>JAINUW010000693.1:0-600000 GCA_020205615.1 Panax quinquefolius | reverse complement strand
GTCCTAAGCGTTCAAAGATATTTGGAATATCGAACGTCGCCTTCTAGCATGATAAAATTAATAGAGTATTAAATATTTAATATGAGTTTGTTGTGTCACCACAAGGCAAGTATTAAGTATTTAAGATGTTAATTTATCACATTTGATGCTTATAAAGAAAATTGAATAATATTGTTTTGTTGTGTCACCACAAGGATGATATTTTTCTTTTTTGAATATATGGAGTGCTAGGTCGGACTTAACTTGGATAATTTTGATTCGGATGTGCCACCACTTGATCAAAATAATCTAAGAGGCAAAAAGAAAAGGAGTTGCATAGTTGATGTAATTGACAAAAGTTGTCTACCTATTTATTTATATATAGTTTGTTGTGTCACCACAAGGCTATATACATTTGAAATGGGATCCTTATTCTCACTTAGCAGATCTTTAATTAGATTTTGCCGAACTATATATATTGAGGGTAATATAGTTTGAAGAAAATAGTGGAGATACCAATTTAAAACAAGACCTAATTTATTTTGGTAATTAATAAAAGAATGTATGTTAAAATGTTGTTAATTACAAATTCATTTACGAAATTTTACAATGTCTAAATTACTATCATCTGCGTAGCATATTAGATGCTAAATTAACCAGACCGAATTAAACGGATTGGTTAAGAAATTTGAGAAAAGTTCTCATAGCTGAAAAGTTATCTTATGTCCTTAATACGCCTATCCCTGCAATGGTTGCAGACAATGCCTCTGAGGAAGAGATTGCTACTTTTAGAAAGTGGCAAGATGATGCACATTGGCTCAATGCATCATGCTCGCATCCATAAGTAACGAGCTTCAAATACAAAGATGAAACTATGGATGCTCCTACTATATTCCCGCACATCAAGTAGTTGATGGTGAGGAAAGTAGGACGATAGATATCGAGATATCTAAGGAGCTCTTCCGATCTAGAATGACCGAATGACACTTACAAGATGCAGATAAAAGTCCTTAATATTATCAATTTGATTGATCAATTAGGACAACGAGTTTTGTCATGGATGGAGAGTTGAGCCAAGATTTGATCTTGCACTCAATCCCGGACTCCTTTCACAATTGTTGTGAATTTTTCATATGAACAAGCTAGATATCGACTTCACCGATTAAACAACATATATTGAAAAAGGTTGAGAGTCACTTTCCAACCAAGAAAGATCAAGTCTTACTGGTAGGGGCCAAAGGATCTTCTGAAAAGAAGAACGATTCAAAGAAGGTAAATAGAAAGGTGTAAACAAAGGATAATAAGAACAAAACTGATACGGATAGCAAAGGAGTTTGCTTCCACTGCTATAAGCCTGGACACTGGAAATAAACTGTGAAAAGCATTTTGCAGAGGCTAACCAAAGAAGCTTAGTGAAGTTTCGGTTATAAATACAAATTTGTTCATGATTTAAAATAAAATTTTCTTTAAGTCAAGGTTCTACTTGGGTATTGGATACCGACTTTGGTTATCATAAATATAGATTTATGAAGGGACCAAATGTAGTAGAAAGCTAAATAAATATAAGTAATCCTATGTGCGAAATGTAGCAAGGTTGCCATATTAGCCATAGAAACTTATAGTTTAGCAATGCTCACGGACAAATCTATTAAGTCAATAAGTTGTTATTGTATTCCAGTTCTTGTTAAAATATTATTTCCATTTTATTATTGACAATGAAATCTTTGGTATTATAATTAGGAACAATTGTTGTTCTATTTATAATAATAATGTTTTGTATAGAACTGGAATATTACTTAATAAATTTTGTATACTTGACTTACATGAAAATAATTTTGCATATTGAACAAATTAGTATAAGAAAAGGAGATGATCATTCAAAGAGTTGAATGTATGTATTTGTTGAAATACAAGTGTGAATTATTTGAAAGGTTCAAAGAATTCAGAAGTGAAACAAATTGGCAAAGTATTAAGATTCTTTGATTAGATCAAGGAATAAATACTTGTGCAATAAGTTTCTAGATCATCTCAAATGGTTTTTCTCATAATGGACACCTCCTGATACACAATAATTGATTGATGTATTTGAATGGAAAAATCGTACCTTGTTGGACATGGTGCGGTCCATAATGATTTTACCGACATTCCAGTATCCTTCTGGGATAATGTCCTAGAAATGGCTGCATATCTACGAAAATGGTAACCTCAAAATCCTATTTCAAGACTCCATAAAAGTTATGGATGGGGAGGATTCCTAATCTTAAGTATGTTAAGATAAGGGGTTGTCCAGCTTATGTGAAAAAGGTTTCAAAGGATAAGCTTGGGACAAAATTTGACATGTACAGATTTGTGGGACATCCTAAAGTAAGTTTAGGGTATATGTTCTATAATCCTACTTAGCAAAAGGTGTTTGTTGCGAAACACGCTGCCTTCTAAGATAAAGGTGTTTATTATTGAAGGGGCTAGTGGGAGGATAATAGATCTTGAAGAGTTCAAGAACCACAAAACACTATAAGTCAAATAAGAGGAACTCAGAGATAGACTTCGATTGTACCACAAACCAATCGTAAGTCCGGAATAGTACCAAGATACCTAGGAGGTATGGATTCATAATGGATGATGATGATGAGGTACGCATCATAGAAGATGATGATCCAGAGTTACATTCGATGAGGTAAGACTTCTAGTGTGTACAAAAGGGTCAGTGGGAGCGTCGTGAAATTTCTAGTATTATATGTTGATATACTACGGATGAGGAATAACATACCAATGCTACAATCAGTAAAGATAAAGTTGTCTAAACATTCCTCCATGAATGGTTTGGGAAGAGTATCTTAATTGGGGATAAAATCTATATAGATAGATGATACAAAAAAGGATGCTCGACTTAACCCAAGGAACGATATTCATTTGATGCTAAAGTCGTTTAGCATGGCAAACTCCAAGAGATGTCTCATGTCGATGAGCTATAGAGTGTATCTCTTAATAGTCCCCACAGACTCTCGAAAAGAGAGGTCGCATGAGTGACAATCATGTATGCAATGAAATGTACGAGACCTGATGTTGATCACCATATTATGGAAAAGTTCACTATGAGTCGTTGAAAACATCTTAAAGTGCTTAAACGGCACTAAGGATGTGATCATATTCATGGTGGGTCTAAATTAAAACTAGAGGGCTTAACGGACTCAAGTTTTTCGATGACCAAGACGACGAAAAATCCACTTTAAGGTAAAGGGTTACCTTGAACAATTAGGTGCGAAGAATTGAAAAGGTTCCAAACAAGAAAGAGTTCTTTGGTTTAGTGATAAAGACAAAAGTAAATAGCTATAAATGAAGCTGCAAGTTGATTGTTTGGATTAAAAGTTTATTACAAAACTAGGAATAGTTCCTAAGTCTCATCTTGGATCTAAACATGTGTTGTGGCACTTTCATTTGATTATTAGAATCATTGAAAGATGGGAAATCACTATAGAGATAGTGGACTCTCAAGAACAACATTACATATGCATTAACTAAAGCTTATCCAACAGCAGGATAATCGTCACTTAGAGAAGAAGAGTATAAGATACAATGGCGATTGGCTTTAGTGCAAGTGGGAGATTGAAAGTAATATGCACACAAGCCAATCATGTTTGATGATAAAGCATATACTTTGTAACAATCTTATTCATTTATTAATAAAAGTATTAATTTATTAAAGGCTTTTAATTATCTACATGATGTTGTTTTATAATATGTGATAAACCCATAGTTTTAAGCAATGCTTTTAGAATAATGATGATGATCATTCTAATGAGATCTAAATTCTTTGAAAGATTAAAACTAAAATAGTTCCCAATCATTGGATTACTAAATTGGGGATTAGTGAATCCGGATAGATTGGTACATACGTTAACATTTCATTGGATGAAGATGATTGATCTCATGATCATTTGTGTGGAGACACTAAAAGCAAGTATGTAGGTGCTTATTAGAGAATAAGTTCATTTAACGTGGCTCGCTAAGGAATACCTAATGGAGTTTTATTTGTCCATCAATAGGAATTCCTGTAGTGATAGTAGTATAAGTAATCCTTGGACTTGAGATCATCATAGTATCTTATGTATGATGAGTTATACTTTGACTTATTCCTTAAGACCCTTAGGGTATATCAAAGGGTATGCTTGGGTATAATAAGTTGTACATGGAGATAATGTATGATCAATAAAGAATCTACCACTTCTAATAAAAGAAGAGAATGTCCTATGTGATTCGATAAATGACAACCCAAAGAGTCCTTGGCGGCGTAATGAAATTAGAAAGGAGTTTCTAATTTGCATTATTTGGAGTTGTGCATTTAAGAGTCGAAATACATATAATTAAATAAAATAAGACTTGACAGTAATTCCATGTCTTATATTTAATTGGGACATTGTATGGTGGAAGGATTGAATTGTACGGTAACTATTTACTCAAAGGTTCTTTTATGATTAATGTTGAAATCTATATTATCTGGAAAGTCGTTGATCGCTAGGAAGGCTTATCCCTATTGTAGAATAAATATTATTTATTTAAATAAATTAATTATTTAATTTATTTATTTAAATAAGATTAGAATTGTTCTAATTGATTTATTCACAACCGGTTTAATATGGAGAACCTAAAGGGTCACACCATAAAAGGAAGAATAATTATTTAAGAAGTTAATGGCATAATCGTAATAATATGTTATGTATATTTAATTTAATCTATGGTGATAGAATAAATTAAATAGCTTAATATTTATTATTTAATATTTTAGAAATATTAAATATAAATTAATAAGAGGAGTCTTATTAATATTATTACAATTATTATTATTTTAATTTCTAAAAGAGTTTAGGAATTAATTTAATATAAGTACTCTCATTTATTCCTAATTGGATTAGGAAGGAAAATTAGTTAAAGGAGTTTAATTAATTATCCCTAATAAGATTAGGGAGCTTAATTAATTAAAAGAATTTAATTAATTAAAACCCAATTCCTTAATTGTTAAGATGGGTTGCCCACATCTATAAATAAGAGGAGTCTTATTACGGGGGTGGTGGGGTTGTTGATTTTTCAACATACCTGACATAATTCCAATTGTTGAGTACACCTTTTTATAGAGATAGAAAAACTAGGGTTTGAGCCAATACCCTTCTTCTTGAATTTTCTTCTTCCTTGGTGGATCACCTCTGAGGGCCAAACATTTGGGTGGCTAACGTTGATCAAAGAAAACGAACCAAACCCTGGATTCAAGATTGAACGCGAAAGGATTTGGAGGTGAACTTGTACCTGAGGAAGCTCGATCTTCAAGGGTATGATTTATTCTTTATCTTTTCGTTTAATTAATAATTGTGCATAAAGGGTGATCCGGGTATATGGTTTGTAAAATTTTTTAAACTCTGATTTTTACAAGCTTCCGCTTAATTTTTGCAATTTGATTGCGTTCTTGAATATTACAAACCTAACAGAAATTTCATAAGGAGGGGAGGTTGTAAGACCCCAAATTATTAATAAATGAAATTTAATTTTCTCTATTTATCATTTTGAAATAGTAAGGGTTGATGTGGTTAGTTATGGGTAAAATGCGCAAATATTTTAAAATAAGTAGGTGGTTATATAATATTCATTGTTGTCGGGGAATATTCGTTTGGTCATGGAATATTCTTGTTGTCGGGGAATATTCGTACGACGGCGCAGTCTTTTGTGGGCCCCATAACGAAAAGTGATTGGATGAAGAAAACGACAAGTATAAGTTATTTATAAATAATGGCGTGGTTATTACTGAATTATCTTTGTTGGAATACCGGTGGTTAAAACACAATGTAATACGCGTTGTTGCCGACGAAGCTTTACGGTATTGCACCAATTATTGATTCTTACGTGAAAGCCTTTACTCAATAATTATTACGATAATTCTTTATTCGATTATTTTATTTTATTGATTCAATAATTGTTGCATTGATATTCTATATTCTTTGTTGTTTTAATAATTATCACTACACAGTATTTTCCATTATCGAAGTAATAATTCATATTATCTGAATAATATTATTAGATAACATTACTGGCAATTTCTTGAAATTTCTGTCTAAGGAGAGGTTTGGTCACCTAATTGCTGCGCTTGATGAAGGAGAAATTCTTATTAGAAAGCCCCTCTTTCTGAGGAAGCTGCACAGTTGTCGATATTGTGATTACAGTAATATTATTTGTGAATAATTAATTATTGATTTATATGATGAGGAAAATATTCATTTTATGTGGATATAGATGGAGAAATTTTTAAAGTGACAATTGTTGAAAATCGATATTTTATCTTTTACGATAAAATAATATTTTATTATATTATTATAATATAATAATGATATTTTTTACAATAAATGTGGGATATATGAGTATATGAGGAGGAAGAGTATTTTTGTTGCAAAAGTTGTTTAAAACATGTTAAACATGTACATGGGCCCATTTCTTGGTTGAAATTTGATTATAGCTTATAAAATTGCTTGGTTTATGGATTTGGTCAATTTACATTTGGAATTTGGAAAACTTTCTTCTGCAAAGTTGTAGAGAATTGAATTTCCTATAAAAAAACACAAGATTTGAATTTTTCGATAAAAAAAGTTATTTATTATGAATTATTGAGTTTTGATTAATTAATTATTAATTGTTGGAAGTTTTAAATATTTATAATTAGAAAAACATTTTTTTTTTTTTTTTGGGTGAGTGGTGATGTTGTGGACTAAGTTTGTGTGTGTGTAGAAAATTTAATAAATTATATTAATATTATATTAAATTTTTTTCTTTGGTTTCTAAGCATTTTCTATAAATAGGGTCTTTAGGTTAGAATTGAAAATCACACGAAACTAAAGATTTCTCTCTCTTTCTCTCGATATATTGAGCGTATTTTTGTGAGTATTTTAGTACTTTGAGTATTGCTATATCTGGTGGAAGTTCTTTCAAAGACTATATCCAATCGAAAAATCTTATCCTTTTGAGGTAATGGATATTATTTTTTTTAAAAATGATATTATTTCTTCAATATCATTATCTTAGAAATATTGGTTGGAACTTTTATCAAATTTGGAACTTTTTCATGTCGGGTTACTATTCATGGGTTACTATTCATGAGTTACTATTCATTCATGAGTTACTATTCACGAGTTACTATTCACGAAGCTTATTCACGATGCATGATGATTTTTTGAAATTTCTATCTTTTGGTGTCGGAGTTACTATTAACGATATCATGACACTATTCACGTATCTGACACTATTCACGAATCGACACTATTCACGAAAAAATAAATTTTCTTTTTTCATCAAAGATTGTATATTATAGTTCCTATCTTTGATTGGATCTATGTTTTGGTCTTCATTCTTGAATTTTACTCCACTCGGATTATTTATGAAGTATTTTTGAACTTGGATTATTTAAAATATGAATCCTTAATATTTGTTCTTTTGTTTCACTTTGGATTCGTTTTTTTTAAAATATTTTTCATCATCCTCGATCCTAAATGATGATATAATTGAATATCTTTGGCATGTAGTGCAAAGATGAATGATTTCGATGAATATCTTTGGCTGTGTAGTGCAAAGATGAGCAGTGTTTAGATGAACATGACCAATGATGAATATCTTTGGCTTTGTAGTGCAAAGATGAATATTTGATTCGAGATATATATTGATTGATGTTACGAGGATAAAAGATGAGCGATGAACTTTTATATTCATATATAGAAGATAGTAGATTTCATTCTCTACTTAACTCTTCTAATGAATTATTATTTCCGCTGCGAATATTGATTTAAAACTTGTTATCTATTGTATTCTATTAGATTTTTCTCTGTTGAAGACTAACGATAATTTGTTTTGTATTATCTTAGTCATAATGTTCTTTACTGGGCTAGTTGAGCTCACCCTTTTCCTTTTGTTCCATTTTTCTTCTCAGGATGCAAGAATTTAGCGGTACTAGTCGGGGTATGGAATGAAGGTTCTAGAAAGTCATTTTAGTAGTCCTTACCATTTTTGTTAAATAATGTATCAATAATTGTAGTGAGGACTTATTTGAGTGTGGATATTGTCTAGATGACAATATTTGTATTTAAACTCACAGTTTTTATGTTGTATTAATAAAGTTGTAGTTGTTTATGTACCATGTATTTTGACAACTCAGAATGGGTGTTGTATACCTATTTTGGGGGCATCACAGTTGGTATCAGAGCTTAGGGATATGGTCTCTGGCGGAGATCGGGGAATACTAGGAGGGGAGAGGCGAGTAATCCTTATTAGTGTGTCATACCTAAGCTTATTTGTTAGTCGATTGAAGCATATGGTTAATATGTGATGTGATATATTAAATTATTTAATTAACCCTTGTTTTATGGCGGTATTTAAGAATGGCGGTTGAGAATATTAACGGTGGAGTTAATGAGGCAGTGGAAACACCTTTAATCACCACCCGAGGGAGCATGCAACAGAAGGCAATATTCCTCCACATAAAACAACACCAACGAAAGCGAGCGATGAGCGATGGGATGTTTAGGAGCTTTTTGCGATTCATGCAAAACCGGACGAGGAGACTTCGTGTATACGAAATATGGTGGAAATGATAGCAAACGCGCGGCTTATCATCACGACAGCGATTTAAAGTTGGGACCACGAATTTAAGGAAAAGCGGATCCGATCATGGCGGAAAAGCGTGGATCAAGCAAATTACCAAGATATTCGATGTCTTGGGATGCGGAGAAACGAAGGTTCCATTCGCCACCTTTATGTTAAAATGGCGAGGCGGACTCTCTTGGTGGGAGTCTCAGAAAGCGGACCCGACTGCTGCCGAACTCGGCATGTCTTGGGAAACGTTTGAAACTTTTCAAGGAAAAATACTTTCACGAAAGTATTACGCCATATGAAGGAGGTAGAGTTTATTAGACTAGAACAAAACAACATGATTGGTGTCCCAATACGAGGCGAAGTTCGCGAGTTATCCGAGTTTGCACCTCATTTGGTAGAGAATGAGAGCGAATAATAACGAGGATGTTTACGAGAGGTTTAAAACCGAGATTCGACGATATCTTATCTCTCATAAATTTTCTTTATATTCGGATGTTGTCAATGAGGGCTCAATTATTAGAGCGAGATAGCGAATACGTTCAACGAGGGGCCATGACGAGTGTCATCACCGGTGGCGGCGATCGTGAACAATGAAAACCGGCGGGGAGGAAAACATTGAATAAAAGCGGTAACCACTCTGGTGGTAATCGTGGCCATGAAAATAGAAGAAGCGAGTCGGGGAGATTTTAAAAAGAGAGATTCAACAATGACAATGTGAAGACGTCGGCACTAGACTACAGAATGGTTCCAGGAGGAGAAGCGACCACCGGTCATATGCTATAAATGCGGAAAAGAAGGACATATCATTGAAACTACCCAGCAGTTTAAGGTATGTTATAAGCGTGGAAAGGAAGGACATATCGCTCGAGATTACACCATGGCGAAACCAAGTCCAGTCCAAGGATGGTGACTCAAAAAAGCTATCCCGGAAAAGTCGAAGTCAACGGTTCTGGAAGAAGCGTTTGTCGTGGTGGTAGTCAACATCGAGGAACCCAAGAGAGGTGATCACGGGTAAGCTAATCATAAATTCATGCAAAGTTTATACATTACTTGATCTGGGTGCTACCCATTCATTTATCTCTCTACTTGTGCTCAACGCGTTTAAACTTGACTCCGGAGAAATTAGACTTTGATTTATCTGTGGAGACTCAGTTAGGAGAAACTTTCATCACATCCACTTGTTTATAAATCTTGTTTGATCCAAGTTGGCACCATCACATTACTGTTGACCTTACCTTATCTCTTTAAAGATACTTGCTTTTGATGTGATTTTAGAGATTGATTGGTTAACTACTCATCATGCCAAAATTGATTGTTTTTAAATAAGGTTGTTAGTTTTCATATTCCTAATCAACTTTGTTGTTCGAATTCAAGCAACTAAACCATTAAAATCAATCAATTTTGTCATATCAAGTCATAAAAGCTATTCGTTTATTGAAAAATGGATGTCAAGCTTTCTTAGCCCATGTTATGGATTTGAATAAAGACACGTCGATTTGAATAATATTCTGTTGTTATTGAATTTCTGGCGTATTTCTGAAGAACTTCCGGTCTACCCCGGCGTGAAGTTGAATTCTTTATTGACCTTGAACACAGTACAAAGCCCATTTCTAAAACCCCATATCGAATGGCTCCTATTGAACTTGAGGAGTTAAAGGTCCAACTACGGGAGTTGTTGGACATCGGTTTCATTAATCTAGTACATCTCCTTGGGGTGCTCTGTTTTATTTGTAAAGAAGAAAGAGCGGGAGTATGCGACTTTATGTATCGATTAAGAATTAAACCATGTCACTATCAAGAATAAGTATCTGCTACCTCGTATTGATGACTGTTTGACCGATTGCAAGGAGCACAATTCTTTTCAAAAATCGATCTTAGTTTACGGATATCATTAGTTTGAAGGTTAAAAGCGAGGATATTTCAAAGGCGCCTTGAGAACTTCGATGCGGGCATTATGAATTCCTAGTCATGTCCTTTGGATTGACTAATGCTCCTAACGACTTTCATGGATATGATGAACCCAGTATTCAATGATTATTTGGATCGATTCGTTGTTGTCTTTATTGATGACATCCTCATATATTCCAAAAGCCGTGAAGATCATGGCGCCATTTGAAGATGATGCTTTGAAAGGCTTCGTGATAACAAGCTATATGCCAATGAAGAAATGCGAGTTACGGCTTGAGGAAGTAGCATTCCTTGGGCACGTGGTGTCAAAACATGGAGTATCTGTTGACGGCGAAGATTGAAGCAATCTGAAGTTGGGACCAACCAAAGGCGGTGGCCAAAATCGTAGCTTTTTTGGGCTTAGTTGGTTATTATCGAGATTTGTGGAAGGATTTTCTAGAATCGCTACTCCATTAACTCGGTGACTCGTAAAGATACAAAATTAATATGGGCGAGGAATGCGAGAAGAGTTTCCAAGATCTCGAAGAGGAGACTCATTTCGGCACTGTTACGATAATACCATCCGGTGCGGATGGATTTGTTATCTCACGATGCTTTAGGCAAAGGGTTAGGATGTGTTCTCATGCAACGTGGGAAAATCATAGCCTATGCCTCGCGACAACTTAAAGAATATGAGAGGAATTATCCTGCTCATGATCTAGAGTTAGCGGCCCGATCGTTTCGCTAAAAGATCTGGAGGCACTATCTATATGGGGAAAAAGTGGAGATATATTCAGGTCATAAAAGCCTCAAATATTTCTTCACCCAAAAGGAACTTAACATGCGGCAACGATGTTGGCTCGAGTTATTGAAAGATTACGACCACACTATTTAATACCATCCTGGAAAAGTGAACGTGGTAGCTGACGCATTGAGTAGAAGATCATACACGGGAACAAATGTGATGTTGTTAAAACAATGGCCCATTTTGTGTGATTTACAAAAGATGAAGATAGAATTTAAGACTCCGGGGACCTATGCAATGATGTCAAGTATACGTATAGAACCAACTTTAATCGAGAAAGTTAAAGTTACTCAAGCCACAGACCCGTAGCTGATGATTATGAAGAAGAAAGTACAAGAAGGTGCTATTCCAGAAGCAAGAATTGATGAAGAAGGAATACTTCGAGTCCACTCCTGACTTTGTGTTCCTAACGATTTTGATTTGAAGTACAAGATCATGACGGAGGCACACAATACACCATTTGCAATCCATCCTTGAAGTACCAAAATGTATCGTAATCTTCAACATACATTTTGGTGGAACAATATGAAGAGAGAGATTGCAAAGTTTATCTCTATGTGTTTAACTTGTCAACGTGTAAAGGCGGAGCATCAAGTGCCAAAGGGTCCATTGCAACCACTTGAGATTCCAAAATGAAAGTGGGAACACATTACCATGGATTTTGTTACGGGTCTTCCCAAGGTTTCTCAAGGCATAGATGTGATTTAGGTTATTGTTGATAGATTAACCAAGTCAGCCCATTTCTTGCCTATACGTGAGACTTATTCCCTTGAACATCTTGCTATTATGTACGTGAATGAGATAGTGAGGTTGCATGGCATACCAGTATCCATAGTTTTGGATTGTGACCCAAGATTCACTTCAAGATTTTGGGTTAGCTTGCAAAAAGCTATGGGCACAGATTTACGATTTAGTTCGGCATACCATCCTCAAACGGACGGACAATCAGAGAGGACTATTCAAACTCTTGAAGATCTATTAAGACTTTGTGTCCTAGATTTCAAAGGAAGTTGGGATAAGTACCTACCATTGGTGGAATTCTCCTACAACAACAGTTATCAGGCAAGTATAGGTGTGGCTCCATTTGAAGCATTATATGGACGAAAGTGTAGCTCTCCAATATGTTGGGATGAGGTGGGTGAAGCAACAATGTTGGGAACCGAGTTGAATGCGATATGACTACGAAAAAGATCCAAATGATTCGACAGCGTATACAAAGCGGCATGCAGGATCGACAAAAGAGTTATCACGGATCTTCATCGAAAGGGCGTGGAATTTGACATTGGGGATCATGTATTGTTGCGTGTGGCTCCATGGAAGGGAGTTACAAGATTTGGGAAGAGAGAGAAAAGCTCAATCCATGATTTATTGGTCCATTTGATTCTTGACCGAATAGGAAATGTGGCCTATAGACTCGCGTTACCTCCAAGTATGTCTCGTGTTCATAATGTTTTTATATATCATGTAGCCGTAAATATGTGAAAGACCCAAACCACGTCATTGAGTTAGAACCCAGACGAGATAGCGAAGACTTAACGTCTGAAGAGGTACTGTCAAGATCTTGGATAGGAAGGAGCATGTCCCTACGCACGAAGGTCATACCACAAGTTAAAGTTTTGTGGAGAAACCATGCTTATTGAGGAAATGACACAGGAGTTGGAAGCGGAAATGAAAGCGAGGTATCCTCATCTTTTGAAAACACAGAATGCGTCGTCAATTTCGAGGACAAAATTTCATAAGGAGGGAGGTTGTAAGACCCCAAATTATTAATAAATGAAATTTAATTTCCTCTATTTATCATTTTGAAATAGTAAGGGTTGATGTGGTTAGTTATGGGTAAAATCATAAATATTTTAAAATAAGCGGTGGTTATAAAATATTCATTGTTGTCGGGAATATTAGTTTGGTGGTGGTGGAATATTCTTGTTTGTCGGAATAATATTAAATACTGACGAGCGATCTTTTTGTGGGCCCCATAATGGAAAGCGATTGGATGAAGAAAATGACAAGTATAAGTTGTTTATAAAAATAACGGTGCGATTTATTCACAGATTATCTTTGTTGGAATACCCGTGGTTAAAACACGATGTCTGGCGTTGTTGCACGATGATAGCATGCGGTATTGCACCAATTATTGATTCTTACGTGAAGGCACTACTCGATAATTGTTACGATAATTCTTATTCGATATTTTATTTTATTGATTCAATAATTGTTGCATTGATATTCTATATTCTTGTTGTTTCATAATTATCACTACACAATATTTTCCATTATCGAAGCAATAATTCATATTATCTGAATAATATTATTAGATAACATTATTGGCAATGTCTAGAAAGTTACATGTCTAAGGAGAGGTTTGGTCACCTAATTACGCAGCGATGATGAGGAGAAATTCTTATTGGAAAGCCCTAACTTTCTGAGAACGCACAGTTTGTCGATATTGTGATTTAATATTATTTGTGAATAATTAATTATTGATTTATATGATGAGGAAAATATTCATTTTATGTGGATATAGATGGAGAAATTTTTTAAAGTGACAATTGTTGAAAATCGATATTTTATCTTTTCTAATAAAATAATATTTTATTATATTATTATAATATAATAATGATGATATTTTTACAATGAATGTGGGATATATGAGTATATGAGGAGGAAGAGTATTTTTGTTGCAAAAGTTGTTTAAAACATGTTAAACATGTCTGTGGGCCCATTTCTTGAATGAAATTTGATTATAGCCTATAAAATCGTTCGTTTATGGATTTCAATCAATTTCTGTTTGGAATTTGGAAAAACTTTCTTCTACAAAGTTGTAGAGAATTGAATTTCCTATAATAAATTGCAAGATTTGAATTTTCTGATAAAAGGGCTATTTATTATGAATTATTGAAGTTCCGGATTACTTAATTATTAATTGTTGGAAGTTTTAAATATTTATAATTAGAAAAACATTTTTTTTGTTTTTGTTGGGTGAGTGGCTGATGTTGTGGACTAAGTTTGTGTGCATAAGAAATTTAATAAATTATATTAATATTATATTAAATTTTACGCTTTGAATGTTCTAAGCATTTTTCCTATAAATAGGGTGCTTCGGTTAGAATTGAAAATCACACCAGAAACTGAAGTTTTCTCTCTCTTTCTCTTGATATATTGAGTATATTTTTTTGAGTATTTTAATACTTTGAGTATTGCTATACGGTGCAAGTTCTTTCAGCACTATATCATATCCGATCGTCAAGTCTTATCCTTTTGAGGTAAGGGATATTATTTTTTTAAAAATGATATTATTTCTTCAATATCATTATCTTAAAATATTGGTTGGAACTTTTATCAAATTTGGAACTTTTTCATGTCGGGGTTACTATTCATGGGTTACTATTCATGAGTTACTATTCACGAGTCTTTATTCACGAAGCGTGATGATTTTTTTGTGAAATTTCTATCTTTTTGGTGTCGAAGTTACTATTCACGTATCTGACCTTTATTCACGTATCGACACTATTCATGAATACTATTCATATTCACGAAAAATTAAATTTTCTTTTTCTATGTCCAAGATTATGCATTATAGTTCCTATCTTTGATTGGATCTATGTTTTGGTCTTCATTCTTGAATTTTACTCCACTCTGGTTATTTATGAAGTATTTTTGAACTTGGATTGTTTAAAGTACGAATCCTTAATATTTGTTCTTTTGTTTCACTGGATTCGTTTTCTTTAAAATATTTTTCATCATCCTCAGTCCTAAATGATGATATAACTGAATATCTTTGGCATGTAGTGCAAAGATGAATGATTTCTGATGAATATCTTTGGCCCGTAGTGCAAAGATGAACAGGTGTTTAGATGAACATGACCAACTGATGAATATCTTTGGCCTGTAGTGCAAAGATGAATATTTGATTCAGATATATATTGATTGATGTTACAGGGATAAAAAGATAGACGATGAACTTTTATATTCATATATAGAAGATAGTAGATTTCATTCTCTACTTAACTCTTCTAATGAATTATTATTTCCGCTGCGAATATTGATTTAAAACTTGTTGTCTATTGTATTCTATTAGATTTTTCCCTGTTGAAGACTAACGATAATTTGTTATATATTATCTTAGTCATAATGTTCTTTACTGGGCTAGTTGAGCTCACCCTTTTTCCTTTTGTTCCATTTTTATTCCCAGGAGGCGAGAATTTAGCGAGTACTAGTCGGGGTATGGAATGAAGGTTCTAGAAAGTCGTTTTAGTAGTTCTCACCATTTTTGTAAAATAATGTATCAATAATTGTAATGAGGACTTTTTTGAGTGTGGATATTGTCTAGATGACAATATTTGTATTTAAACTCACAGTTTTATGTTGTATTAATAAAGTTGTAGTTGTTCATACCATGTATTTGACGACTATTTTGTATACCTATTTTGGACTTTGGGTCGAGTTGGTGGGTGTCATCAAGTGATTCGACAAGATTGATAGCTATTTTGGGACAAAATTTGAAGATGTTATGATGAAAAATTATCCTCGCTTATTTGCTTAATCTTGTATAGCGATTCTTGGGGCGTAATCCTCATAAGGAGGGAAGAATGTGACGAATGATTTTATCGAGTCGTGATTCGAGGGGACAAAATCCTTTTAAGGAGGGAAGGATGTAACGATTGAGAATTTTATAATTTATTTTAAATATTTATTGAATTAAATAAATATTTTAATTAATTTATTTATGGAGATAAATAAATATTTAATGAATGGTGATGTAATAATTTAGTTGAATGTGTATGCTAACTAAATTAATGAATGGTCATTTTATTATTTGATGATTTAATTTAATGAAAAGAATTAAATTAAATGAATTGTTTAATATTTAATGAAATAATTAAATTAAATAAAGTGATGTTCTATTCTAATTTAATAATTAAATTAGATATATTATAATTCATTAATTGTGACGCCCCCAAAATAGGTATACATCACCCATCTTGAGTCGCCAAATACATGGTACAAAATTTAAATATAAACTACTTTTATATAGTACGACAAAACGTAGCTGAGAGTTTCAAAACGGATAATGTCTCGTAGAGAGTATCCAAACTCAAATAAAGCCCTCATTACAATTATTATCACACTATTTCACTTAATAGTGAGGACTACTAATGCAAACATTTGGATCGTCACTCCGTTCCCCGACTAGTCCCAGCTACGTTCTCAGTTCCTGAAGAGAACAATGAAAGCAAAAGGGTGAGCTCAACTAGCCTAGAAAGAAATATTATGACTAAGATAATGCAGAATAAATTATCGTTAGCCTTCAACAGTGTTAAATTGATAAAATATAATAAACATCAAGTTTAACTGCAGTGGAACAAGCAATCCATTAGAAGAGTCAAGTAGAGCATGATATCTACTATCTTCTATGATTTAAAATGTTTATCATCAATTTTATCGCTGAGACTCAGCTTAATAAATAAACCACATCATCGAATCATCCATGCACTACGGGCCAAGGATATTCATGTAATCATCAATTATCATGATTATACCGAATAGTCCATGGTTATAATCATACCAACAACTGTCCATTAATGCACAACAGGCCAATAATGATTTTTACCACATCATTTGTAACATTACGATCATGATTATACCAAATAATCCCTGGTCATAATCATACCAATCAATAGTACATCTATGCACGTAAGCCACAGATGACTTTTATCATAATATAAGCATGAGGATGATGACAATGATATACGAATTCAATTAAAAGAAGCAAAATATAAATTTTTAAAGATTATAACTTAACTTATCCAGAATTCAATAATGTCCAAATTGTCAACATAATACTGCTTTGAGGAGTAAAATTCAAGAATATTATTGTATCAAAAATGTTTTGGACAGTAAAGAAATTAATTTTTGTCAAGAATAATTCCCCGGGTGAATAGTACCCCGTGATTAGTACTTCGAGAATAGTACCCCGTGAATAGTAATTTGTGAATAGTACTCGTGAATAGTACTTTGTGAACAGTACCCATGAATAGTACTTTGTGAATAGTACCCCATGAATAGTACTTTGTGAATAGTACCATAAAAATTTATACTACTCATGGACAGTACTCCGGCATGAAAAGCTTAAAATTTAACAAGAATGTGCAGAAAATATCCTTGTGAAACGATACTAGATGAAGCGCAAATTTCAAGGATATTCTACTAATTTCACGGAGTATAGAAGCAATACTTTAACAAAATGAGGGTATAATCAGGAATACGAGACGAAATAATATTACTCAAATACTACAGAGTATGGAAGACAATATTATTCCTATGAATACTGAAAAATAATATCCCTTACCTTAGAAGAAGACTGGATACTGGAATAGTGAAGTAGCAGACTTCTCTTCTACTTTCTCTCTAAAGCTTCTCTCTCTGTAGCTTCTCTTTTTATAATTGCTCTTGTGAATCTTAGTGAATTGATGAGAATGAAAGAAGAATGAGCTTCTATTTATTGGAAAACATAGTTTCGATAATTGCTCGTTTTGGGGCTCGAAATATTACAGTATAATACCTTCATATTTTCCTTCCTTTTTAATTTAGTCCTGCAAGTATTATCAAACTTGCACCACCTCCCCTAATAGTACATCTTGTGAATCAATAGTACAATCATGTGAATCAATAGTACAATTATATGAAAAAAATAATTACAGTATAGTACCTTCATCTATACCTCCATTTTTAATTTAGTCATGCAAGTATTATCAATCTTGCACCACCTCCCCTAACAGTACATGCATGTGAATCAATAGTACACACATGTGAACAAATAGTTATAAGTATGTGAATTAATAGCAATTAATTGCTCATTTATCAAATTAATTACCCGATTGGTCAATATAACCTCCATACATCAATTATTATCGAAATAGATGTCCAATTCCATTAACACTAATAATCCCAACACAATAAAAATATCAATTTCATCTTTAATCAATACGAACTTATTCACCATTAATATTATAACTCACAATATTTAACAACCATATCATTCCCAGGAAAGAGGGGACTTTTCAATAAGGATTTCTCCCTAATGGCGCGCAATTAGGTGACCAAACCTCTCATTGATAGAATTTTCTAGACATTGTCAATATTGCAAATAATAATATGAATAACTTTGTCGTCTCAATTATTGATTTAATAATATAAAATATTATACAGATGATATTGTGATAATAATTGAATCAATAATATGAGAGATATTATGCAGCAACTACTGTAGCAATAATTGAGTATAACTGAGTGACTTCTCACGTAAGCATCAATAATCAATATTGTGTGCTACTAGGCAACCACGCGTATTACTGTACTTTTACCACTGGATAGTTCAATAGTTTAACCATAAAACATTCGCCGTTATTTTTATAAAAAGATAATTCTTCGTTTTCTAACTACGACAATACTTCCGTTGTGGGGTCCACCAATGATTGTGTCGTCGTACGAATATTCCTTGTTAAAACGAATATTCCCTGACCAATCGAATATTATATAACCACTTGCTTACTTTGCAAAATTTGTAAATAATAACCACAACTATAACATTATATCAAATCCACACCATAATATTCAAAAATATATTTCGAGTAAAATTAATCTTTATTTATAAAATTTGGGGTCTTACAACCTCCCCTTCTTATGAAATTTCATCCTTGAAATTAAGGTGTGTACCTGGTATGTCGAAGAGGTGAGGATACCTTGACTTCATTTCATATTCTAACTCCCAGATCATTTCCTCAACATCGTGGTTTCTTCACAAAACTTTGACTTGAGGTATAACCTTGGAGCGTAGAATATTATCCTTCTTATCCAAGATTTTAATAGATACCTCTTCATACGTTAAATCTTCCACTATTTCGTCCGGTTCTAATTCAATAATGTGGTTCGGGTCTTTCAAATATTTACCTAACATAGATATGTGAAAAACGTTATCAACATGAGACATATTTGGCGGTAAGGCGAGTCTATAGGCCACAGTTCCTACTCGATCGAGGATTAAAAATGGGTCAATGAATCGAGGATTGAGCTTTCCTCTCTTTCCAAATCTCGTAACTCCTTTCCATGGAGCAACACGTAACAACACATGATCTCCATATTGAATTCCACGTCCTTTCGATGAAGATCAACATAACTCTTTTATCGATCTTGTGAGGTTTTTATCGTTGTCGGATCGTTTGAATCTTTTTTTAAGTAGTCATACGTACCAACTCCGGTCCCAACAACGTTGCTTCACCCACCTCATCCCAGCATACTGGAGAACGACACTTTCTTCCATACAACGCCTCAAATGGAGCCATGCCAATACTGCTTAATAACTGTTGTTGTAGAAAAACTCCACCAATGGAAAGAACTTGTCCCAACTTCCTTTGAATTAAAGGACACAGTCTTAATAAATCTTCAAGAGTTTGAATAGTCCTCTCCTACTGCCCGTACGTTTGAGGATGATATACCGAACTAAATCTTAAATCCGTGCATGTATCTTTTTGCAAACTAACCCAAAATCGTGAAGTGAATCTTGAGTCTCGATCAGAAACTATGGATACTGGTATACCATGCAATCTTACAATCTCGTTTATGTACATACGAGAAAGACATTCAAGTGTAAAAGTTTCTCGCATTGGTAAGAAATGAGCAGACTTGGTCAATCTATCAACAATGACCCAAATCGCATCTATGCCTTGATAAGCCTTGGGAAGACTAGTAACAAAATCCATGGTAATGTGCTCCCACTTCCATTCTAGAATTTCAAGTGGTTGCAATGGACCTTTTGGCACTTGATGCTCCGCCTTGACTCGTTGACAAGTTAGACACCTTGAGATAAACCCCGCTATCTCTCTCTTCATATTGCTCTACCAAAATGTATGTCGAAGATCATGATACATTTTGGTACTCCTAGGATGGATTGCAAACGGCGTGTTGTGCGCCTCCATCATGATTTTATACTTCAAGTCAGAATCATTAAGAACACAAAGTCTGGAGTTAACTCGAAGTATTCCTTCTTCATTGATTCTTGCTTCCGGAATAGCACCTTCTTGAACTTTCTTCCTCATACGCATCATCTCTAGGTCTGTAGCTTGAGCAGCTTTAACTTTATCGATTAAAGTCGGTTCTACTCGTATATTCACCATCATCACATGGGTCCCTGGAGTCTTTAACTCTATCTCCATCCTTTGTAAGTCATACAAAATGGGCCTTTGCGTTGACAATATCGCACTTGTACCCGCATATGATCTTCTACTCAATGCGTTAGCTACTACGTTCGCTTTTCCAGGATGGTATTGAATGGTATGATCGTAATCTTTCAACAACTCAAGCCAACGTCGTTCCCGCATGTTGAGTTCCTTTTTGAGTGAAGAAATATTTGAGGCTTTTATGATCCATATAGATCTTCACCTTCTCTCCATACAGGTAATGCCTCCAAATCTTAAGCACAAAAATGATAGCTGCCAACTCTAGATCATGAGTAGGATAATTCCTCTCATATTCTTTGAGTTGTCATGTGGCATAGGCTATGACTTTTCCATGTTGCATGAGAACACATCCTAAACCTTTGCCTAAAGCATCACTGTAGATGACAAATCCCTCCGAGCCAGATGGTATTGTCAGAACAGGTGTTGAAATGAGTCTCCTCTTGAGTTCTTGAAAACTCTTCTCACATTCCTCGCTCAAACCGAATTTTATATCTTTCCGAGTCAGCTAAGTTAATGGAGTAGTGATTCGAGAAAACCCTTCTACGAATCTCCGATAATAACCAGCTAAGCCGAGAAAGCAACGTACTTCGGTCATTGACTTAGGTTGCTCCTAGCTTTGAATTGCTTCAATCTTTGCCGGGTCAACAGATATTCTATGATTTGATATCACGTGCCCAAGGAATGCTACTTCCTCAAGCCAGAACTCACATTTCTTCAACTTGGCATATAACTTGTTTTCACGAAGCTTTTGGAGTATTAGTCTCAAGTGTTGCTCATGATCTTCACAACTTTTGGAGTAAATGAGGATGTCATCAATAAAGACGACCACAAAGTGATCCAAATATTCCTTGAATACTCAGTTCATCATATTCATGAAGGCAGCAAGAGCATTAGTCAATCAAAAAGACATGACTAAGAATTCGTAATGTTCGTACCGAGTTTTGAAAGCAGTCTTTGGAATGTCATCAGTTTTAATCTTCAACTGATGATATCCAGAACGAAGATCAATTTTTGAAAAACATTTGGCGCCTTGCAACTGGTCAATCAGGTCATCAATGCGAGGCAACGGGTACCAATTTTTGATGGTGACATGATTCAACTCCCGATAATTAATACAAAGTCGCATATTTCCATCTTTCGTCTTCATCAATAGAACAGGAGCACCCCAAGGAGACGTACTAGGTTGAATGAAATCGATGTCTAACAATTCCTGCAGTTGGGTTTTTAACTCCTGAAGTTCAATAGGAGCCATTCGATATAGGGCTTTGGAAATGGGTTTTGTACTGGGTTCAAGGTCGATACCAAACTCGATTTTACGCTCCGGGGGTAGGATAGGAAGTTCTTTGGAAAATACATCAGGAAATTTAATAACAATAGAAATATCATTCAAATCTGACGTATTTTTGTTTTAATCTGTGACATGAGCTAAAGAAAGCTTGACATCCGTCTTTCAATAAACGAATAACTTTATGGCTTGAGATGACCGTGATTGATTTTAATGGTTTGGTCACTTGAATTCTGATAATAGGTTGATTAAGAATATGAAAGCTAACAACCTTACGAAAACAATAAATTTTAGCATGATGAGTAGTTAACCAATCAATCCCTAAAATCACGTCAAATGCAAGTATTTTTAAGGAGATAAGATTGACAGGTAACATGCGGTTACCAATTTGAATCAAATAAGACTTATAAACAGTGGATGTAATGAAGGTTTCTCCCAACGGAGTTTCAACAGATAAGTTAAAGTCTAATTTCTTCGGAGTAAAATTTAAATGTTGAGCGCAAGTAGGAGAAATAAAAGAATGGGTAAAACCAGTATCAAATAAGGTATAGACTTTGCTAGATTTTATGACTAGCTTACCCGTGATCACCTCATTTGGATTCCTTACTTTTTGGGAGGTTACGACAAACACTCTCCCTTGAACTACCGGTTTTGTCTTGTCTGGGATGGCCTTTGATGCCTCCATCCCAGCTGGACTTGACTTCGGTGCATGACAAAATCGGGCTAGGTGACCTTCTCTTCCACAATTATAACATGCTTTGGATTGTTGCGTACAGTTTGGACTGATGTGTCCCTCCCCTCCGCATTGTTAACATACGACCGGCGGTCGTTTTTCTTCCTTAACAATAGGTACTGGTGCTGGTGCTAACATCCTTCCATCATTATTGAATCTCCTCTTCTTGAAACTCCCACTTTTATTGTCTTGGTAATGATTACCACCGAAGTGGTTACCATTTCTGGCATGTTGATTCCCTCCACGTTTGTTGTCACCGCTTCGATGACTGCTACCACTAGTATTATCATTTTGTCGGCTGCTCTCTCTTGGTTGGGTTGACTCGTCATTGCGCTCCAATAACTGAGCCCTATTTACAACATCTGAATACAAACACAGTTTGTGAGAAATTAAGTATTGATGTATCTCGGGTTTCAAACCCCTTAGAAATATCTGCGTCATTCTCTCCTCATAACTGACCAAGTGGGACGCAAACTGGGACAACTCGGCAAACTTAGCTTCGTACTGTGACACGGTCATATTATTTTGCTCCAACTTGATGAACTATACCTCCTTCATGTGACGAATACTTTCGGGAAAGTACTTGTCGTTGAACAGTTCTTGGAATTTCTCCCAAGACATCTTCAGTGCGGCAGGTTGAGTACACTTTACCGATAATCTGACTCACCTCGCAACATAAAGGTGGCAAAGGGAACCTTTTGCTCCTCGGAGCATCCCAAGACATCAAATATCTTTGTGATCTACTTTATCTACGTCTCCGCCTTAAGTGGTTTTGGCTCTCCAATAAACTCCGGTGGTCCCAGCTCCTTGAACTGTTTAGCGGTGACCGTTTGAGAGTTTCCAGTGTTTCCACTTGTATTTTGAATAGGAGCCGCTCTCGCCTTATATTACATGAATTGCATAAAGCCTTTGAACATCCCATCATTCATCATTTGGTCAGCGTTGTTATTTTCTTGAGGATTATTGCCATCCTGATGCACATTATCCTGAGTATTGATCGTTGGTGACTCAACGGTCTCATGTGCTTCATTGCTTATCTCAACATTTTCGGATGCCATTTTCAAATACTGCCACAAAACAAGGGTTAATTGACATGTCACATATTATCTCTATACTCTGACCGACCAATTAAATACCAAATAAACTTAGGTAGGTCATACTAGCGAAGGAATTCCCCGTGTCTCCCCTCCTAGTTCTTGTCTCACATCTCAGCCAGGGATCATATCCCTAAGCTTTGATACCAACTGTGACGCCCCCAAAATAGGTATACATCACCCATCGTAAGTCGCCAAATAGATGGTACATAATTTAAATACAAACTTCTTTTATACAGTACGACAAAACGTAGCTGAGAGTTTCAAAATGGATAATGTCTCGTAGCGAGTATCCAAACTCAAATAAAGTCCTCTTTACAATTATTATCACACTATTTCACTAAATAGTGAGGACTACTAATGCAAACATCTGGATCAGTCACTCAGGTTCCCAGCTAGTTCCATTCGTTCTCATTTCACAGAGAACAATGAAAGCAAAAGGGTGAGCTCAACTAGCCCAGTAAGAAATATTATGACTAAGATAATGCAGAATAAATTATTGTTAGCCTTCAACAGTGTTAAAGTGATAAAATATAATAAACATCAAGTTTAACTGCAGCAGAACACGCAATCCATTAGAAGAGTCAAGTAGAGCGTGATATCTACTATCTTCTATGATTTAAAAAGTTTATCATAAATTTTATCGTTGAGACTCAACTTAATAAATAAACCACATCATCGAATCATCCCTACACTACGGTCCAAGGATATTCATGTAATCATCAATGGTCATGATTATACTGAATAATCCCTAGTCATAATCATACCAACAACTGTCCATCAATGCACTACAGGCCAATGAAGATTTTTACCACATCATTGGTAACATTACGGTCATGATTATACCGAATAATCAGTGGTCATAATCATACCAATCAATAGTACATCTATGCACGTAAGCCACATATGACTTTTATCACAATATAAGCATGAGGATGATGACAATGATATAAGAATTCAATTAAAAGAAGCAAATGATACATTTTTAAAGATTATAACTCAATTTATCCAAGATTCAATAATGTCCAAACTGTCAACATGATACTGCTTTGCGGAGTAAAATTCAAGAATAATATTGTATCAAAAATGATTTAGACAGCAAAGAAAACAATTTTTGTCATCAATAATTTCCTGGGTGAATAGTACCCGAGTGAATAGTACCATGTGATTAGTACATAAGGAATAGTACCCCGTGAATAGTACTTTATGAATAGTACTATTCACGAAGCATGATGATGTTTTTTGTGAAATTTTTATCTTTTGGTGTCAGAATTACTATTCACGTATACGGCACTATTCACGTATACGGCACTATTCACGAATATGATACTATTCACAGAAAAATTAAATTTTCTTTTCTATGTCCAAGATTGTCTGTTATAGTTTCTATCTTTGATTGGATCTATGTTTTGGTCTTCATTCTTGAATTTTACTCCACTCTGGTTATTTATGAAGTATTTTTGAACTTAGATTGTTTAAAGTACGAATCCTTAATATTTGATCTTTTGTTTAACTTGATTTGTTTTCTTTAAAATATTTTTCATCATCCTCAGTCCTAAATGATGATATAACTGAATATCTTTGGCATGTAGTGCAAAGATGAATGATTTCTGATGAATATCTTTGGCTTTGGTGCAAAAGATGAATAGGTGTTTAGATGAACATAACTAATCGATGAATATCTTTGGCACATAGTCACGAAGATGAATATTTGATTCGAGATATATATTGATTGATGTTACAAGGATAAAAGATAGACGATGAACTTTTATATTCATATATAGAAGATAGTAGATTTCATTCTCTACTTAACTCTTTTAATGAATTATTATTTCCGCTACGAATATTGATTTAAAACTTGTTGTCTATTGTATTCTATTAGATTTTTCCCTGTTGAAGACTAACGATAATTTGTTATATATTATCTTAGTCATAATGTTCTTTACTGGGCTAGTTGAGCTCACCCTTTTTCTTTTTGTTCCATTTTTATTCTCAGGAGGCGAGAATTTAGCGAGTACTAGTCGGGGTATGGAATGAAGGTTCTAGAAAGTCATTTTTGTAGTCCTCACTATTTTTGTAAAATAATGTATCAATAATTGAAATGAGGACTTATTTGAGTGTGGATATTGTCTAGATGACAATATTTGTATTTAAACTCACAATTTTTATGTTGTATTAATAAAGTTGTAGTTGTATTTGTACCATGTATTTTGACCACTCAGAATGGGTGTTGTATACCTATTTTGGGGGCGTCACAGTTGGGTCCAGAATTGGTACAACAAACTGTCGAGATCATCAAGGTGATTCGAGCAAGATTGATAGCCGCACAAGACAGACATAAGAAATATGTCGATCAACACCGACAAAATCGAGAATTCGATGTCGGTCGTTTTGTTTTCTTGAAAGTTTCGCCCTGGAAGGGGAAGATTTGATTTAGAAAAAAGGGAAATTAATCCTTAGGTTTATAAGACCTTTTGAAGTGCTGAGACGAATTGGTGAAGTGGCGTATGAGGTAGCTTTACCTCCGGAATTAGGACATATTCATAATATTTTCCATGTTTCGGTATTAAGGCCATATAAGCATGATTATAAGCATGTTATAGAATATGAGCTAGGGCAATTTGAGAAAGACTCGTCATATGAAGAAGTCCATGTTCAAATTATCGACAGGAAATAGCAAGTACTAAGAAATAATGTGATACCTTCTGTTAAGGTAATCTGGAGAAACCAAAATGCTGAACAAGCTACGTGGGAACTTGAAGATGTTATGATGAAAAATTATCCTCAGTTATTTGCTTAATCTTGTATAGCGATTCTTGGGACAGAATCCTGTTAAGGAGGGAAGAATGTGACGAATGATTTTATCGAGTCGTGATTCTAGGGACAAAATCCTTTTAAGGAGGGAAGGATGTAACGATTGAGAATTTTATAATTTATTTTAAATATTTATTGAATTAAATAAATATTTTAATTAATTTATTTATGGAGATAAATAAATATTTAATGAATGGTGATGTAATAATTTAGTTGAATGTGTATGCTAACTAAATTAATGAATGGTCATTTTATTATTTGATGATTTAATTTAATGAAAAGAATTAAATTAAATGAATTGTTTAATATTTAATGAAATAATTAAATTAAATAAAGTGATGTTCTATTCTAATTTAATAATTAAATTAGATATATTATAATTCATTAATTGTGGCGCCCCAAAATAGGTATACATCACCCATCTTGAGTCGCCAAATATATGGTACAAAATTTAAATATAAACTTCTTTTATATATACGACACAAAAACGTGGTGAGAGTTTCAAAGCGGATAATGTCTCGTAGAGAGTATCCAAACTCAAATAAAGCCCTCATTACAATTATTATCACACTATTTCAATTGAATAGTGAGGACTACTAATGCAAATATTTGGACCTTCTCTCTAGTTCCCACTAGCTAGTCCCATTCGTTCTCGGTTCAAGAAGAAACAATGAAAGCAAAAGGGTGAGCTCAACTAGCCCGAAGAAATATTATGACTAAGATAATGCGTAATAAATTATCGTTAGCCTTCAACAAGTGTTAAACCGATAAAATATAATAAACATCAAGTTTAACTGCAATGAACAAGCAATCCATTAGAAGAGTCAAGTAGAGCATGATATCTACTATCTTCTATGATTTAAAATGTTTATCATCAATTTTATCATTTGAGACTCGACAATAAATAAACCACATCATCAAATCATCCATGCACTACGGGCCAAGGATATTCATGTAATCATCAATGATCATGATTATACCGAATAGTCCATGGTCATAATCATACCAACAACTGTCCATTAATGCACAACAGGCCAATAATGATTTTTACCACATCATTTGTAACATTACGATCATGATTATACCGAATAATCCATGGTCATAATCATACCAATCAATAGTACATCTATGCACGTAAGCCACAGATGACTTTTATCACAATATAAGCATGAGGATGATGACAATGATATACGATTTCAATTAAAAGAAGCAAAATATAAATTTTTAAAGATTATAACTCAATTTATCCAGAATTCAATAATTTCCAAATTGTCAACATAATACTACTTTGTGGAGTAAAATTCAAGAATAATATTGTATCAAAAATGATTTGGACAGCAAAGAAAACAATTTTTGTCATCAATAATTTCCTGGGTGAATAGTACCCGAGTGAATAGTACCATGTGATTAGTACATCAGGAATAGTACCCCGTGAATAGTACTTTGTGAATAGTACTCGTGAATAGTACTTTATGAATAGTACCCGTGAATAGTACTTTATGAATAGTACCCCGTGAATCGTACTTTGTTAATAGTACCATAAAAATGAGTACTACTCATGGACAGTACTCTGGCATATAAAGCTTAAAATTTAATAAGTATGTGCAAAAAATATCCTTGTGAAACGATACTAGATGAAGCACAAATTTCATGGATATTCTACTAATTTCACGGAGTATAGAAGCAGTACTTTAACAAAATGAGGGTATAATCAGGAATACGAGATGAAATAATATTACTCATATACTACAGAGTACGGAAGACAATATTATTCCTATGAATACTGAAAAATAATATCGCTTACCTCAGAAGAATACTGGATACTGGAATAGTGAGGTAGCAGGTTTCTACTACTTTCTCTCTAAAGCTTCTCTCTTTATAGCTTCTCTTTCTATAATTGCTCTTGTGAGTCTTAGTGAATTGATGAGAATGAAAGAAGAATGAGCTTCTATTTATAGGAAAACATAATTTCGATAATTGCTCGTTTTGGGGCTCGAAATATTACAGTATAATACCTTCATATTTTCCTTCATTTTTAATTTAGTCCTGCAAGTATTATCAAACTTGCACCACATCCCCTAATAGTACATCTTGTGAATCAATAGTACAATTATATGAAAAAAATAATTACAGTATAGTACCTTCATCTATACCTCCATTTTTAATTTAGTCATGCAAGTATTATCAATCTTGCACCACCTCCCCTAATAGTACATGCATTTGAATCAATAGTACACACATGTGAACAAATAGTTATAAGCATGTGAATTAATAGCAATTAATTACTCATTTATCCGATTAATTATCCGATTGGTCAATATCACCTCTATACATCAATTATTATCGAAATAGATGTCCAATTCCATTAACACTAATAATCCCAACACAATGAAAATATCAATTTAATCTTTAATCAATACGAACTTATTCACCATTAATATTATAACTCACAATATTTAACAACCATATCATTCCCAGGAAAGAGGGGGCTTTTCGATAAGGATTTCTCCCTAATGGCGCGCAATTAGGTGACTTCTCACGTAAGCATCAATAATCAATACCGTGTGCTACTATGCAACCACACGTATTACTGTTCTTTTACCACCGGGTAGTTTGACAGTTTAACGATAAAACTTTCGCCATTATTTTTATAAAAAGATAATTATGTCATTTTCTAACTACAACAATTCTTCCGTTGTGGGGTCCACCAATGATTGTGTAGTCGTAAAAATAGTCTCTGTTAAAATGAATATTCCCTGACCAATCGAATATTATATAACCACTTGCTTACTTTGCATAATTGGTAAATAATACCCACAACTATAACATTATATCAAATCCACACCATAATATTCAAAAATATATTTCGAGTAAAATTAATCTTTATTCATAAAAGTTGGGGTCTTACATTAATCCTAAGTATAATTATAATAAAAGTTATAATTATTATAATTATAATTGTAATTTATTTAAATTAGTTCATGTGTGACAAGTAAAACTATATAGTATAAATATTATAAAAATAATCTAGTATAAAGAAGTTGTGTTTAGCCAAACAAGGCCTTGTGGCCTTTGGCTTATTGTAACCGACGTGAACTTTTTGGGTAATACCTGACGTACGTGGAAAATTGGTTTAAAGAGAAAGATTACAATAACAGTGTATGCTCATATAATATGGCTTGTTTAAGTACAAAATTTGATGTCCAATATTTGGTATAATCTGTAAATTGATGTTAGATTGTGTTAAAATGTCAAGAAACGAAAACAACGTAGTTTGAATCATGTCAATTGTTAAGAAACAAAGTTGTGGCAATCAAATTCGCTAAAAGTGTTATAAGTGAAGAAATTGGTAAAAATGTGGTTTTGATCCTTAAAAGTAATTATATGTAATGTTTAGGTTGTTAGAATGATGAATTGCATGCTTATTGATGTTATTACAAGATTTTAGTTGTTAGTTTTTGTGAATTTCTATGGAATTGGGAGAAATTTGGAGTGTGCTGCATAATAGGGTTGCAACTGCAGTTTACGTCAGATATCTTGGCGCAATAACGTGCATTACCCAAGTAGAAATGGTGCAATTTGCTGCTGTGTGGCCTTCTTCGAAGTTCTGCAGCAACGCAACTACTGTAATAACCTGGGATTTTGAATAATCCAAATTTTTCAATTTTTTTTAAAATATTAATATTAATTATCAATATTATGTTGTGTATATGTGATACGAGCTGTGAGAATTGGTCAATTTTTGTATTGACTAATAAATTAAGAGTAGAGTTGTGCTTAACGGAGAATATAAACCCTAACCCTAAGTTCGGATAGGGGTTCGATAGAAAATATAATTAAAATAATTATATTATTGAGTACATGTTTGTACTGTTTAGAATTTTTAATCCATGATTAATCGGATATGGTACAATATTAGTAAACCCTAATAAGGTATTAGAAACCCTAATCATCAAATTAGAAACCCTAATATACCGTTAGAAATCCTAATCGAAAGTTGGGAAACCCTAATTTTAAATTAGGGAATCTTAAACCCTAATTAGAAAACCCTAATCCTAATTAGTAAGCCCTAAAGTGATTAATAAACGTTAATATAATTAGGAAACCCTAATTATACTTTAGAAATATTAATTTCTACTTAAAACCCTAATTACATTTTTGAAATTCTTAATTTTCTATTTTCAAACTCTAATTAAAAAATTCTAGAATTGGAGTTTGTAAAACCTAAGGGTTAAACCCTAAAGGTTTGGATAATTGACCATCATGCCACTAAAATTACATGATCAAAGACCAAAATGCCCTTTTTGAATTTTTATTTATGTAACTTGTAAAATGGCCAACAACTTTAGTGGTTCACCAACTAACTTGACTTTGTGACTCAAAACTCCAACAACTCAACCTAAATCAGCAGCTATGCAAGCAAAAATTCATTGCACCATGTGATTATAAGAGATTAAAGAGAGAGAAAATACATGTATTTGCTCATTTTGCTACCAAGCTCTCAACAAATTCATTCTCTCTCCTAAGCTCCAAATTTCATTAGTATTTTAGTCCCTAGATATCTTTCTAACACATCCAAATCAGTGTAGTAGAGCCTAGATCAAATCATATTCACGAGGAAGTATAACCTTAAACTCACCATTTGATCTTGTAAGCTAATTTCAAGTTGGTGTTTATGTGTTTATATTTGTGTTAGGAGTTGTTTTATGATGATCTATGATGATCCATCATGGATCCATAGCATCAAAGATCTTAGAACTGGAGTTTTTCAAAAACTGCCCAAGAACATTTTTGTGGTCTGACAAGCTAATGTCAGGAGCCATAAATCTCAATTGGTTAATGATTTTTGTTGTTTTATGTTTTGATTTGGTATTCTGGTATGAGGTCTTTGATCTCAAAGTGGAATCAAAGTTATTCCATGTACAGATTTCAAGATATTCTTGGTCAAAACCCATTAATCGGGCATGACCTGTCAAATTCTGGGTAACCTAGAAATGGTTTTTCAGCGTTTGATAACGTTTTCTAAAGCCTTGATCTGTCAGATGATTGAAGGTTTGATGTTGTGTTTCTAACTAGATTGTAGCCTGTAACGTTGACTATAGATCATGGCCATTAGACCCCTTAAAATATCAACTGATCGGATGTAGTGGATGGTCAAAGTAGACCATCCGGTATGATTGCCTATTTTCTGGGAATTTCAGAAAACATATGAACTGAATTTCTGACATAGTTTGACCGAATGATACATAGTGATCCTGTTATTGTTAGACTGAAATAATGTTATGTATATGTTCCTTGATATAAGGACTACCGATTTAAACCATGAAATCACAAGAATCATAACTGGAACATAACTTAAAGCTAGAAAGTGACAAGTTGAATTACCTAGGTTTCTCGAAAACTTAGAAACGTTCTGTAACAATTCGAAATTTCAAATTGTAATATTAAATATTTATTGAATTATATAAATATTTATTTGATGTGTTTATTGTTGATATTTATGAAATAAATATTTTATTGATGTGGTTATTATTAGTAAATATTTATGAATTACATTTATTAGATAATATTCTAAATTAAATTAATTTATAATTTAGAGAGTTGTAATATAACATGAGATGTTATATTGTTGTTTTGATTTAATAATTTAAGATGATATGTTAAATTATTAAATAAAATTATAATGAGATTATAATTTTGTGATATTTGTTTAAGTGAAATATTTATTTAAAATATAGTATGTATAATTTATTTATTTGATTAATGTGGATATGGAAATCCAAATAAATAATGTGTGATTATAAATTATAAACTAAATTATTTATTAAAATAATTTAAATGAGTTTAAATTAGTTTTGCCAAACAAGACTTAAGGATATTAAGTCTTCAAATTTTAAAGACTTTTGCCAAACAAAGCCTTATGGCTTTTGGATTTTCAAATTTTGGATTTTAATTATAATTATAATATAAATAAAATAAATCAAAATAATAAATATAAAATATATTGTTTTTTTAACTGATATGTAATTAGTATTATAATAAGTATCTGGCGATTACATACGTTAGGTGCGTCTCCTTTATGTTACGTAAAAGGTTTAGTTTTGGCTTATACTGAGGAAGGAAGAAGGAGGTTTACAGTTAGAAGGTGAGAGAGTTTGAGAGAAAGTTGAGAGAGTTTGAGAGAGACTTGAGAGATTCTTGTGTTTCTGAAGAATTATCAGTGGATAGCAAGGATTTTCAAGCATAAGAAGGTATTACTCATAACCTTAATGTTATATATTTATATATATGTATATATATGAATTTTACGGCAGATAACCTCAAGTTCTGTGAATTCATCTTTTTGAATTTTTTATATACAACTGATTACTTGTTATTGTATATGTTTGTGATGATTAGAACTAGTGTTTAGATAAGAATTTTTATGCTAATTACGTTTAAAAGAAAAAAAGTAATTACAATATATGTATTTTACATATGGCTTGTAAAAGTACCAATTTTAGTGGTCAATTTGTATGTTAATCTGTGAAGTGAGTTTTGATTATGCTAGTCCATTAAGAAACGAAGATAACATAGTTTGAACGAAGTAATTTGGACAAGAATTATGATCACAATGTCAAATTTTGTGAAGAATGTAAAAAAATGGAGTTTTGTATAAAAACATGAAATTCAAGGAATTAAAATAGTTAAAAGTGTTGTTAAATTGTTCTATGTTGATGAATATGCTAGGAAACATGTTTATGATAGTTTTATATTAATTGTATATGTTAATTTCACTGTTTTGTGTGTAAAATTTGTGTTAGTTGGGCTAAAAATGGTTACTGTTCATCGCATTTCTGGTTCTGTATATGCACCAGTAGCAGCTTATTTGGTGCAAAGGCCGTGCTTGGCAGCGCATGCTTATTGGTCGAGTTTATATATAAGCAGTGCGCCCATACATTGATCTGTGGGTGAAGCTTCTGCTGCTGCGGAGACTGGATACCACTATAGCTTGATCTAAGGTTATGTTAATGTGTCAAACATGTAACAAGGAGGTTAAAATAGAATCTTGTCATGTCATTGATAATTTCAACTTTTTAAAAATGATTAGTAAGTTACGAACGCGTTATATTATGATTTAATGTACATAATGAATAATAAATGGGTGTTATGAAGCTAACACTTGTGATTCTGAGATGAACATTATAAGATATGGAATGTGGTTAATATAAAATCATTAAGTAGTCCTAGGAAGACTTAAACACTTGATTGAACTTCAAGTTTGATTAAGAAGAAATGTAGTATTGATTAATAACAGTTGAAAATGTGATGTGGATGCTAAAAGTCTTATGTATGTGTTAGTGAGTTTTCAGATTCGTGTTATGTGGTTTATTAATATGGTTAGACCTTAAGCTAAAGGTTATAACTTAACTTAGATGAGAAATGAATCTATGAAGTTAATGTGTATATAGCTAATTGATGTGATAATCCTAATGGTATGTGTAGGATATTGGAGTACGTGAGTTGTAATTGTATAGCTTACGCAAGAGGCAAGTTTCCTAACCTTTGCTACTTTATTATTCAGCAAGGTTACTTTTCACTGTCATGATATACTTTTGCAAGTTCTCTATTCTTAATCTCTTGTTGATAAATTTTTTATTATGCAAGTTCTTTAATCCTCATTTACTGTTGAGCAAGTTAATTAATCTTTATTTCTTTATTCCAAACGAGATTACTTTGGTTATTCAAAGTCTGTAATTTTGTTGTAAGAAATGTGTTTATTCATCTACTAATAACTGTTGTTTGATCTTCATTCTCTAATGTTATTGTACTATCTTACCTTATTGTACCGAACTCTAAGTTGCCTAGCGATTCTTTTCCAATTCAACTAATCCTTAGTTGATGAATGATCTAAAATCTAAATTACCCTTGAAGTCAACCCAAACCAAACTTCCTATGGTTTGCTTATGTACTCACACAATTTTGAAAGCATGTTATCGATGATAACATTTTTTCGATTTAGAAATTGTTAATACTCTAGCTCTTATTGATTCATCGATATACGTTGTTCATAAAATTATTATAATCAAACTCTTGAATAGTTATTGGTCCCTATCTGATTCAACTAGTATTTGGTTGATGAGCGTTCTAAATATCTAGGATTTCTTTGAAGTTAATTCCCAACCAAACTTTCTTTGGTTCGCAACCTGATAATCTAAGCTCAGATGAACAACCCAATATTAGGGGATTTATTTAAAGCTACGCAATAACGTTAAAATATTTGCGCAATATATAGTACAAAGGGCTGATCACCTGGAGTACAGAATGATGGTCCATATAGTCGTTTGGACTTTTAAAGGTTACAGTAGAAACACCTGTTAACCTAGGATATAGATGATGATTATAGTCTTTTAGACTGTAAAAGGTTAAAGTAGAAATACTTGAAAACCTAGAGTATAGTTCGTGGTCTTGTGACCCTCAGTGTATTCTTTGATGTTGATATCTATTGTTAACTTAAACGTTCATTATTCTTTTGAACTCATAGTTGTTGAATTAAAGTTTATTGTTCCGGTAAGAATACTTTACCATTGAAAGCTCAATAATTGTCATTCATAAAACGTTATTGTATATTATCCTTCTTGTGGGAAATTGTTTGCTCACTCTTGCACAAAACAATGCAGATGAAGTTAAGAAGTTTGAAGAGCTTTCTACAATCAAGGGCAAGAACAAAGTGCTTGATTAGCCGACAACGTTTAGTTTACCTTTTATTTATGAAGATTATGTAATAGATTTAATTATGATATTTGTTTAATTTTCCGCTGATGATTGTAATAAAGGTTAGATGACCTGTGATTTATGTTAGATTATGTAACCCTTCAATGGGAGATTGATTGTTTAAACTTTTGAGTTTAATTATATCATTTGTTTATGGGTAGTTAGTTATGATTTAATTGGACAGTGAACACCAAATCTGTGGGATTGAGGTGCACGGATTTGGGGGTGTCACAAGTTGGTATCAAAGCTTTAGGTTATGAACCTTAGGTGGGGAAACTTTAGGCTATAACCTTCTAGGAGATCGAGAACATAGAGGTGATAAACTCTCATCGAGATCTAAGGAGTGAATTAAGGAAATTCATTGAAGATAAAATGATAAAAGACTTTATGTGCTTATGTGTTAATGACTTATGTGCTCCTGAGTACTTGATAAGTGGGTTTTATACCTACTTATTGGATATCAATTCACGCGAACTATGCCTATCTCAAGTACATTTTAGTGTGTTTTTAGTTGCATTTTGTTTATTTTTCATTGCATGTACTTAGAACTCCCTTTGGTGCAAAAATGCAGGAAATGGTATAACTTGGCAATGGTAGATGGCATGAGGCTAATGACGCATGACGCGAGGGAAGATATGCAACTAAAAATAGATAAAGGAAGAGTGGCATGACAAAGAAGAAATAGCGGCGGAGGACAAAGCGATGGCGGCCAAGAAACCGAATCAAAACCTGCAGGAAGCCATGGCTACACATCACTACTTTCTCTCTGCTGCGCGATCACTCGATTTAGCCAGACTTTACACACACACACCCGCGTGAAGAATACACAGGAGGAGCGTGCGCCCGCGCGCAACAACTGAAGTTGTTGACTTGTTTTATTTTAATTTTTAATTTGGAAGAGTTGTAAGGGGTTAAAACAGTTCTGGCTGGTGCCAGACGTATTATTCAGTAGGTTTTACGTGTTTTTCATATCATAACTAGGGTTTACACTTGGAGATTATTCCAACGTAAAACCAATCATAGATTTCGTATTTTCTACTTCTTCTTTGGAATTCAGTAGTTGTGGATGCTTTACATTATTCTTTGTTGGATTTTAATGCGGAATTGAACGTTACTATTGGATTGTAATCAACAATTGGGTTGGATCAATTCAATCTTCTATCTCTTAATTGATTGTTTATTATCCATGTTTTGCTTCGATCCCATGATGGCTTTTAGTTCAGTCATGAACTAAACTCCATTATGGGATTCTAACGGATTTTAATATGTAGTTTAATTGATTGCTTAACTGCTGGACTATTTTACATATTATAAGGAATTTCTATCATGGTTGATTTGCATGCGTGAATGATTGATCACCATTCGTTTTAGTACTTGTATGGAATTGAAAAATAACATGCAGGTATGGATTGTAATCGTGATAGCGTGCGTATATGGGGTTGTTTTACTTAGATTGGTATTTCGTGAATCAGATAGACATATACTGTTTCACCGCATGAGTTAAATAAGGGTTTATGCTTAATCCAATATTATTGCAAATTCACATATACATATAGTGATTTTGGTTTTATTGATGATTATATGGTGTCTATTGCATGTAGATGTTATGTAAGTTGGTCATAATACATTAAAAATGGTTATGTCTACATTAGTGCCCTTGGCTACTTTCTTTTGATATTTGAACAATTTTGCATGATGGTGGTAATTAGATGAATTATTAAATGAAGTTAGGATCCCATTATCTCCAAATTTGATTTATTATATTCTCATTCTTATTTTAGTTATTAATTGCACTTAGAGTAATTCTCAATCATAATTATTAGTTTAAGCATTTAAACATAGTGATAGAAGTGATGCATAATAGTTTATTTTAGATAACTTTCTCCGTGGATCGATACTCGACTTACTCTGTATTGCTTGTTGACACATGTATGATTGCATGAGTTAGAGCTCTTTTGTTAAAACTAAAAAGAGGCAATAAGTTTTTCACGTCGTTGCCGGGGAAAAGCGTTTAAATTTTTATTATTATCATTAGTTTTAAGCTATATTGTATGACTTAGACAAATCTAATCTTATCTCATTTCCATTTTTGTTTTTGTTTTTATTTCAGGAACTTGTATAAATTTTTATGCACGCGGTCATCCAACCCCGACTTAACACCTGCTCAGGACAACATAAACGGGAGAGGTTGGAAAGCGAGTGTTCGTAGAAATTTACAAGCACAGTTAGAGGGTATTACATCTAATATGGCAGCCGAGGGACAAGGAGAAGAACAAGGAGAGGAGCATAGGGCTCTGAGAGAATATTCCATGCCCAATATTAATGGATTACATTCTAGCATAGTCAGACCAGCGATAGCAGCTAATACATTCGAGATAAAAACGGGCACTATTCAGATGGTACAAAATTCGGTACAGTTTGGGGGTGCCGCTACAGATGATCTGAATGCACACCTGCTGAGTTTCATTGAGATATGTGACACGTTCAGATATAATGGGGTGACGGAGGATGCTATCAGACTTAGGATGTTTCCATTCTCATTGAGGGATAAAGCGAGATGTTGGCTTCATTTTTTGCCAGCAGGATCTATAACTACATAGGAGGACTTATCACAGAAGTTCTTAGCTAAGTTTTTCCCAATAGCTAAGACTGCAAAAATGAGGACAGCAATCTCTCAGTTTGAGCAACAGCAGGGTGAATCCTTATATGAGGCATGAGAGAGATACAAAGAGATGCTACGGAAGTGTCCGCACCACGGTAAGCCAGATTGGATGGTGATCAACACATTCTATAATGGATTGGGATGGCAGTCTAGGCCGATTGTAGATGCAGCTGAAGGAGGAGCATTATGGGCAAAGAGTTATGAGGAGGCCTATAACCTCATCGAAACAATGGCAGCAAATGATTTTCAGAATCCTACATCTCGGATGCCACATCCCAAAGTTGCAAGTTTGTTGGAAGTGGATGCTATCACGCAGTTGTCAGCATAGATGGCAGCCATGACGAAGAAAATATATACATTAACAGAGGGTAAGGCGAAGACAGTTGCATTTGTATGTGAGATCTGTGCGGGGTCACACTCGACAGATCAATTGCTATCAGCTCAGAGTCGGTACAGTATGTGAGCAATTATAGAAAAGACCAAGGTCAGTTTCAAAACACATACAACCCCAACAACCGTAATCATCCAAACTTCAGTTGGTCAAATTATCAAGGAAATCGTGCAGAATCGGTTTCGGTGAGCTAATCGATTTCGATCGCGGCCAAATAGCGACCACGCTTTACTCCTAGACCACCTTTTTTAGGGGATTTTCTTAACAACAACAACATCACACTCCGGTATTGTACCTCGTGAAAAGAAATCAGAAATGGAGGAGATGATGATGAAGTACATGGCAAACACGGAGGTCATGATCAAAAGCCAATCAGTGGCTATTAAGAATCTAGAAACTCAGATGGGGCAAATGGCGAACATGCTTAACAACAGGCCCCAGGTTTCGTTGCCAAGTAATATAGAGGCAAATCCAAGAAGAGACGGGAAGGAACAGTGTCAAGCGATCACATTGAGGTCTGGGAAAAAGACTGCAGAAACTGAGAGTCGCGTACCTGCGCCTTGTTGTACTTAGGAGGCAGCGCGGCCGCGCGAGGAAGAGCAGTTGACTGAGCAAGAAGAAATTCGTGAGAAATCTGAGTCGCAGCGAGGAGAGAAGGATACAGCAGGTTCAGATGAGAAGCCAAAGAATAATGTACCAATAGTTCACCCTCAGGTTCCGTATCCGCAGAGACTGAATAAACAAAGGGAAGATAAACAGTTCAGAAAGTTCTTGGAGGTATTTAAAAAGCTGCAGATGAACATACCTTTCGTTGAGGCATTGGAACAGATGCTAAGTTATGCAAAGTTCTTGAAGGGTATATTGTCAAGGAAGAGGACATTAGACGAGTTTGAAACAGTGGCCTTGACAGAGGAATGTAGTTCAGTGCTTCAGTGCAAATTACCTCCAAAGCTGAAAGATCCGGGCAGTTTCACAATTCCATGCACGATCGGAAAAATGAACTTCGAGAAATGTCTATGTGATCTTGGGGCAAGTATCAATCTGATGCCCTTGTCAGTGTTTAATCAGTTGGGATTGCCGGCTACAAGGCCGACAAATATTTTGTTGCAGTTAGCTAACAGATCCATCACATATCCACGGGGAATTGTTGAAGATGTACTTGTAAAGGTGGAAAAATTTATCTTTCCGGCTGACTTCATTATCTTAGATTATGAGGAAGACAAGAGTATACCAATCATACTGGCAAGACCATTCTTAGCCACATGAAGGACTTTGATAGATGTGAAGAAAGGGGAGCTCACTATGCGTGTACATGAACGGGAGATTATTTTTAATGTCTTCAAAGCAATGAAATTCTCAGCAGATGAAGAAGAATGTTTCAGAGTTGATTTGGTGGACCGTGTAATAAATGATGAAGTTGAGAGTTTGGTGGGTTATGAACCATTGAAGAGTGTCATTGCTGAAAATTAAGATTTGGAGGACGAGGAACTTAACAAACTTATGCAATATCTGGATACCACTCCACAATTCAAAACACCTGTCGAGCCATTGACTAAAGCTGGAGAGACATCGGTAAAATTAAAGCCATCCCTCGAAACACCTCCAGAACTTGAATTGAAACCACTTCTGGATCACCTCAGGTACGCATTTTTAAATAAAGATTCAAAGCTACCTGTGATTATTTCTTCTGCACTAACATCATTTCAGGAAGAAAAATTTCTAAGTGTGCTTAGAGAATTCAAATCAGCTATTGGATGGACCATAGCGGATATCAAAGGGATCAGCCCTTTGTTTTGCATGCATAAGATCCTGTTAGAAGATGATAGTAAGTCGTCGGTGGAACAGCAAAGAAGGCTTAACCCGATAATGAAAGAAGTGGTCAAGAAAGAGGTATTCAAATGGCTAGATGCAGGCATAATCTATCCGATTTCAGATAGCTCATGGGTGAGCCCAGTGCAGTGTGTACCAAAAAAGGGTGGCATGACCATAGTGACTAATGAGAATAACGAGTTAATTCCTACCAACGAGCGATGCAGGGTGGAGAATCTGCATGGACTACCGCAGGCTCAACAAAGCTACGAGGAAAGATCATTTCCCACTACCATTCATTGATCAAATGTTGGACAGATTAGTAGGTCATGAGTATTATTGCCTTCTGGACAGTTATTTAGGCTACAATCAGATTATGATAGCTCCAGAAGACCAGGAAAAGACTACCTTCACATGTCCATATGACACTTTTGCTTTTAGAAGGATGTCTTTCAGGTTGTGCAACGCTGCAGACACCTTTCAGAGATGCATGATGGCTATATTTTCAGACATGGTGGAGCAGAATGTGGAAGTATTCATGGATGACTTTTCAGTCTCCGGGGACTCGTTTGATCTATGCCTTGACAATTTGGTGATGATTTTAAAGAGGTGTGTTGAGACAAATTTAGTGCTGAACTGGGAAAAGTGCCATTTTATGGTACAAGGACTCATACTAGGACACAAAGTGTCGAAGAAGGGACTCGAGGTGGATAGGGCGAAGCTGGAAACTATTGAGAACTTGCCACCACCTACTTCAGTAAAAGGTGTTCGCAGTTTTCTGGGACATGCAGGGTTTTACCATAGATTCATCAAGGACTTCTCTAAGATAACTAAACCACTATGCAGTTTATTGGAGAAGGATACACAGTTTAATTTTGATGAGGCTTGAGTGTCAGTATTTGAGCACTAAAAGGGGAAACTAACTTCAGCACCAGTGATTACTGCACCGGATTGGGATTGGCCATTCGAGCTGATGTGTGATGCCAGTGATTACGTCGTCGGGGCTACTCTGGTGCAGAGGAAAGAGAAGATGTTTTATGTGATTTATTATGCCAGTAAGACCCTTACAGACGCACAGTTGAACTACACCACCACAGAGAAAGAGTTATTGGCAGTGGTGTACGCCTTTGATAAATTTCGAGCATATCTGATTGGCACAAAGGTGATAGTGTATAAAGATCACGCAATTCGACATTTAGTGGCAAAGAATGATGCAAAGCCTCGGTTGATCAGATGGATTTTATTACTACAGGAATTTGATTTGGAGATCAAGGACAGAAAGGGCACTGAAAACCAAGTGGCGGACCACTTAATCCGCAAAGGGAGGCAGACGACAAGGTTTTAATCAATGAATCCTTTCTAGATGAACAGTTATTTGTGGTGATAGGGGAAGTGCCATGGTTTGCAGACTACGCGAACTATTTGGTGAGTAAGATGGTACCTTCTGACTTGGTGGATTATCAAAAGAAGAAATTCCTGCATGATGTCAAATGGTACATATGGGATGAGCCTTATTTGTTTAAACAATGTGCTGATCAAATGATAAGAAGGTGTATCCCGTATAGCGAGACCGATGGAATTTTGCAGGATTGTCATTCTTCGGTGTATGGTGGTCACTATGGAGGAGAAAGAACAGCGGCTAGAGTGCTACAAGCAGGATTCTACTGGCCAACAATTTTCAAGGATGTCTACAGTTTCGTCCAGCGGTGCGATAGATGTCAGCGAGTGGGGAACATCTCGAAAAGAAATGAAATGCCTTTGAATACGATCCTTGAAGTAGAAATTTTTGATGTGTGGGGGATTGATTTTATGGGACCTTTTGTTTCTTCCTGCAGAAATCTCTACATCTTGCTCGTAGTGGATTATGTCCCAAAATGGGTAGAAGTGGCAGCTCTTCCGACAAATGATGCCAAGGTAGTCCTCAGGTTTTTACACAGGAGTATTTTCACTAGGTTTGGGACTCCTAGGGCCATCATTAGTGATGAAGGCAATCATATCTGCAATAGGCAGTTTACAGCTTTGTTGGCCAAGTATGGGGTGAACCATCGCATTGCTACAGCCTATCACCCACAAACGAATGGCCAAGCTGAAGTGTCGAATCGAGAAGTAAAAAGAATCCTTGAAAAGGTTGTGAATCCCACGAGGAAGGATTGGTCGTTAAAGTTAGATGATGCAGTATGGGCCTATAGGACTGCATACAAAACTCCGTTGGGCATGTCACATTTTTAGCTTGTGTATGGAAAAGCTTGTCATCTTCCTATATAGCTAGAGCATAAGGCATATTGGGCGATTCGGAAGCTCAATTTTGATTTAAAAGCTGTAGGGGATAAACGCTTAATCCAACTCAACGAGTTGGATGAATTTAGATTGCAGGCATATTAGAATTCAAAGCTATACAAGGAGAAGGAGAAGAAATGGCATGATCGAAAGATAATTGATTGAACATTCGAACCGGGACAAAGGGTTTTGCTTTATAACTCCAGACTTAAACTTTTTCCCGGGAAGCTGAAATTGAGATGGTCAGGACCATTTACAGTAAAGACTATATTTCCGCATGGTGCAATTGAAGTATTTGACAAGTTTTTGGACAAGCCTTTTAAAGTAAATGGGCAGCGATTGAAACATTATTTTGGTGGCAAGGTGGACAGACAGTGTGACGCCCCCAAAATAGGTATACATCACCCATCTTGAGTCGCCAAAGACATAGTACAGAATTCAAATACAAACTTAATTATACAACATGAGCTGTGAGTTTTAATACAAATATTGTCTTTTAGACAGTATTCAAACTCAAAATACGACAAAACATAATCTGATAGTTTTAACACGAATATTGTCATCTAGACAATATCCATGCTCAAATTCAATCTTATTACATTTATAAACACACTATTTCATAGAATAGTGAGGACTACTAATGCTATCATCTGGACCGTCACTCCGTTCCACGACTAGTCCCTGCTACGTTCTCATTTCCTAAAGAGAACAATGAAAGAAAAAAGGGTGATCTTAACTAGCCCAGTAAGAAATATTATGACTAAGATAATGCAGAATAAATTATCGTTAGCCTTCAACAGTGTTAACTTATACAATATAACAACCATCAAGTTTAACTGCAGCGGAATAAACAATCCATTAGAAGAGTCAAGTAGAGAATAAAATCTACTATCTTCTATGATTTAAAAGGTTTTTCATCACTTTTATCGCTGAGACTTAGCTTAATAAATAATCCACATCATCAACTCATCATACCTGCACTACAAGCCAATGATATTCTTTAGTATCACGACCACAAATTATTCATGCACTACAGGCCAAAGATAATCATGTTTTCATTAACGGTAGTGATCATGCCATAAAACAATTCATCTTTGCACCCTTGGCCGAAGAGAATCCATACCCATAATCATACCAAAAATTGTCCATCAATGCACTACGGGCCAATGAGGACTTTTTTCACATCATTTATAACATTACGGTCATGATTATACCGAATAATCTTTGGTCATAATCATACTACGTCTATCTATGCACTATAGGCCACAGATAACTTTCAACATAATATAAATATGAGGATAATGACAATGACATAATAATTCAATAAAACAAGTTCAAGAATTAATTTATCCAAGAACCAATAACGTCCAAATTGTCAACATGATACTGCTTTGTGGAGTAAAATTCAAGAATGCTCAGAAGAATATTTTCATGAAAAGATACAGGATGAAGCGCAAATATCAAGGATATTCCACTAATTTCATGGAGTATAGAAGCCAAAACTTTAACCAACTATGCATAATAGAATATATGAAAGCGCAAATGGATTTTTCGTTCGCCATGCAGTAATCCACTTAGACAGATCATTTGCATAATTTAATAAGGAATGAATACAAAGGATCATTCACCATGCATGTGATAATCCACATGAGATGAGTTATTCCAATGTAATAATAAATAATGGAATAATAGAAGAAATCACCATGCATGCGATAGACCGGTATAGACGGGTTATTCTAACAGAATAATAAAGAATGGAACCAGATCATGCGTAATCCGCACAGACAGGATGTTCCAACAGAATAATAAATAACGGAACTAGGTCATGCGTAAACCGCCTAGACAGGATGTTCCAACAAAATAATAAAGAACAGAATAATAGAAGAATTTCACCATGTATGCGGTACTTCCCATAGACAGGTTATTCCAACATAATGATAAAGAATGGAATAATAGAAGTTCTCTTCATGAAGACGAAAGAAATAATACCCCTTACGAGTATAACAAATAATATCCATTACGAGTACAACAAATAATATCCCTTACCTTATAAAGAAGAGTACTCCGACGGGTAAGGCGGGGATATACTTGAAGAAAACTTGCACTACGCTCAAAGCTTTCTTAAACTCTAAAAAAATACGCTCAAGATTATAGAAGAAGAATTCTCTCTCTAGAGTTTCAGTGAATTCGTAAGAAATAATGAAGGAATGAGCTTCTATTTATAGGAGAATGGACTGAATAGTAACTAATTCATGAACGGTCCAGATTGATTTACTTTTAAACGGACGGCAATATTGATTTACTATGCAGAACACTATGAAGGCATTATGCAATACTATGCATAATAAAATATAATATATTCTAATTATTGTCTAATAAAACAAATAACTTTATAAAAGTATTCTATTTTATATAAAAAGATTTTACTATGCAAAACACTATGCATAATATAATATAATATATTCTATTTATAGTCTAATAAAACAAATAACTTTATAAAAGTATTATGTTTTATATAAAAAGATTTTACTATGCAAACATTATGCATAATAAAATATAATATATTCTATTTATAGTCTAATAAAACAAATAACTTTATAAAAGTATTATATTTTATATAAAAAGATTTTACTATGCAAAACACTATGCGTAATAGAATATAATATATTCTAATTATTATCTAATAAAACAAATAACTTTATAAAAGTATTACATTTTTATATAAAAAGCTTTTCATTTTATTATTACAATAATAATACTAATAAAACAATATTTATAATATATATATATATATAAACTTAGTGACTTCATAAAAAGACACTTCAATATATTTAACAACATTTATCATCATTATTATAATTCACAATATTAATCGACCAGGTCATTCCCAGGAAAGAGGGGGCTTTCCAATAAGGATTTCTCCCTATTGGAGCACAATTAGGTGACCAAACCTCTCCTTGGCAGAACTTCTAGACATCGTTAATATTGAAAATAATAATATTAATAACTTCCTCGTCTCAATTATTTATTTAATAATATATAAAATATTGACAATAATTGAATCAAATAACATGAGATACTATGCAACAATTACTGTAGCAATAATTGAACAAAACTGAGTGACTTCTCACGTAAGCATCAATAATCAATACCATGTGCTACTATGCAACCGCGCGTATTACTGTACTTTTTCTACCGAGTAGTTCAACAGTTTTAACGGTAAAACTTTTGCCGTTATTTTCATAAAAATATTTTTATCGTTTTCTCAATCCGACAATAATTCCGTTGTGGAGTCCACCAATGATTGTACCGTCGTATGGATATTCCCCGACAAAAAGAATATTCTCCGACCAATCGAATATTATACAACAACTTGCATACTTTTCAAAATTTGTAAATACTACCCACAACTATAGCACTATCTCAAATCCACACCATAATATTCGAAAAAATATTTTGAGAAAATTAAATCTTTATTCATAAAATCTGGGCTCTCATAATCTCCCCTCCTTATGAAATTTTGCCCTTGAAATTTATGTACGTACCTGGTATGCCAAAGAGGTGAGGATACCTTGACTTCATTTCAGATTCTAATTCTTGAGGTATAACCTTTGAGTGTTGAATACGATCCTTCTTATCCAAGATTTTAACACGTATCTCCTCATACGTTAAATCTTCTGCTATATTGTTTAGTTCTAATTTAATAATGTGGTTCGGGTCGTCCACATATTTACGTAACATCGATAAGTAAAAAAAACGTTCTGAACACGCAACATACTTGGCGGTAAAACTAGTCTATAGGCCACAATTCCTACTTCATCGAGGACTTCAAATGGGCCAATTAAATCAAGGGTTGAGATTTCCTCTCTTCGTCGATTCTTGCTTCTAGAATAACGTCCTCTGGAACCTTCTTCTTCACATTCATCAACTCCGGATGTGTACCTTGAGCGGCTTTAACTTTATCGATTAAAGTCGATTCTACTCGTATATTCGTTATCTTTATGTGGGTTCGTATATTCGCACGTGTAACCGCATACGATCTTCTACTCAGCACGTTAGCTATCATGTTCACTTTTCCTACGATGGTATTGAATGGTACGATCGTAATCTTCAACAGCTCGAGTCAATGTCTTTGGCGCATGTTACGTTCATTTTAGTTGAAGAAATATTTAAGGGTTCAAGAAATGGATTTTGTACTGGGGTCAATACAAAATTCGATTTCACGCTCTAGGGGTATGTTAAGAAGTCGTCAAGAATACGTCAGGAAATTTATTAACAATAGAAATATCATTCAAAACTGTGACCCTCATCCAAGACTTGGATAGTACGTCACATTGATAGCTATCAACTTATCATCGTCATTCACGATGTCGCCTACAGAAAGTCTGGCTTCAGTGCATTCCACACAATGAAGTCAACAACGAATGGACCGGGGCTCTTTACTTATGGCTTAATATGACAATGATTGACTTTAGTGGTTTGGTTGCTTGAATTCGCATAACAGGTTTGTTAGGAATATGAAAGCTAACAACTTTACGAAAAGTATGATGAGTAGTTAACCAACCGATTCCTAAAATCGCATCAAAGGCAAGTATTTTCAAAGAGATAAGATTAACAGGTAACTTGAAAGTGTCAATTTGAATCAATAAGATTTATAAACTGTGGATGTAACGAAGGTTTCTACTAACAAAGTTTCAACCAATAAGTCAAAGTCTAATTTCTCTGAAGTCAAATTTAAATGTTGAGCGCAATCAAGAGAGATAAAAGAATGGGTAGAACCGGTATCTAATAAGGTATAGACTTCACAAGAATTTATAATTAACTAACCCATGATAACTTCATTCGTGTTCCTCGTCACAAAATAATGCTCTCTTTTAAACTATCGATTTTGACTTGTCTGGGACATTCTTTGGCATTACCATCCCAGCTAGACTTGACTTTGCTATAGAGGACATTCCACCATTAATTGCTTCGTCGTATTCCTGATCCATATTTGAATCATTACTCTCCGATCCCTATCGAATTGGGGTTGACCGCTCTGCACAGGGTAATTCTGAATTCGATGTTGGATTCTACCAATTGCTGTCCAAAAAGCGAAATCTATTTCATCTATTTTGGCTTTATTAGATTGGACGTCTTTTTCTACAATATCAACGCGTCGTGCGGCTTTTACCCATGCATCCTCCAATCTAATTCGTTTAGTTGTTTCTTCTTTCATCAGAACTTTGATCATAGCATTATTAGATTCCAACTCTAATATCTTATACTCTGACAAAGAGTGCTTCTGTTCAAGTATCGCACATCGGGTAACACAATTTTGAATTGTTACATCTCTTTGCTCCACGACCGCCTGTCGTTCTTCAGCCTGCTCTTCTAACTCATGAATACAATTTTTTAATTCTAAATTTCGATCATAAAATTCTTCTAATAAATTCTCCTCGGGTTCTTCTTCTTCCTCTTCTTCCTCACTCTCAGCTGCTACCCCTGCGACTAGCTCAGGTGCAACTATTAGTTCTTCACTCACCACGTAGATATCTCTAATTTCTTCTTCGTCTGACATCACATTAACGTGGTTGGTGATTAAAGGTGTCTCAACGATCTCATTCACTTCATTGTTAAAATTTTTTAGCTACCATTTCAAACACTGCCACAAAATAAGGGTTAATTGACCCGTAACATATTATCCCTATACTCTGACCAACCAATTAAATACCAAATAAACTTAGATAGGTCATACTAACGAAAGAATTTCATAGCTCTCCCCTCCTAGTTCTTGTCTCACATCTCAGCCAGGGATCATATCCCCAAGATTTGATACCAACTGTGATGCCCCCAAAATAGGTATACATCACCCATCTTGAGTCGCCAAATACATGGTACAGAATTCAAATACAAACTTAATTATACAACATGAGCTGTGAGTTTTAATACAAATATTGTCTTCTAGACAGTATTCAAACTCAAAATACGACAAAACATAATCTGAGAGTTTTAACACGAATATTGTCATCTAGACAATATAAACACTCAAATTCAATCTTATTACATTTATAATCACACTATTTCATAGAATAGTGAGGACTACTAATGCTATCATCTGGACCGTCACTCTATTCCCCGACTAGTCCCTGCTACATTCTCATTTCCTGAAGAGAACAATGAAAGAAAAAAGGGTGAGCTCAACTAGCCCAATAAGAAATATTATGACTAAGATAATGCAGAATAAATTATCGTTAGCCTTCAACATTGTTAAACTGATACAATATAACAACCATCAAGTTTAACTGCAGCGAAACAAACAATCCATTATAAGTGTCAAGTAGAGAATAAAATCTACTATCTTCTATAATTTAAAACGTTTTTCATCACTTTTATCATTTGAGACTCGACTTTTAATAAATAATCCACATCATCAAATCATCCCTGCACTACAGGCCAAGGATATTCTTTAGTATCACGACCACGAATTATTCATGCACTACGGGCCAAAGATAATCGTGTTTTCATCAACGGTCTTGATCATGACATAAAACAATTCATCTTTGCACCCTTGGCCGAAGAGAATCCATAGCCATAATCATACCAAAAACTGTCCATCAATGTACTACGGGCCAATGAGGACTTTTTTCACATCATTTATAACATTACGGTCATGATTATACCGAATAATCCCTAATAATAATCATACCAAGTCCATCTATGCACTACAGGCCACAGATGACTTTCAACATAATATAAACATGAGGATGATGAAAATGACATAATAATTCAATAAAACAAGTTCAAGAATTAATTTATCCAGGAACCAATAATGTCCAAATTGTCAACATGATACTGCTTTGTGGAGTAAAATTCAAGAATGCTCAGAAGAATATTTCCATGAAAAGATACAGGATGAAGCGCAAATATCAAGGATATTCCACTAATTTCATGGAGTATAAAAGCCAAAACTTTAACCAACTGAGTATAATAGAATATATGAAACCGCAAATGAATATTCGTCCGCCATGCGGTAATCCACTTAGATAGATCATTTCCACAATTTAATAATGAATGAATACAAAGGATCATTCGCCATGCATGTGATAATCCATATAGACAGGTTATTCCAACAGAATAATAAATAATGGAATAACAGAAGAAATCACTATGCATGCGATAGACCGCACAGACAGGTTATTCCAAAAGAATAATAAAGAATGGAATCAGGTCATGCGTAATCCGCACAGACAGGATGTTCCAACAGAATAATAAAGAACGGAACCAAGTCATGCGTAAACCGCACAGACAGGATGTTCCAATAAAATTATAAAGAATGGAACCAGGTCATGCATAAACGCACAGACAGGATGTTCCAATAGAATAATAAAGAATGGAATAATAGAAGAATTTCACCATGTATGCGGTACTTCGCATAGACATGTTATTCCAACGTAATGATAAAGAATGGAATAACAGAAGTTCTCTTCATGAAGACGAAAGAAATAATACCCCTTACGAGTACAACAAATAATATCCCTTACGAGTACAACAAATAATATCCCTTACCTTATAAAGAAGAGTACTCCGACGGGTAAGGCGGGGAAATAATTGAAGAAAACTTACACTACGCTCAAAGCTTTCTTAAACTCTAAAAAAATATGCTAAAGATTATAGAAGAAGAATTCTCTCTCTAGAGTTTCAGTTAATTCGTAAGAAATAATGAAGGAATGAGCTTCTATTTATAGGAGAATGGACTGAATAGTAACTAATTCATGAACCAGATTGATTTACTTTTAAACGGATGGTCCATATTAATTTACTATGCAGAACACTATGCAGACACTATACAACACTATGCATAATAAAATATAATATATTCTAATTATTATCTAATAAAACAAATAACTTTATAAAAGTATTTTGTTTTATATAAAAAGATTTTACTATGCAAAACACTATCCATAATAGAATATAATATATTATATTTATTGTCTAATAAAACAAATAACTTTATAAAAGTATTACATTTTATATAAAAAAGATTTTACTATCTGAAACACTATGCATAATAGAATATAATATATTCTATTTATAGTCTAATAAAACAAATAACTTTATAAAAGTATTCTATTTTATATAAAAGATTTTACTATACAAAACACTATGCATAATAAAATATAATATATTCTAATTATTATCTAATAAAACAAATAACTTTATAAAAGTATTCGCATTTTTTATATAAAAGTTTTTCTGCTTTTATTACATTAATAATACTAATAAAACAAAATTTATAATATATATATATAAACTTCCGTGACTTCATAAAAAGACACTTCAATATATTTAACAACATTTATCATCATTATTAAAATTCACAATATTAATCGACCAGGTCGTTCCCAGGAAAGAGGGGGCTTTCCAATAAGGATTTCTCCCTATTGGCACGCAATTAGGTGACCAAACCTCTCATTGGTAGAACTTCTAGACATCGTTAATATTGCAAATAATAATATTAATAACTTCGTCGTCGAAATTATTTATTTAATAATATATAAAATATTCACAATAATTGAATCAAATAACATGAGATACTATGCAACAATTACTGTAGCAATAATTGAACAAAACTGAGTGACTTCTCACGTAAGCATCAATAATCAATATTGTGCGCTATTATGCAACCACGCGTATTACTGTACTTTTACTACCAAGTAGTTCAACAGTTTTAACGGTAAAACTTCTGTCGTTATTTTCATAAAAATATTTTTATCGTTTTCTCAATCCGACAATAATTCTATTGTGGGGTCCACCAATGATTCTACCGTCGTACGGTTATTCCCCAAAAAAATAATATTCTCCGACCAATCAAATATTATATAACAACTTGCATACTTTTCAAAATTTGTAAATACTACCCACAACTATAGCACTATCTCAAATCCACACCATAATATTCGAAAAAATATTTCGAGAAAATTAAATCTTTATTCATAAAATCTGGGCTCTCATAATCTCCCCTCCTTATGAAATTTTGCCCTTGAAATTTACGTACGTACCTGGTATGCCGAAGAGGTGAGGATACCTTGACTTCATTTCAGATTCTAATTCTTGAGGTATAACCTTTGAGTGTTGAATACGATCCTTCTTATCCAAGATTTTAAATACTACCCACAACTATAACACTATCTCAAATCCACACCATAATATTCGAAAAAATACTCGAGAAAATTAAATCTTTATTCATAAAATTTGCGGTCTCACAGACAGACAGTCATCTCAATACTTTCTTCAACGTGAGATTCAGAGACAGTCAAGCTAATTGACTATAACTTAGCGCTTGATGGGAGGCAACCCATTATTTTTATCTCTACTTAGTATTTATTCAGTTCAAGTTGCTTTTGTTAGCACATTTTCATTCTTAGTTAGGATAATGTGAGCATCTTTGCATAATTATCATCGTAGCTAAAATCGAATAGGAGTATGTTTGTGCATTGCATTGAAATTAGGGTGACAGAATAGGCACTCATTTTTATTTAGTAAATCATGCTTTGACAATGTTTATTAATGTTATTGAAGGTGTATTGGAGTGCATGCATTCATCGTCTTTGGCAAGATCGAGAATAAAATTTAGCAAGATCTGAAGTACCGAGGTCGCTGTGATGCCCAATACTTACAAAGATAGAACCGCAAGACCACGCTGATATACTACCGAGACCACATTTGTCACTTTCATGCATACGCCCAAATCCCATGGAAAGATCGTACCATGCAGAGACACCGGACAGTGAAAAATTTTAAGTTTTAAAAACGTGTTGGGGCTCATTTGGTCTCTCATTTGAAATCACATAACTGAAGGCGCAATCACTTGCTCCCCTCCACACGCACGTCTCTCCTTCTCTATCAGTTACCAAAATTGAAGCCATGTATATCTCATCCACCACGTGATCATCCACGATTTTTTCCACGTTCAACTTCTACTCAACCTCTGCACTGTATTATAAAACTAGGGTTTTCCAATCGAGTTGTGCAGCAATCAGTTTGGGGGTTATTCACACCGGTCAGAAATCTCTATCAGGAAAGCAAATATTCATCTTCAACAATCAAAACAATGGGTCCAAAGAGAGCACGATCTTTTTCTTCATCATCCTCCTCCTCTAACAGTCAGGGGGAGGATGTTGTAGATCACATCAAGTTCGTCGATTTAGACGCCCAAATGGAATATTACATAATCGTGGCGAAAACGTTTGCGAAGGAGAGAGGTTTCAAACCTGAAGGGTAAGATGGTCAGCTATTTAACATGATTCGCAAAAGAGGATGGCTTGGATTAACTACCACGCCCATGCCTACCCCAATGGGAATTGTCAGAGAATTCTATGCGAATGCTAAGGCAACAATGAGTGGCTTATCCGTGGTGCGCGGGGTTCAAGTGGATTTCAGACCTCCCACAATCAGGGCAATTTTTAGGTTAACTGACACACCATCGACTGGGTCTGCTAATTGGGTAGCAGGTGCACATATGGAAATGGACTTGGAATTGGTTATTACTGAATTGTGCGTGCCAGGCACGAAGTGGACTTATAAAGCTGTCACAAATCAGCCTTGCATATTTCCCGCCACAGCTTTGAATCGATATGTTAAGGCGTGGAATTTGTTCATATGTGCCAAACTAGTTCCTTTGTCTCATCAACACAAGATCACAGCGGAAAGGGCAATCATTCTATGGGGCATTATCACCGGAAAATATATTGATGTAGGTCATCTCATCCATAAAAATATGTTGCGCTATCTGCAGGGAAGCACTACTGGGAGCATTCCACATGCGTCAGTTATAGCTATGCTATGTGCTCATCAGGTATGCCATTGGGACAATGAACAAATACAAAATCCGAGCCAGGACATCACTCACGCCACCATTGGAAAATTCGAGGATTGGGCAGGAGGTGTACCACACCCGCGCGGAAGAGGATTTATCATTCAGCCCACATTCCCAGAGCCACCACATCAGCCCTCTCAGCCAGATGAAGCAGGACCATCTACTCAAGCTACTACTGCTACTGGGGATCGACAGCTCTGAAGGTTGGAGTGTAAGGTTGATGTCATGTACGATAACTTCGCAGCGTTTGCTACGGGTCTAACGAGGTCGTTGGCAGAGGCATTTGCACTACAAGGGACAACGCTTGAGTGGCCTCAGTTCGGGACAGCTTTGCCATATCCACCACCAGATTCACCACCCGAAGAGGGTGGTGCGGCTGAGCATTAGGGGAGTTTTCTTTAACTCTTTACCTTTATTCACTAGGACATTGAATATTATAAGTTTGGGGGTATTGGGGTAGTAGTATAGTTACATTTAGTATTTGAATGTTTAGTTTACATGTTGCATGTTTATGTTGCATATAGTAGTTTGCTTTCGAATATTTTTTTTTTAAGTATGTATGTATGTTTAGTTTGTATGTCTCACAAAGTCTTGCTATATGGAAACTTTGCCTAGCCGATGATGATAGTGAATTTTGAAGGATTATTGAGCACTTTGGAAAACATGAACCTAATTATAATGTTTTACACAATGAAATTCTTGTTGTTGTTTAGATGCTTTTGGTTTGCACGGACGTGTTCACAATCACTTGTAGGTATAAGAATTATGTGTGGCATTGCTCGATAGAAAATGGAGTTTTAAAAAGGGAAATATGTTGAAAATGAACTTAGACTGTTTAAAACATTGATATTCAAAAGTTGGGAAAACATGGGTATGCTATGTAAAAAAATATATATATAAAAATAAAAAAAATAAAAAAATAGCATTAGCGTGGCTACTCTTATTTTGGGGCCCTGGCTACTTGAGTAAGTACGCCTGTAAGGGTGCCTTAACACCTAGCGCCCTAAGGTCTTTCATGGTCTTGGAGTTGTTGGTTGAAAGCTCGCTAAGGGGTAGCAGTGTTGCCTAATGGAATGAGGCATTGCACAGTCATGTGAAAAAAAAAAGAAAAAAAAGAGAAAAAGAAGAAATATTAGCAATAAACACCGCGGGAAAGAGCGAAAATCGCCCTCGTGAGTAGAAATAAAGCAGTTAAGCCCATTGTTGAACCTTAGTTTGTTTTGATATGTTAGAACAGTCTTTGTTGCATAAGTATACAGAATCTTAATCTATACTGTAATTTTTTGTTTTGAGCAGTTTAGCATGTATATTCTTTGCTTAAATCAAGTTTTGGTGAACACAACACACACACACAACATCTCTATAGCATATGTGAATTATCTGAGTGTATGATATTATGGCTATAGTTCAGTTTGAATTTGTATTCTTGAATCTGGATAATTTGTTGAGGCATTTTGGACTAAAATTCAATTATAGCTGGAACAATGTGAGACTAGTTTGCATCATGATGTAGTTGCATAGCATGTAGTTGCATTTTCATTGTTTATTAGTATGCATTGCTTGAGGGCAAGCAACAGTTCAAGTTTGGGGGTATTTGATAAGTGGGTTTTATACCTACTTATTGGATATCAATTCACGCGAACTATGCCTATCTCAAGTACATTTTAGTGCATTTTTAGTTGCATTTTGTTTATTTTGCATTGCATGTACTTAGAACTCCCTTTGGTGCAAAAGTGCAGGAAATGGTATAACTTGGCAATGGTAGATGGCATGAGGCTAATGACGCATGATGCGAGGAACAATTGAAGATATGCAACTGAAAATAGATAAAGGAAGAGTGGTATGACAAAGAAGAAATAGCGATGAGGACAAAGCGAGTAGCAATGAGAACCGAAATCAAATCTGAGAAGTCGTGCACAAGCTGCTACACTGCAGTCAATACTTGCGTGCCCGCGCGATCACTCGATTTATCTAGACTTTACATGCGGCGCCCGCTGAAAGAATAATACAGGGAGGAGCCTTGACAACAACCTAAGCTGGCGACTTGTTTTATTTTAATTTTTAATTTGGAAGAGTTGTAAGGGGTTAAAACAATTCTGGCTGGTGCTAGACGTATTATTCAGTAGGTTTTACATGTTTTTCATATCAGAAATAGGGTTTACACTTGGAGATTATTCCAACGTGAAACCAATCATAGGTTTCGTATTTTCTACTTCTTCTTTGGAATTCAGTAGTTGTGGATGCTTTACAATTTTCTTTGTTTGATTTTAATGCGGAATTGAACGTTACTATTGGATTGTAATCAGTAATTGGGTTGGATCAATTCGATCTTCTCTCTCTCAATTGATTATTTATTATCCATGTTTTGCTTCGATCCCATGATGGCTTTTGGTTCAGTCATGAACTAAACTCCATTATGGGATTCTAACGGATTTTAATAAGTAGTTTAATTGATTGCTTGACTGCTGGACTGTTTTACATATTATAAGGAATTTCTATCTTTGTTGATTTGCATGCGTGAATGATTGATCACCATTCGTTTTAGTACTTGTATGGAATTGAAAAATAATATGCGGGTATGGATTGTAATCATGATAGCGTGCGTATATGGAGTTGTTTTACTTAGCTTGGTATTTCGTGAATAAGATAGACATATATTGTTTCACCACACGAGTTAAATAAGGGTTTATGCTTAAATTCAATAATATTGCAAATTCACATAAACATATAGTGATTTTGGTTTTATTGATGATTTTATGGTGTCTATTGCATGTAAATGTTATGTAAATGGGTCATAATACATTGAAAAATGGTTATGTCTACATTAGTGCCCTTGGCTACTTTCTTTTGATATTTGAACAATTTTGCATGATGGTGGTAATTAGATGAATTATTAAATGAAGTTAGGATCCCATTATCTCCAGATTTGATTTATTATATTCTCATTCTCATTTTAGTTATTAATTGCACTTAGAGTAATTCTCAATCATATTTATTAGTTTAAGCATATAAACATAGTGATAGAAGTGATGAATAATAGTTTATTTTAGACAACTTTCTCCGTGGATCGATACTCGACTTACTCTGTATTGCTTGTTGACACATGTATGCTTGTATGAGTTAGAGCTCTTTTGTTAAAACTAAAAAGAGGCAACAGTACGTAGGAGTAGCGAGTATTATACATATCAAGTTGTAGCAGTTATTAAAAACTTTGTTGTCAGAATGATTGATGAACAATGATAAGGATTGGGAGCCTGAGAAGTTTGTATAGTCTGAGTATGGTTGGTATTAGGAAAGCGTGCTAGAGCTGAAGACGCATGGGTGGTGGAGGCTTCTAAACGCATAGATCGTGTTGAAGACAAGTTGAAGAAGGCCAAGCGAAAGATGGAACTTAGAATTTAGTATTCTATTCTCTGTATAGGTTGAGATTTATCTTTGGTATGTGATGGGTCGTCAATGATTCGTATCATGGAGCAAGAGCGCAATGAAGTTGTACAATGTGGAATGTTCTTGTAGATTGCAAGGAAAGACATTAAGATTATATAAATCACGATGAAAATTAATAAAATGTAAATCCTAACTTTTTAATTAAATAGTGGGATGTGATGAAGTAATCCTAGAATTTTATTATTTCTGGATAAATAATATAAATAGCAGCGACGTTATTTTGTTATGTGTGGTATAATAAATGAATAAAGTATTATCATTGTTTATTAAGATATATTATGCGTTATCTATAAGTGGTTGAGATAAGTTTGAAAATTTTAATGCGTGAATGAATGATGATCTAATAGTTCAAGTTTTAAACAGTAAGATGCCACCTAGAAGAAGACAGCAGCGTCAATAGAGCCCCGAGGAATATGCATACAATGGGGAAGCTAACGTAAATCCAGTGCCACAATTGGTGAATTTTCTGGTGGGAGCATTGGCAAATCAACTGAATTTCTACCTATATAACGAAATTTCGATGTTCCAACCAAATTCGTTTACAATAGGGTTTGAGAGAACGATTGATGTAGACGAGGTAGGTAATACGCTGGCATACAATCAAGAGCAGAGGGGAAAGACGAGTGAAGATGGTAAGGTGGGCAGTAGTCATATCGGTAACGCTTGGAAAAGAAAGTGGAATAATAATAATAAAACTGAAAATCAACAACGGAATGAAAAGAAGAAGGTGGAGGCATGTAGCAACTGCGGAAAGAATCATATAGGTGTTTGTTTGAAGGGAAAAAGGACGTGCTTTAATTGTGTCTCGAAGGGTCACATTGCACTAAAATGTTCAAAACAGCGGAAGGGAGCCTACTTCACGTATGGATCGAAGGAGCACTTGGCTCGAGAGTGCCCAAAGAAAGCGGTAGGAAAAGTAAGTGGAAGCAAAGGGGGCAGTGGCAAACTAGTTATGGTAGAATCAGCTCTGCCGAGTCGACCAACCGAACAATCAACCAACATGACCATACAGGGCGCAATGCAAGGTATGGTTCCGATCAATTATTTATATAACTGCATGTTATTTAATTCAAGTGCCACTTGTTAATTTATGCATGATGAATTCGTTGAGAAACTAGATTCGCTTTAGGAAGAGTTAGATTATTCCCTAAATATAGAAAGTGTAAGACCCCAACTTTTATGAATAAAGATTAATTTTTCTCAAAATATATTTTTGAATATTATGGTGTGGATTTGATATAATGTTATAGTTGTGGGTATTATTTACAAATTTTGCAAAGTAAGCAAATGGTTATATAATATTCAATTGGTCGGGGAATATTCGTTTGAATAAGGAATATTAAATGCGACAAACCTGATCATTAGTGGACCCCTACAACTAAGTATTATCGTAGTTAGAAAATGATGAAATTATCTTTTATAAAAATAACGGCGAAAGTTTCTTTGTTAAAGCTGTTGAACTACCCGGTGGTAAAAAATACGATAATATGTGTGGTTGCATAGTAGCACACGGTATTGATTATTGATGCTTACGTGAGAAGTCACTCAGTTATACTCAATTATTGCTACAGTAGTTGCTGCATAATATCTCTCATATTATTGATTCAATTATTGTCACAGTATCATCTGCATAATATCTTATATTATTAAATCAATAATTGAGACGACAAAGTTATTCATATTATTATTTGCAATATTGACAATGTCTAGAAAGTTCTGTCAAGGAGAGGTTTGGTCACCTAATCTCGCGCCAATAGGGAGAAATCCTTATCGGAAAGCCCCCTCTTTCCTAGGAATGATCTAGTTGTTAAATATTGTGAGTTATAATATTAATGATGAATAAGTTCGTGTTGATTAAAGATGAAATTGATATTTCCATTATGTTGGGATTATTAGTGTTAGTGGAAATCGATATCTATTTCGATAATAATGGATGTCTGGAGGTTATATTGACCAATCGGGTAATTAATCGGATAAATGAGCAATTGATTGCTATTAATTCACATGCTTATAACTATTTGTTCACATGTGTGTACTATTGATTCACATGCATGTACTATTAGGGAAGGTGATGCAAGATTGATAATATTTGCATGACTAAATTAAAAATGGAGGTATAGATGAAAGTACTATATTGTAATTACTTTTTTCACATGATTGTACTATTGATTCACATGATTATACTATTGATTCACAAGATGTACTATTAGGGGAGGTGGTGCAAGTTTGATAATACTTGCAGGACTAAATTAAAAATGAAGGAAAAGATGAAGGTATTATGCTGTAATAATTCGAGCCCCAAAACGTGCAATTATCGAAACTGTATTTTCCTATAAATAGAAGCTCATTCTTCTTTCATTCTCACAAATTCACTAAGACTCACAAGAGTAATTATAGAAAGAGAAGCTTTAGAGAGAGAAGCTTTAGAGAGAAAGTAGAAGAAAAGTCTGTTACCTAACTATTCCAGTATCCAGTCTTCTTACGAGGTAAGGGATATTATTTTTTTCAGTATTCATAGGAATAATATTGTCTTCCATACTCTGTAGTATGTGAGTAATATTATTTCGTCTCGTATTCCTGATTATACCCACATTTTGTTAAAGTATTGCTTCTATACTCCATGAAATTAGTAGAATATCCTTCAAATTTGCGTTTAATCCAGTATCGTTTCACATTGATATTTTCTGCACATTCTTGTTAAATTTTAAGCTTTTCATGTTGGAGTACTGTCCATGAGTAGTATTCATTTTTATGGTACTATTCACAAAGTACTTCATGGGGTACTATTCACAAAGTACTATTCACGTGTACTATTCATAAAGTACTATTCACGAGATACTATTCCCGAAGTATTATTCATGGGGTACTATTCATCCAGGGGAATTATTCATAACAAAAATTTATTTCTTTGTTGTCCAAATCATTTGTGATACAATATTATTCTTGAATTTTACTCCACAAAGCAGTATCATGTTGACAATTTGGACATTATTGAATTCTGGATAAATTAAGTTATAATCTTTAAAATTTTATCATTTGATTTTTTTTAATTGAGTTCTTATATCATTGTCATCATCATCATGCTTATATTGTGATAAAAGTCATCTGTGGCTTACGTGCATAGATATACTATTGATTGGTATGATTATGACCAGGGTATAATCATGACCGTAATGTTACAAATGATGTGGTAAAAATCCTCATTGGCTTATAGTGCATTGATGGACAGTTGTGGTATGATTATGACCAGGGATTATTCGGTATAATCATGACCATTGATGATTCGATGATGTGGTTTATTTATTAAGCTGAGTCTTAGTGATAAAATTGATGATAAACTTTTTAAATCATAGAAGATAGTAGATATCATGCTCTACTTGACTCTTCTAATGATTTGCTTGTTCTGCTGCAGTTAAACTTGATGTTTACTATATTTTATCAGTTTAACATTGTTGAAGGCTAATGATAATTTATTCTGCATTATCTTAGTCATAATATTTCTTACTGGGCTAGTTGAGCTCACCCTTTTGCTTTCATTGTTCTCTTCAGGAAATGAGAACGTAGCTGGGACTAGTCGGGGAACGGAGTAATGGTCCAGATGTTTGCATTAGTAGTCCTCATTATTTAGTGAAATAGTGTGATAATAATTGTAATGAAGACTTTATTTGAATTTGGATACTTTCTACGAGACATTATCCGTTTAAAACTCTCAGCTACGTTTTGTCGTACTGTATAAAAGAAGTTTGTATTTAAATTATATACCATGTATTTGGCGACTCAAGATGGGTGATGTATACCTATTTTGGGGGCGTCACAGAAAGTGTGAATAGTGATACCTTTTAACTTGATGTGTGGAATTGTCGTGTTGGTGTAATAAAGGCCACGTAATGTATTTATTTCCGATTTGATTTATGAAACTCTGAAGTAGTTAAACTGTGACGCCCCCAAAATTAGGTATACATCACCCATCTTGGGTCGCCACTTACATGGTACAGAATTTAAATACAACTTACTAACATAACGTAAATGTATGCAATACGACATAAATCGTGAGTTTAAATACAAATATCGTCTCACTAGATATTATACAAACTCAAAAAGGAGTCCTCATTACAATTATTATCATACTATTTCACGCAGAATAGTGAGGACTACTAATGCTATCTTCAGACCATCACTCGTTTCCCAGACTCGTCCCAAATTTATATTCTCATTTCAAGAGAATAAAGGTGAAAGAAAGGGTGAGCTCAACTAGCCCAAGAAGAAATATTATGACTAAGATAATGCGAATAAATTATCAATAGTCTTCAACAATGTTAAACCGATAAAATACAATAGACAACCGGTTTAATCATGAGCGAATATCTGCAATCCATTAAAAGAGTCAAGTAGAAAATAAAGTCTACTATCTTTTAGGTTTTAAAAGGTTTTCATCACTTTATTATAAATGAGACTCGACTTTAATAAATATTTCACATCATCGAATCACCCCTCGCACTACTGGCCAAGGATATTCTTTAGTATCACGACCACAATTATTCATGCACTACGGGCCAAGAATATTTGTGTATTCATTAATAGTCATGATCATGCCAACAATCATCCATCAATGCACTACGACCAATTGAGGATTTTACCACATCATTTGTAACATTACGGTCATGATTACACCGAATAGTCTCTGGTCATAATCATACCAAGTCCATCTATGCACTACAGGCCACAGATGACTTTAAAAAAAATATAAACATGAGGATGATGACAATGATATAAGAATTCAATAAAACAAGTTCAAGAATTATTTTATCCAGGAATTATTAACGTCCAAATTATCAATATGATACTGTTTTGTAGAGTAAAATTCAAGAATGATCAGAAGAATATTTTCATGAAAAGATACTGGATGAAACGCAAATATCAAGGATATTCCACTAATTTCATGGAGTATAGAAGTCAAAGTTTTAACCAACTGGGTATAATAAAGAATGGAATAACAAAAGAAATCACCATGCATGCGATAGACCGCACAGACAGGTTATTCCAACAGAATAATAAATAACGGAACCAGGTCAGGTGAAATTCACACCGACAGGATGTTCCAACAGAATAATAAAGATGGAACCAGATCCGGTGTAAAACACACAGATAGGATATTCCAACAGAATGATAAAAACGGAACCAGGTCCTGTAAAACACACAGACAGGATGTTCCAACAGAATAATAAAGATTTTAACCAGTCCTGTAAAACACACGCATGTGATGTTCCAACAAAATAATAAAAGACGGAACCGCATCCGGTGTAAAACACACGATGTGATGTTCCAACAAAATAATAAAGATTTTAACCAGGTCCGGTGTAAAACACACGCAGGATGTTCCAACGAGAATAATAAAAGAATGTCACCAAGTATAGGGTAAACCACGTATATCTGAGTTATTCCAACAGAATAATAAGCAATGGAATAACAATGCAGTTCTCTTCATAAATAAGAAAGAATAACACCCCTTACATTTGGTAGAAGATTGAATCTTTACAAAGAAGTGTAAGTAACAAAATACTCTTCTTCTTTCTCTTATTCTCTCTATATTTTCTCTCTCTATAGCTTGAATGAATTAAGTGAAAAATAATGAAGCCCTAGGCCTCTATTTATAGAAGATTTCTAGCTTAGCACCTCCAGTGAAAAAAAGGCAAGTGGCTTGACGAATTGGTTTGACGCTCAGTAATGTGAAACGACAAGTGGTTCGGCGCTTTGTAATGTGAAACGACAAGTGGTTCGACGTCTGGTAAAGGTAATTACTATTAACGAAGGTAAATACTATTGACGAAGGTAAATACTATTCACAAGGGTAATTACTATCGACGAAGGTAATTACTATTGACGAAGGTAAATACTATTCACAAGGGTAATTACTATTGACGAAGGTAATTACTATTGACGAAGAGACTCTTAGATGATGACATATGAGCCCCCATAAAATAATCAAACTTACCCCAAATCATTTTTTTTTTCATCAACACATATTTAATCTTTCAACAATTATTAATCATTTATAACTTGTCGTCTCAATTATTGATTTAATACTATAACATATTATACTGAGATGATCTTGTGACAATAATTGAATCAATAATATAAGAGATATGATCAAACCAATTCTTGTAGCAATAATTGAGCATAAAGCCGAGTGACTTCTCACGTAAGCATCAATAATCAATCTGGTGTGCTACTATGCAACTACGCCAGACATCGTACTTTTTTACCAACGGTAGTTCAACAATTTTAACGGTAACACCTCCGTAGTTATTTTTATAAAATATTTTTGTCGTTTTCTCAATCCGAATGATAATTACATTGTGGGGTCCACCAATGATTGAGCCATTGTATGCGAATATTCCCTAACAAAAGAATATTCCCAGACCAAACGAATATTTTATAACAACTTACATACTTTGCAAAATTTATAAATATTACCCACAACTATAACATTATATCAAATTTATTCCATAATATTCAAAATAATATTTATAGAAAAATTCATCTTTATTTATAAAAGATGGGGTCTTACAACCTCCCTTCTTATGAAATTTCGCCCTCGAAATTAGGGTAACGATACTGTATGTCGAAGAGGTAAGGATACCTTGATTTCATTTGATTCTAACTCCCAAGTCATTTCCTCAACATCGTGGTTCCTCCACAAAACTTTGACTTGAGGTATAACCTTGGAGCGTAGAATATGTTCCTTCTTATCCAAAATTTGAACAGGGAACCTCTTCATACGTCAAATCTTCCGCTATTTCGTCCGGTTCTAACTCAATAATATGGTTCGGGTCTTTCACATATTTACGTAACATAGATATGTGAAAATGTTATGAAACATGAGACATATTTGGCGGAAAGCGAGTCTATAGGCCACGATTCCTACTCGATCGAGGATTAAAATGGACCGATGAATCGAGGATTAAGTTTTCCTCTCTTTCCAAATCTTGTAACTCCTTTCCATGGAGCAACTCTAAACAACACATGATCTCCTATATCAATTCCACGTCCTTTCGATGAAGATCGGCATAACCTTTTGTTGATTTTGTGAGGTTTTTATCGTTGTCGGATCGTTTGAATCTTTTCCGTAGTCATACGTACCAACTCCGGTCCCAACAACGTTGTTTCACCCACCTCATCCCAAAGATCTTTGGAGAACGACACTTTCTTCCATACAACGCTTGAATGGAGCCATGCCAATACTTGCTTGATAAGCTGTTGTTGTAGGAAAACTCCACCAATGGTAAAAACTTGTCCCAACTCCCTTGAAATCAAGGACACAGAGTCTTAATAGATCTTCAAGAGTTTGAATAGTCCTCCCATTGTCTGTCCGTCAAATGGATGATATATACCGAAACTAAATCGTAAGTGCTGTGCCCATAGCTTTTTGCAAACTAACCCAAAATCGTGAAGTGAATCTTGGGTCTCGATCGAAACTATGGATACCTAAGATACCATGCGATCTTACAATCTCGTTTATGTACATACTGAGCAAGACGTTCAAGTGTATAAGTTTCTCGTATCGGTAAAAATGAGCGGACTTGGTCAATCTATCAACAATGACCCAAATCGCATCAATGCCTTGAGAAACTTTAGGAAGGCCGTGCGAAATCCATGGTAATGTGCTCCCACTTCCATTCGGAATTTCAAGTGGTTGCAATGGACCTTTTGGTACTTGATGCTCGCTTTAACTCGTTGACAAGTTAGACACCTTGAGATAAATGGCGCTATCTCTCTCTTCATATTGCTCCACCAAAATGTATGGCGAATATCATGATACATTTGGTACTCCCGAGATGGATTGCAAATGGTGTGTTGTGCGCCGCCCATCATGATATTATACTTTAAATCGTATCGTTAGGAACACAAAGTCCGAGTTGACTTGAAGTATTCCTTCTTCATCGATTCTTGCTTCCTGGCGTAGCACCTTCTTCTGCACTTTTTTCCTCATACATCACCGCTCCAGTGTCCGTAGCTTGGCGACTTTAACTTTATCGATTAATGTCGGTTCTACTCGATACTCGCTATCATCACATGCGTCCCTCGAGTCTTTAACTCTATCTCCATCCTTTGCAAGTCACACAAAATGGGCCTTTGCGTTGACAACATCGCACTCGTGCTTGCATATGATTTTCTACTCAATGCGTCAATTTACCACGTTCGCTTTTCCGTGATGGTATGATCATAATCTTTCAATGATTCTAGCCAACGTCGTTGTCGCATGTTGAGTTCCTTTTGAGTGAAGAAATATTTGAGGCTTTTATGATCCGTAAAGATCTCCACTTTCTCCCATACAAGTAATGCCTCCAAATTTTAAGTGCAAAGACAACAAATGCTAACTCTAGATCATGAGTAGGATAATTCCTCTCATATTCTTTGAGTTGTCGCGAGGCATAAACTATTACTTTTCCATGTTGCATGAGAACACATCCCAACCCTTTGCTCAAGCATCACAGAGATGACAAATCCCTCCGAGCCAGATGGTATTGTCGAACAGTCTTTGAAATAAGTCTCCTCTTGAGTTCTTGAAAACTCTTCTCACATTCTTCGCTCCAACCGAACTTTGTATCTTCCGAGTCACCGAGTCAATGGAATAGCGATTCGAGAAAATCCTTCCACGAATCTCCGATAATAACCAATTAAACCGAGAAAGCTACGTGCTTGATCATCGATTTAGGTTGTTCCCGCTTTGAATAGCTTCAATCTTTCTTTGGGTCAATGAGATATTCCATGACTTGATACCATCGTGCCCAAGGAATGCTACTTCTTCAAGCCAGAACTCGCATTTCTTCAACTTGGCATAAAGCTTATATTCACGAAGCTTTTGGAGTGTCTGCCTCAAGTGTTGCTCATGATCTTCACGGCTTTTGGAATAAATAAGGATGTCATCAATAAAGACGTCCACAAAGTGATCCAAATATTCCTTGAATACTCGGTTCATCATATCCATGAAGGCAGCAGGAGCATTAGTCAATCCAAAGGACATGACTAGGAATTCATAATGCCCGTCTCGAGTTCTCGAAGCCGTCTTTGGAATGTCGCAGATTCTAATCTTCAATTGGTGATATCCTAACGAAGATCAATCTTTGAAAAGAATTTGGCTCCTTACAATCGGGTCAAACAGTCATCAATACGTGGCAATGGATACCTATTTTTGATGGTGACATGATTCAACTCCAGATAATCAATACAAAGTCGCATACTCCCATCTTTCTTCTTCACGAATAGAAACAGGAGCACCCCAAGGAGAAGTACTAGGGACGAATAAAGCCAATGTCTAACAATTCCTGCAGTTGGGTCTTTAACTCCACGTTCAATAGAGCCATTCGATATGGGGCTTTGGAAATAGGTTTTGTCTTAGGGTTTCAAGGTCGATACAAAATTCAATTTCACGCTCTGGGGTAGGCCAGAAGTTCTTGAGGAATACATCGAAAATTTATTAACAATAGGAATATCGTTTAAAACTGACGTATTTTTATTTAAATCTGTGACATGAGCTAAGAAAGCTTGACATCCGTTTTTCAATAAACGAATAGCTTTATGGCTTGAGATGACCGTGATTGATTTTAATGGTTTGGTCGTTTGAATTCGCATAATAGGTTAATTAGGAATATGAAAGCTAACAACCTTACGAAAACAATCAATTTTTGCATGATAAGTAGTTAACCAATCAATCCCTAGAATCACGTCAAATGCAAGTATTTTTAATGAAATAAGATCGATAGGTAATGTGAGGGTGCCGATTTGAACCAAACAAGACTTATAAACAGTGGATGTAATGAAGGTTTCTCCCAACGGAGTTTCCACAGATAAGTCAAAGTCTAATTTCTCCGGAGTCAAATTTAATCGATGAGCGCAAGTAGGAGAAATAAAAGAATGGGTAGAACCGGTATCAAATAAAGTATAGACTTCATTAGAGTTTATGATAAGCTTACCCGTGATGACCTCATTCGGTTCCTTGCTCTTTGGGAGGTCACAACAAACGCTCTCCCTTGCCTTTCTACGGTTTTGAATTTTCCGGGATGGCCTTTGGTGCCTCCATCCTAGCCGAATTTGTCTTCTGTGAAATGACAAAAAATCGAGCTAAGTGACCTTCTCTTCCACAATTATAACATGCTTTGATGGCTGGCATGACGCAGCTTTGATCGATGTGTCCCTCTCCTCCGCATTTGAAGCATATGATAGGTGGTCTTTCTCCTTCCTTAACAATGGGTCTTTGGTGCCGACGTCTTTCCACCATTGTTGAATCTCCGCTTTCTTGAAATGTCCATTCTTATTGTTTTGGCCTCGATTACCACCGGTGGTTACCATATCCGGCTGTTGATTCCTCCACGCTTGTTGTCACCGCTCGATGACTACTCTCCGGTATTATAATTTTTAGCTTACCGCTTCTTTTTAGTTGTGTTGACTCATTATCGCGTCCCACTAATCGAGCCCTATTTACAACATCCGAATACAAACACGCTTTATGAGAAATAAGATGTTGACGTATCTCCGACTTCAAACCTCTTAAAAACATTCGCGCCATTCTCTCTTCATTATCCACCAAGTGGGACGAAAGTGATAACTCCGCAAATTTTGCCTCGTATTGCGACACGGTCATATTGTTTTGTTCCAACTTGATAAATTCCACCTCCTTCATGTGGCGAATACTTTCGGAAAGTATTTGTCGTTGAATGACTCCTCGAACTTCTCCCAAGATATCTTCATGACAATGGGTTGAGTACGTTTTGGAATTCCCACCAATGTCTGCCTCCTCCGCGCAACATAAAAAGCGTGAAGGGAACCTTTTGCTCTCTGAGCATCCCAAGACATCAAATATCTTGTAATCTGCTTTATCCATGCTTCCGCCAAGTGGTTTTGGCTCTCCTTAAACTCCGGTGGTCCCAGCTCCTTGAATTGTTTAGCGGTGTGCTTGAGAGTTTTCCGTGTTTCCACCCACGTTTTGGGCAGAGTCGCTCTCTTTCTTTGTTGCATAAATTGCATAAAGCCTCCGAACATTTGATCATTCATCATTTGGTCGGTATTGTTGTTGTTGCATGAGGATTGTCGCCTTCACGATGCACATTATCCTCGATTATTGATATGTGGTGAATCAACAATCGCTGCGCTCCATTGCTATTCTCAACATTCTCGGATGTCATTTTCGACATCGCCACAAAACAAAAGGTTAATTGACATGTAACAAATTATCCCTATCTTCCGACCAACCAATAAAATAAGACATAAACTTAGTAGGTCATACTAGCGAAGGTATTCCCCGCCTCTCCCCCTCCTAGTACTATTCTCACATCTTAGCCAGGATCATATCCTAAGCTCGATATCAACCATGACGCCCCAAAATTAGGTATACATCACCCATCTTGGGTCGCCACTTACATGGTATGTAATTTAAATACAACTTACTAACAAAACTGCCGTGGTACAATACGACATAAATCGTGAGTTTAAATACAAATATCGCTCACTAGATATTATACAAACTCAAAAGGAGTCCTCATTACAATTATTATCACACTATTTCACGAATAGTGAGGACTACTAATGCTATCTTCAGACCATCACTCGTTTCCCCACTCTTCGTCCAAACTATATTCTCATTTCAAAGAGAACAAAGTGAAAGAAAGGGTGAGCTCAATCTAGCCCAAGAAGAAATATTATGACTAAGATAATGCGAATAAATTATCAATAGTCTTCAACAATGTTAAACCGATAAAATACAATAGACAACCGGTTTAATCTGCAGCTGAATATCTGATCCATTAAAAGAGTCAAGTAGAAAATAAAGTCTACTATCTTTTAGGTTTTAAAAGGTTTTTCATCATTTGTTATAGCCGAGACTCGGCTTTAATAAATATTTCACATCATCGAATCACCCCTACTACTCTGACGAGGATATTCTTTAGTATCACGACCACAATTATTCATGCACTACGGCCAAGAATATTTGTGTATTCATTAATGGTCATGATCATGCCAACAATCATCCATCAATGCACTACTACTTAATCGAGGATTTTACCACATCATTTGTAACATTACGATCATGATTACACCGAATAGTCTCTCGTCATAATCATACCAAGTCCATCTATGCACTACAGCCACGATGACTTTAAAAAAATATAAACATGAGGATGATGACAATGATATAAGAATTCAATAAAACAAGTTCAAGAATTATTTTATCCAGAATTATTAACGTCCAAATTATCAATATGATCTTGTTTTGTAGAGTAAAATTCAAGAATGATCGTAAGAATATTTTCATGAAAAGATCTTTGGATGAAACGCAAATATCAAGGATATTCCACTAATTTCATGGAGTATAGAAGTCAAAGTTTTAACCAACTAGGTATAATAAAGAATGGAATAACAAAAAATCACCATGCATGCGATAGACCGCATGACATGAGTTATTCCAATGGAATAATAAATAACGGAACCAAATCGTGAAATTCACAAAGCGGGATGTTCCAACAGAATAATAAAGATGGAACCGGATCCGATGTAAAACACATGAGATAGATATTCCAACATAATGATAAAGATTTTAACCAATCCTTGTAAAACACACGAGCATGTGATGTTCCAATGTAATAATAAAGATTTAAACCGGTCCGGTGTAAAACACATGCATGTGATGTTCCAACAAAATAATAAAGATTTTAATCAGTCCGGTGTAAAACACACGAGCGTGATGTTCCAACAAAATAATAAAGATTTTAACCAGTCCTTGTAAAACACACGCATGTGATGTTCCAATGTAATAATAAAAAAATGTCACCAAGTATAGGGTAAACCACGTATCTGAGTTATTCCAATGAATAATAATAAGCAATGGAATAACAATGTTCTCTTCATGAATAAGAAAGAATAACACCCTTACATTTGGTAGAAGATTGAATATCTTTAAAGAAATGTAGTATCAAAATACTCTTCTTCTTTCTCTCTTATTCTCTCTATATTTTCTCTCTATAAGCTTGAATGAATTAGTGAAAATAATGAAGCCCTAGGCCTCTATTTATAGAAGATTTCTAGCTTAGCACCTGCCGTGTGAAAAGGCAAGTGGCTTGACGACTGGTTTGACGCCTGTAATGTGAAACGACAAGTGGTTCGACGCCTGTAATGTGAAACGACAAGTGGTTCGACGTCTGGTAAAGGTAATTACTATTAACGAAGGTAAATACTATTTTGAAGGTAAATACTATTCACAAGGGTAATTACTATTGATTTAAGGTAATTACTATTGACGAAGGTAAATACTATTCACAAGGGTAATTACTATTGACGAAGGTAATTACTATTGACGAAGAGACTCTTAGATGATGACATATGAGCCCCCCATAAAATAATCAAACTTACCATAAATCATTTTTTTCATCAACACATATTTAATCTTTCAACAATTATTAATCATTTATAACTTGTCGTCTCAATTATTATTGATTTAATACTATAACATATTATATGAGATGATCTTGTGACAATAATTGAATCAATAATATAAGAGATATGATCGAAGAATTCTTGTAGCGATAATTGAGCATAGTAGTGAGTGACTTCAACGTAAGCATCAATAATCAATACCGTGTAGCTACTATGCTGAACTATGATACATCGCACTTTTACCACCGGGTAGTTCAACAATTTTAACAAAGAAACACCTCCGCCGTTATTTTTATAAAATATTTTTGTCGTTTTCTCAATCCGATAATAATTACATTGTGGGTCCACCAATGATTGAGCCATTATATTTAATATTCCTAACAAAAAGAATATTCCCAGACCAAACGAATATTTTATAACAACTTGCATACTTTGCAAAATTTATAAATATTACCCACAACTATAACATTATATCAAATTTATTCCATAATATTCAAAAATAATATTTATAGAAAAATTCATCTTTATTTATAAAAGATGGGGTCTTACATAAACCATGTGGTGATAAGTCATTGTCAAAGAAAGTGCTTAAACCTTAAGACTCTAAGGAAGTCAAAGGTAGTATTTTATTCTTTTAGTTACATGACGTCTGTACGGTAGAGTTAGTTTTCGATGTTGTAAAACAAGAAGTTATTAAGAAAATAATATGTGGGATATGTGAAGATCAAGATAGTTACTTAGTTAGCTAAATTGACGAGGAAATCGGTGGAATTTATATAGGCAAGAAATTATAGAGTGAGGTTTCAAGAATGGAAGAAGAAGTTAGTATGACACCTATGTTGTCTCTACCAGATAGTGCCTTAAACTTTGTGTTGTATAACGACGCATCATACAATGTATTAGGCGGTGTGTTTAAGCAGAACGACATGGTCATTTCTTACGCATTGCGTCAGTTAAAATTTTTAGGTGAAAGGGGATCCGACTCATGATTCGGAGCTAGAGGTATTAGTGATTGCTCTGAGGACTTAGAGGTATTATTTTGGGAAATAGTGTAAGATATAAAAAGACCATAAGTGTCTATAGTATATTTTCTTATAGGGGTATTTAAGCATGCATTGAAGTGATGTGGTATAAAAATGGTTTGCAAGAACGTGTGAAACACAATTAGAAAAAAATATGTCATATCATTTGCAAATCGATTGCCAAACTAAAAGGAAATTAAAACATCAAAAGGCGTGCTAAGCACATGAGAAGTTTTCGATAATGTCATACGAGGAATCCGCATTGAGCAAGTTATGGGTAAGTTAAAAATAATTTAAGAGTAGGGTAATGTTAGGTGGGTTTTCAACTGAGGACTCATATGGTGACTAAGTCGTACAAACCTTTTATGGGCAGAGATTTTGTGCATATACTTGGTTTATCACATTGATAATCATTGGAATATCGGTATCGCGCTATCAATGTATATGTGGTGGAAAGGTGATTCTTTTTTTATGTATATATTTGATAGTTAGAGGTTTTTATGATTAAGTTAGATGATATTAAGATTAGGTTCGATTCTTAAAACTAAAGTATATGGTAAGTTCGTGACTCATAATCATATGGTATGTTTTGAACCCCTCAGCGAATGGACGCCTATGGTCTGACTAGGATAAGTTCCTAAACTCATATGATTATGGTAAGTTCCTGGATTTCCAAAGTGTGGTAAGTTTGATGAACTATATTGGGTATAAAATGGTTATGGCATAGGGAGCATTGATAAAGTTAAAAAAAATAAAAAAAAAATTGGTTTTGAGGTATCCTTACCTCTACAGTTAGAGCACATTCACAATATTTTTTTTTCGTTTCGGTGATATAATTGAACAAGCTTAACTGCAATCATGTGATCAAGTACGAACCATTATGGTTGTCCTACTAGGAAATTTTTATCCAGGTAGTCGACAAGAAAGAACAAGTGTTCAAGAATGATTTGATACCTTCTGTGAAGGTGTTATGGAGAAACCACAATGTCGAAGAGACTACGTGGGAACTCGAAGCTGAAATGATGAAGAATTACCCTGAATTATTTGTTTAGTATGTCTTCAATTCTGGGGACATAATCTTTGTAAGAGGGGAACATTGTGACGATTGGATTATTTGAGTTGTGATTCTGGGGACATAATCTTTGTAAGGAGGATGTAACAATCCGAAATTTCAAATTGTAATATTAAATATTAATTGAATTATATAAATATTTATTTGATGTGTTTATTGTTGATATGTGTGAAATAAATATTTTATTGATGTGATTATTATTAGTAAATATTTATGAATTAAATTTATTAGATAATATTCTAAATTAAATTAATTTATAATTTAGAGAGTTGTAATATAACATGAGATGTTATATTGTTGTTTTGATTTAATAATTTAAGATGGTATGTTAAATTATTAAATAAAATTATAATGAGATTATAATTTTGTGATATTTGTTTAAGTGGAATATTTATTTAAAATATAGTATGTATAATTAATTTATTTGATTAATGTGGATATGGAAATCCAAATAAATAATGTGTGATTATAAATTATAAATTATAAATTAAATTATTTATTAAAATAATTTAAAGGAGTCTAAATTAGTTTTGCCAAACAAGGCTTACGTATATTAAGTCTTTAAATTTTAAAGACTTTTGCCAAACAAAGCCTTATGGCTTTTGGATTTTCAAATTTTGAATTATAATTATAATTATAATATAAATAATATAAATAAAATAAATCAAAATAATAAATATAAAATATATTGTTTTTTTAAATGATATGTAATTAGTATTATAATAAGTATACGGCAGTTACATACGTTGGGTGAGTCTCCTTTACAGTGAGAAGTTGAGAGATTTTGAGAGAGGCTTGAGAGATTCCTATGTTTCTGAAGAATTATCAGATTATCAGTGGATAGCAAGGATTTTAAAGCATAAGAAGGTATTACTTATAACCTTAATGTTATATATTTATATATATATATATATATGAATTTTATGGCAGATAACTTCAAGTTCTGTGAATTCATCTTTTTGAATTTTTGATATACAACTGATTACTTATTATTGTATATGTTTGTGATGATTAGAATTACTGTTTAGATAAGAATTTTTATGCTAATTACGTTTAAAAAAAAAGAAAGTAATTATAGTATATGTATTTTTACATATGGCTTGTAATAGTACAAATTTTAGTGGTCAATTTGTATGTTAATCTGTGAATTGAGTTTTGATTATGCTAGTCCATTATAAAACGAAGATAACGTAGTTTGAACGAAGTAATTTGGGTAAGAATTGTGATCACAGTGTCAAATTTTGTGAAGAATGTAAAAAAATGGAGTTTTGTATGAAAACATGAAATTCAAGGAATTAAAATAGTTATAAGTGTTGTTAAATTATTATATGTGAGGAAACATGTTTATGATAGTTTTATATTAATTGTATATATTAATTTTAATGTTTTGTGGGTGAAATTCGTGTTAGTTGGGCTAAAAACGGCTACTATTCATCACGTTTCTAGTTCTCGTACGTGCACCAAATATGGTGCCAATGCCGTAAACTGGCGATTCTTGTTGGTCCCAGTTTTTATGTAATACGCAATTGCGCCATACATACTCATTGAGCCGATGGCTTTTGCTACTGCTGCAGACATGGGATACCACTATAGCTTGATCTAAGATTATGTTAATGTGTCAAACATGTAACAAGGAGGTTAAAACAGAATCGTGTCATATCATTGATAATTTCAACTTTGTAAAAATGATTAGTAAGTTACGAACGCGTTATGTTAGGATTTAAAGTACACAATGAATAATGAATGGGTGTTATGAAACTAACACTTGTGATTCTGAGATGAACATTATAAGATATCGAATGTGGTTAATATAAAATCAATAAGTAGTCCTAGAAAGACTTAAACACTTGATTGAACTTCAAGTTTGATTAAGGAGTATAGTATTGATTAATAACAATTAAAAATGTGATGTGGATGCTAAAAGTCTTATGTATGTGTTAGTGAGTTTTCAGATTCGTGTTATGTGGTTTATTAATATGGTTAGACCTCAAACTAAAGGTTATAACTTAACTAAGATGACAAATGAATCTATGAGGTTAATGTGTATGTAGCTAATTGATGTTATAATCCTAATGGTATGTGTAGGATATTGGAGTACGTGAGTTTTAATTGTATTGCTTACGCAAGAGGCAAGTTCCCTAACCTTTGCTACTTTATTATTCAGCAAGGTTACTTTTCACTGTCATGATATACTTTTGCAAGTTCTCTATTCTTAATCTATTGTTGAGAAATTTATTGTTATGCAAGTTCTTTAATCCTCATTTACTGTTGAGCAAGTTAATTAATCTTTATTTCTTTATTCCAAACAAGATTACTTTGGTTATTCAAAGTCTGTAATTTTGTTGTAAGAAATGTGTTTATTCAGCTACTAATAACTGTTGTTTGATCTTCGTTCTCCAATGTCATTGTACTATCTTACCTTATTGTACCGAACTCTAAGTTGCCTAGCGATTCTTTATCAATTCAATTAATCCTTAGTTGATGAATGTTCTAAACTTTAAATTACCCTTGAAGTCAACCCAAACCAAACTTCCTTTGGTTTGCTTATGTACTCACATAATTTTGAAAGCATGTTGTCGATGATAACATTTGTTCGATTTAGAAATTGTTAATACTCTAGCTCTTATTGATTCATCGATATACCTCGTTCATAAAATTATTTTAATCAAACTCTTGAATAGTTATTAGTCCCTATCTGATTCAACTAGTATTTGGTTGATGAGCGTTCTAAATATCTAGGATTTCTTTGAAGTTAATTCCCAAATAAACTTTCTTTGGTTCGGAACCTGATAATCTAAGCTGAGATGAACAACCCTATATTAGGGGATTATTTTAAACTACGCAATAGCGTTAAAATGTTTGCGCAATACATAGTACACAGGGTTGATCACCTGGAGTACGGAATGATGGTCCATATAGTCGTTTAGACTGTTAAAGGTTACAGTAGAAACACCTGTTAACCTAGGACATAGATGATTATTATAGTCTTTTAGACTGTAAAAGGTTAAAGTAGAAATACTTGAAAACCTATAATATAGTTGTAACGACACCAATATTCATACAATTCAATTATCGACTTTGGTCGTTAATAACACGTCTAACTTTAGATTTTACATCATAATTCGATGTTAAGCTTAATAAAATGCGGAATAATTTAAACTTTTCTATCTTCTTACTTTAATTCCATGAATCAAAACATTTATCATCTATATATCTTTGAATCAATCTTATTTTATGATTCGCTTAATCAAAGTTATTATAAAAAATCTTACACTTCAATCTAATAACATTTGCATATCAGATAACTTAAACTTTATATAATTATTGTGATTTATCAAGTACATTTCTCAAAACCTTTATCTTTACATACCTTTAAACCATAGTTGGCTTATTACTCACCTTATCAGAGTTAATAAATAAAACTTACATTCAGATTCAATACCCTTTCATACAATCAAACAAAACTTAAACTTTGTAACTCAACATATATTAAACATTATACATTATTCAGAACCTTGAACATGGTTCAATTAATAATAATTCAGCTAAAGTGTATAAATCTTCAAGTATCACATCTGATTCATGTCTTTTAAGTAGCACATAACTTTACCTAGAATCTTTAACCTACAAAAGTGGTTATTTGCAAGGTTGAGCTTGACAGCCCAGCAAAATCTAACAGTTTTTATGCATCACGTAGCACATAATAATATATTCAACATATAACTCATAAACATTGAACTAACATAACATACATGCTACAGTTCATATATCAAATATAAAGATTGAGTTCCTTACTCAATCAGCATGCTTTACTCAATAAATTTAGTCATAAATTGACTTTAACATTTCATACTTTCAACATATATTTAACACATCATGCTCTTTGCAATAAAGATTTAAAACAGCTAATCACCAAGTTCACATAGCAAATAGGAACTGAAAGACTTGCCTTGATTGTTGTTTACCAATAACAGTTTAATAACTTACAGTTATCTGCACTTCATGTGTCCTACACAATTATATAATCATATACATCAACTATTAGCCACATAACAACACATAGTAATTGGAATGTAAACTCTACTCCGCATCTCATAATCCTTCCTGTTAATTAGCACATAATATTCAATTAGATTGTGTTAATTTTTTGACTTATGTAATATTCGAAATTCATTCAAGTGTTTAAGTCTTTCTAGGACTACTTAATAATTTTATATTAACACTATTAAATATTTTATAATATTCATTTCATTTGATTTAAAACACTTTTTACGTTCATTATCACTTATCACGGCGTTTCGACGTTTATTCGCCACACGCCCAATTTGTATCTCTTGTGTGTGCTTACATAACTTATCTAATACATCATTTGTTAATGTTAATCATCATTATATTTACTAACATTCATGTTTTATAACTTAGAACAACATCTTTTATCGTCAGAAGCACTACACTTGCATATGTGCATGCCTGACGCCCTCCGATTGCCTCCCAATTCATATCAGTCCCACAAATATCCATTTTGACCCCTTTTCCAGACCTCAAATTGAAATATTTAAAGAATAAAAGTTGTAGGTCTATTCGTCCTCATTCCGGATCATCTTGAATCACCTCAATCGGAGTTCGTATAAAAACGTTATGATCGTTTTACCAAAACTGGTCAAAGCAATCCACAATCGGCACACACGGGGGCAGCGCCTTCCTTTCTCAAGGCTACCGCACCATCTAGTAGTGCTGGGTAGCGCTACCAAGACTCCTGGGCAGCGGCGCTTGGCAGCTAGGCCGCCCGATTACACATGTTTTTTAAGATTTTTGACCCTTTTCTCCTACTAATCTTCATAACTTAAGTTATACACATCCAAATTAGTCTGTTTTTGATTCTATGGATTCGTAATTCATAGAACTACAACATACTAGAATTTTAAAAATTTATAAAAACCTTAACCAACCTAAAATTTGACCCAAAACACATGTTCATACTCTATTTTCATGTTTTAAACACATTTAGCGAATTTGATCGCCACGACTTCGTTACGTAACCGATTAACATGATTTAAACAACACCGCTTTCGTTTCTTCACATATTAACATAATCCAACCTCAATTTACAGATTATAACACATATAGGGCATGAAAATGTTTACTTTCTAAACCCAATTTTCATGTATAAACACTGTTATATACTTTTCTTCCTACAAACCAATTTACATGGATTTTTATCATCAAACAACACTCACATATGATGATTAACAGAGTATAAACCCTACTTGCAAGTATATATATCAATCCAACACAACTATCAATTTACAATGGATAATCACTAAGGAATCAAAATATACAACTTAGAATCAATTTACCTTGATTTATCAAAGTGTTAGAAACCCTTCTTGTTCTCTTAGCAATCTCTGCAATTCTCTCTTCTCACCAAGCTCTCCCTCTTTCTAAACCCTCTGTGTTTCTTCTTCTCTCCCAACTCTCTGCTCTTAGGCCTTAGGAGAGAAATAAGACACGAAAGAAAAAAATAACCTGATATGGCTTAATTCCCACTTACTCTATCAGTTAAAAAAAATAAAAAAGGTCTTGTTTGGCCACACACCAATTCCCCCAAACTGGATTATTTTAATAATATTATATTATATAGTTTCATGTGTCACGCCTTTAGTTAATTTAAATAACTTATAATAATAATTAATAATAATTATAATCTTATTATAATTATACTTATAATTAATAAATAATTACATATATCTAATTTAATTAATAAATTAGATTTAAACATTACTTTATTTAATATACTTATTTTCTTTCATATTAAACAACTCATTTTATTTAATTAATTCATTAAATTAAATCTTAAAAGAATAAAATTTACCTTTGATTTAATTTAATTATCATACACGTAACTAAATTATTATACCACAATTTCATAAATTATTTATTTTTCTCAATAAATAAATTATTTTAATATTTATTTAATTCAATAAATATTAAAAATAATTACCATATTTATTTAATTTCTTCAATAGTTAACTTAACTATTAAACCCCACTTTCCCGATATATGAATATATATATATATATATATATATATATATATATATCTTCACACCGAGATCACATATTTCAAAATATATAAGACGCATATATATACATACTCAAACTCAAAACATCTCATAATAAGAATTTTATCTATTAAAATTTTATTTTAATAACTTATAAAAATTTGGATTGTCACAATAGTTCGTGGTCTTGTGACCCTCAGTGTATTCTTTGATGTTGATATCTATTGTTAACTTAAACGTTCATTATTCATTTGAACTCATAGTTGTTGAATTAAAGTTTATTGTTCCGATAAGAATACTTTACCATTGAAAGCTCAGTAATTATCATTCATAAAACGTTATTGTATATTATCCTTCTTGTGGGCAATTGTTTGCTCACTCTTGCACAAAATAATGCAGATGAAGTTAAGAAGTTTGAAGAGCTTTCTACAAGCAAGGGAAATAACAAAGTGCATGATTAGGCGACAACGTTTAATTTACCTTTTATTTATGAAGCTTATGTAATAGATTTAATTATGATATTTGTTTAATTTTCCGCTGATGATTGTAATAAAGGTTAGATGACCTCGAATTTATATTAGATTATGTAACCCTTCAATGGGAGATTGATTGTTTTAACTTTTGAGTTTAATTATATCATTTGTTTATGGGTAGTTAGTTATGATTTAATTGGACAGTGAACACCAAATCTGTGGGATTGAGGTGCCCGGATTTGGGGGTGTCACACGTTCTGACAGTGAATTTAAGGGCTTGGATCTTCATGGTGTTGTGTGATATGACCTATATTGTTTGTGTTCGTTGTAGTGTAACATAAACACTACAAGGTCTGATTTTTAGATTGGACATAACATGCAAGAACCGAGATTAAAGTGTGGTCAAACTAAGGACCTTGCACACTGGACTGTCAGTGTTCTTGAGGTCAGGAACACCTAAGACGACAGAAATCATTGCTAAAGGGCTATAACGAAGGTTTTAAATATTTTTATTTTCTGATATTCCAGAAATTAATTAAAAATAGAAAATAAATTCTAAAAATTATAAAAATGGTTTTAAATTGTTTAAATTTACTTTTGATAATTTCAGATATTTTTATTAATATTTATAATTATTTAAATATTAATGATATTTAATTTATTTAATTGTGTATTAAATAAATTAGAGAAAATGATTTTAATATTATAAAAAATATTTTACATAATAATAAAGTGTTTAAAAATATTTTGAGTTATAAAATGTAACTTTTAATATTTTTAGAGAATTTTTATTAATAAATTAATATTAATGATATTAAATTTATTTAATTAGTATATTAATTAAATGAATTAAAAATTATTTTAATATTATAAAAATCATTTTAAAGAAGAATAAAGTGTTTAAAAATATTTTGAATTATAAAATATAATTTTCAATATTTTTGGAGAATTCTCATAAATAAATTAATATTAATGATATTAGATTTATTTAATTATTATATTAAATAAATGAAATAAAATGGTTTTATTGATTTAAAATCAATTAAAAATGAAAAAATGATTTAAAAATATTTTTAAGTTATAATTAATGACTTTTAATATTTTGATAATAATTTTATTAATATTTAAATATTAATGGTGATAGTTTAAAATGATTTTAATTACTTTAAAAATCATTTAAATAGAATATTAGGTGATTTAAAATATTTTTAAGTTATTATTAATAACTTTAATATTTTGACAAGTATGTCATTAATATTTTAATATTATTAAATATTAATGATGATGGAATTAATTAGTATTTAATCATTTAAAAATGATTACGGTGTTTGAAAAATTATTATAAATTATAATAATTATTAGAAATTATTAAAAGCTTCCGAAAAATATTATAAACGATATTTGACTTATCTAAAATAATATTGAAGCTTAGAGACCAAGTTTAATTGATAATAAAGGTGTAAATTGTCGGATAGGGTGACCAATACACCGAGAATAGACCGAAGTCCAACCAGACCGAACTCATTAGACTTGATAAGTGTTTATGTAGGTTATGAACACTAATGTGGCTATGTGGTAATGCGCCCAGGAGACAGATTGACTGTAAATTACAGTGATACGTGTTATAAATTATTATGCTAATTGTGAGATCGATATTATTAATATAGGTCTTACGAACGCAGATAAGTATATTGTGTAGCAGTAATCCACGGAGAAGGAAAGTTTCCTAATTCAATCTTGAGTTAATACTTTTTAAATATTATTGTGGTTAATTATTGTTAATTAGACCACGTCCAAGAATTTATTGTTGATTATTCGCAGTTAGTGCATGTTTATTAATTCAAATTGAATCAATGATTCTGAAAATATATATTCGTAGAACAACTATTGTTGGATATTTAAATCCGTAGAAGCTATTATTGGTAGTACAGATAATTCCTGTCTATTGTCGAATTGAGTTGAGAAACGTCTTAGCTAATTATTCTAGCAAGACGAAAATTTGTTAGAATTTGATAGGTTCGAGAAGAGAATTCAATTAATATTGACAGATCGATGCCAATTATTTCGGCTAGATCGAGAAAGTTACTAAATATTAAAATCATAGTATTTTGTTGTTAAATCAAATCTTGATTCTGAGACTGAGAAGAACAACCTTTTATATAAAGGGAAATATTTTATTGGTCGTATATTCGGCTTTTGCTCGCGATTAAGTATTATGCATAATATAGGGTATAATGAAACTAATCCCTTTATATACTTGCGGAGGGGTATGATTTAATCTTTATGGTTATCTGATACACCTGGGTATATCAAAGTCCAATCTTTGATAGTTACTCGAGAAGAGAAGTTCAAGATCCCACGGATCGCTCAACATAAATATGGAAAATATTCCACTTTGTTATTGCGTAGAATTGATTCTTGATTATTCAATAGAATATCGTAGAAACTTTGAAAGCATGGTACTCTTTCATTATCAGATTATTGTGTTACCTAAAATGCGGGAAGACTTGTTATTGATTAACGAATTGTTCAGCTATTTCAAAGTTCCCAGAACTTTGGTGTCATTCTATCAAAATAAATACCCTATTATTCTGATGCTTATACATTCATTGTATATCTTAACTTGCGGGGTAAATCTGTTGCTCATCCTTGCTAAATAAAATATTTCAGCTAAGGACGAAGAGGCCAGCGGATCAAAGAAGAACAAAGGCAAAGGCATTGTGATAGCATAGTTTTATGAACATCATTATTATGTTGTATTTGTGAACCCTTTTTGTATAACTAAAGGGTATGTTTGTAATGTTAAGGTTAGAGAACCTAGGGTAATGTATTGACTATATCAGTTAATGATGTGTATGTTCCTATTTATAATTAAATGAGTAGTTAAATGTTATTTATATTATGGATCGTGAGCACCAAACTCGGGGGTCAGGTATCCCAAATTTGGGGGTGTCACAGTTACGTCGGTGCCAAGGCTTGGGCCAGTGAAGTTGCGTCATGCCTTGAGCCTAGGTAGTGAGTTCTGATTATTTGTGGGTTATAATACAAGGACCTAATCTAGTTTGGCATGCATGATAAAGATGTTAAAACATAATGTGGACTACAATAAAAGATTATAATGTGATGTAATATAAAATGTGAAGATTTTAAGTGATCATTTAAATAAGTTATGTAATGAACAAAAATTGATGTTTCCAAGAGTTAGAGATAAAACTTTATATGAAGCGATAGTGAGATTTCAGATTCGTTAGGGTGGTTAACCAATATGATTAGACATTAAATTAAGGTTATGGCTTAAATAGTGGGTTAAACCTATAGAGCTAATGTTAATACAACTAATTGGTATTGCCATTTCAATGGTATGTGTAGGGTAATTGGTGAACATTATTATACTTGTATAGCTTACACACGAGGCAAGTTCTCTAACTTCATTCTTTTTATAATAAATGCAAGTTTCATAACTACGTTATCCTTTTATGTCAAACAAGCTTTTTATTCCTAATTTATCATTGTGCAAGTTCCTAAATTTCATATTAACGTTGAGCAAGCCTATTGATTCTATCATGTGTATGATTATACAAGCTCTTGTAATTTGATTCGTTACATCGAGCGAGTTTCACTTTCCTAAGTTTTGTTATTGCTATTCAAAGCATATATTGTTTTAATTCATTGTTGCAAATGAGATTTTCCTAACTCTTTTGGTTGTAGTACCTTGCATATATATATATATATATATATATATATATATATATATATATATATATACCATGTTTACTCAAATGTATATTGTTTTTATTCAATCTTTGACTTACATAACCTTGTTCAATTTTATATTATTGCGTTGAACCTTCAAATAGCAAACAAACTCTTATTGATTGAATTAATCTATAATTAAATAGTGTTCTAAAATTTTAGAACCACTAATAAGCTAGTTCCAAACTAAACTTTCTTTAGTGCGGAAATCCTAAATTCAAACTGAGATGAACAACCTTAATATTGGGGATTTTGTATGCGTTAGCATTTAGATGTTTGTGCACAATACATGGTGCAAAGGGCTGATCCCCCTAAGTACGTAAGGAAGGGTCTGTATAGTCTAAATGACTATTAAGGTTGAGGTAATAATAATAACTAATTATCGGGGACATAGTTCGTGGTCTTAAGACCCTCAGATATAAATCTTGAACTATTCTCAATTCTTGATTCGCAGAACGAGTTCCCTATTATCCAGTAACCATTGTTTATCTCATGTTGTTATTGTTATTATTCTTTATATCAGTGAGCAATTGTTTTCTCACTCTTGCAATTAACACTACAGCTAAAGTTGAAAGAGTTGACGAAACGTCTTCTAGCGAACGAAAGGGCAAGATGTCCAAGTGTTGAAGACTTATTTGAATTTATTTAAATGAATTATATTATAAGACTTACTTTATTTATGTGATGTATTCCATAGATTCATGTAATAGTTTAAGGTTTGTTTACATGAATTGTTTTTAAGTTGATGTAACCCTTTAATGGGAAAGATTATTGTTTAAGTTATTTAAATAATGTATTTATCCTTTATTATGGGTAGTTAGATGTAATAGTTTTGTATAGTGAACACCAAATCTTGTGGGAATGGACTACCCGAATTTGGGGGTGTCACACTTTTCCCGTATTGCATGGATAATTCATTGATGTGAAATGTTTATTGATTGATGTTATAGGGATAAAATATTAATGATGAACTTTTAAATCATATAAGATAGTAGACATCATGTTCTACTTGACTCTTCTAATGTATTGCTATTTCTGCTGCAGTTGTTGATCTAAAACTTGTTGTCTATTGTATTCTATTAGATTTTTCCCTATTGAGGACTAAAGATAATTTGTTCTACATTATCTTAGTCATAATATTCTTTACTGGGTTAGTTGAGCTCAACATTTTCCTTTTGGTTCCATTGTTCTTCTCAAGAGGAGAGAATGTAGCTGGGACTAGTTGGAGACTCAGAATGGGTTGTGAGGACCTATTCTAGGGGCATCACAATTGGTATCAGAGCTATAAGTAAAGTGCCCCGAGCCTCTCGCTGGAGACTTCCTTGTATGGGATGCACCGAAGCTAGACTCTTTGTAGGGGATGCCGTGAATAATGGTAGCAAGCTGATAGCTATCAATGTGAGGTGCTATCAAAGTAAAGGGATGAGAGTCACAGTTGGTATCAGAGTTATAAGTAAAGAGCCCTAAGCCTGTCGTTGGTGACTTCTTTGTGTGGGATGCACCGAAACCAGACTCTCCGTAAGGGACGCCGTATTTGTGCGGTGGCAAACTAATAGGTGCAATTGTGAGGTGTTATCCAAGGTTTGGATATGAGTTACAGTTGGGAGTAACCTAAGTCAGTAACCAAAATAAGTAGCTTTCTAGGCTTAGCTTGTTATTATTGGAGATTCGTGGAAGGATTTTCTCGAATCACTAATCCATTAACTCGGCTGACTCGAAAAGATACAAAATTTTGTTGGAGTGAGGAATGTGATAAGAGTTTCCAAGAACTCAAGATGAGACATATTTCAGCAACTGTTCAGACAATACCATCAGGTTCGGAGGGATTTGTCATCTACAGCGATGCTTCATGTAGAGGTTTAGGATGTGTTGTAATGCAACATGGGAAAGTCATAGCATATGCCTCATAACAACTCAAAGAATATAAGATGAATTATCCTACACATGATCTAGAGTTGGCAGCAGTCGTTCTCACGCTAAAGATCTGGAGACATTACCTTTATGGGGTGAAAGTGGAGATCTATATAGATTAGAAAAGCTTCACATATTTCTTCACTCAAAAAGAACTAAACATGCGGCAACGACATTGGCTTGAGCTGTTGAAAGATTACGACCATAACATTCAATACTATCCTGGAAAAGCAAAGGTGGTAGCTGACGCGTTGAGAAGAAGATCATATGCTGGTACGAGTGTGATATTGGTAACACAAAGGCTCATTTTGTATAATTTACAAAGGATGGAGGTAGAGTTAAAAACTTTAGGGACCCACCTGATGATGTCAAATATACGAGTAGAACCGACTTTGATCGATAAAGTTAAATCTACTCAAGTTACAGACCCAGAGCTAAGGAATATGAAGAAAAAGGTGCAAGAATGTGCTATTGTGATGCCCCCAAATTTAGACACTCCTATCTCGAATTTGGTTTGTCACGTACTAATTCTAATATAATACTAAAATTATCAACAACGGAAATAATAGAATAATTTCCATTGATATAATATAAATTATCGTGTTCCAAAGTACCGTAACCATTACTACAACAATCTAGTGATTAAACTTAAACATAACTTAATCATCATTAAATACATCATAATAATTATAACAATAATAATAGTACTTCTACACTTAAAGGACTAAGCTATTCTGTAGCCTTTCCCTTTCCCTTGTCCTTTCCTAATGTACCACCTTGCTCTGCCTTAACTGTAATGTTTTTAGAGAAGCAAGAATGAGCAACAAATTTGCCCAGCAAGTAATATAGCAATAAGAATAAGCAGTTATAACGTTTGAATCTTCTAAGGTATAACAGTAATTGATAGTTCAAGGATATCAAGTAATATCAAGAGTGTTCAATAAGTGTTGCTATAGACTGGAGTATATCAACAAAATTTCAAAGTTTATTCATTTCAAGGTTTAATAATAATGAACACTGAGCAGTCACTAAGGACTAAGAACTCTTACTAGAATTAACAGTATTATACTGCAAACCTAATATAAACGAGTACAACAAGTGATCAGCCTAAAGTACCCTACGTTATGCATAACATTTAATCATACTCATGTGCGCACGTCGGTTTCCCGACAATATAAAATTTCTCCTTTTTAAGAGGGTTGTTCATCTAAGTAGATTTACAAGAGTCCGCACCAAGTCAATTGGTTTGGATAGCTTTCTTAACATATGATTATAGTCTAGCCGAATCAAAGGCTTAGACCACTTTTATAATGCATTTATGAACGATAAATCTAATGCTTGTAACAATGCTAAGGCGTACAAATGATTTCTGAATAGTAATAAATATTTGCTCGATATAAGTATGGCAACAATTCGGATTATACAATATACAATGTAAAGAATTTAGAAAACTTGCATTCAATTTGAGAATCAAACGAAGTAAGAGAACTCGCACAAAATCCAAAGTTGTGTGAGTAAGAAGACTTGCCTTTAGCGTTGATTACCACTTAGAGCGTAAAATCAATTCAATGAACTATGTTATCCTATTTATGTATGTATAGGTATTCATTAGTCACAAACACTTGATATATATATTTGCATACTTTCATCACACGTATCTAAATTCATGTAGGCTACACACATTCAAACTCATAAATACGTAACTCACGTTGATTTTACCTTTAAAATCTTTAGAAACATTTTTAGTTCTCTTATACTCACATCATATGTGAAACATTACCTAAGTTACTCATACATGTTGAAGAACCTTTAGGCTATGTTTGGTCCTTTGTTACATTTACTCATAAATTTCCATTTTATAAAGTTAAAAGAGCTCATTATATCAACTACTAACTATAGTATTCGTTAACCACATAACATTGCCAAAAAACCCCTTTGAGTTCATGCTTGCGTATTATTTAGAAACTATTTTAGTTCATGCTTGCATAATTTATAATGTGTCTAACTAGATGTGTGAACATATCGGTTATCTCTAGAGGCATAAAGCATCCTATCATAGTTGTTCAAAAGTTCACAATACAAGTCATGGAGTCTTCAACTCAATTGGTTTGCAAATCTTAAGTTTTCATGACAACAACTAAGCACGCAAAGTACATTGAATTCACATTTCACATGTATTCACAAAACTAACTTAGTTGCAAATACATGCTCAAAAGGTTAGATTTCAAACTCCAAACCTACTAAAACATCTGGCAACATGTATTGACATATGTTTAAGGGTTATGCATGCTCCTTAATTTAAGTTAGTGAAGATTTCTTACATAAAACAAAACAAAAAAATTAGTCATTTGCAAGACTCCCCCCCCCCATCGGGTGGGCATTTATACTCTAAGCCCCCAAAGGCAGGGCATAGCTACTACTAAACATCTCCCCACGTAGGAAGTGTACGATCACTGCATTAAGAACACATGCATCCCCTACTTCGAGCTATTATGCAAATTTTTAACCCAACAACCATGTAATGATACTTTAATTGATATAAACTTACTACTAAACATCCTTAGCATGCTTCGAACAATCCCAAACATACAAATAATCAAATTCAAGAATCGATTCAAGATTTTTGCCAATTTTCCAAAGTTTAACATATTTAGCGATTCTCTTCACTATGGATTCGTTACTTGACCAATTTACTTCGTTTAACTTTCGTTGATTTGGTATTTAACCATATTAACAATGTTTAGCATCAATTTACACATTCTAGCACGCTTCAACCAAAAAATATTCAACTCAAAACAAGTATTTTTGTACTTTTCTAAGAACTTTGCAAAACTTGAATTTAAGAACATATAGAGGGCTAATACCTTCTGAAATTGTGAAGTTGAAATGTTACTCTAGCTTCAATTTGAAGATTACTCAACAACATTCTCACTCTAATTAGAAATTCTCAAAGAAATCAACAATCCACATTTGAGAGGGGGACTTCTATTTATAGAGGGATTATTGACCATTTGGAGGTTTTACCCTAAGGATTGTTTCCATGGAAGATTGAAGGAACCATTGTGCAACAAGAGGTTGGTGGAAAGCTTCACCTACTCCATCTTCTCCCCTTCCCACAACCATCATCTTCATCTTGGTTTTCAGCAAATATAGAGCCATAGGCTTTTAGCAAAACACGACTAAGACTTTTTTGAAATGGGACTATGATTTTGGGACATTATAATACTTAGCATTTATCCAAACCATTACTTAGCATACTTAGGTTTATTTGATATATGTCCACAAATGAGCATACATATACACCCACTCCTAAATTACACATAGAATTATATAATCCATATACATTGGTTTATTTCAAATAATATTTACCCTAGACTAGAATATAATTTAGTTGGGTACCAATATTACCTTCCATAAAATTCATTATTCCAATTCTACATAGATATTAAAATAATCACTTAGTATTGATTATTTATTTAATCAAAGTCATTTTCCCCCATAAGTTTAAAATACCCATTTAATTACTCCCACACACATCATGGGATCACATGAGACTCTTTCATACAACTTGATCAATTACTTAAGTTAAGCTTACTTTTATCATATAGTTTTATATAATAATTCCAATGTCACACCTCATCTTATATTGAATGAAAAACCTTATTATATATGATTACTCCTTACATGTTATTATTCATGATAATTAATGAATAACAATTAGTCAATGCCATTATTTATTTATTAATAGTACTAATTAATTTAATCCATTTCATCATTAATAAATTAGTACTTTCTCATTTCACCACTTTGCCGCACTAGGCATAATTCCAGAAGCTTAAACTAAGCTTCTAATCACTTTTGCTACATTGCTTAATTATCGCATGATTAATCAATTAAATTACTTATCACAACACATGTCGATACTATATATATTTATATTCAAATAAATATGCAAACAATCTTTCTTCTCAATATTATAATTTATTAAAATTTGCGGGTATTACAGCTATTCTAGAAGCAAGGATCGACGCAGAAGGAATACTTCGAGTCAACTCCAGACTTTGTGTTCCTAACGACTCTGATTTAAAGTATAAAATCATGATGGAGGCACACAACACACCATTTGCAATCCATCTTGGGAGTACCAAAATGTATCATGATCTTTGACATATATTTTGGTGGAGCAATATAAAGAAAGAGATTGCGGAGTTTATCTCAATGTGTTTAACTTGTCAATGTGTCAAGGCAGAGCATCAAGTGCCAAAAAGCCCATTGCAACAACTTGAAATTCCAAAATGGAAGTGGGGGCACATTAACATGGATTTCATTATTGGTCTTTCCAAGGTTTCTTAAGGCATAGATGCAATTTGGGTCATTGTTGATACATTAAACAAGTCTGCTCATTTCTTACCTATACGATAAACATATTCACTTGAACGTCTTGCTCATATGTACATAGATGAGATTGTGAGATTGCATGGTATGCTAGTATCCATAGCTTCTGATCGAGACCCACGATTCATTTCACGATTTTGGGTCAGCTTGCAGAAAGATATGGACACTGATTTATGATTCAGTCCTACATATCAACCTCAGACGGATGGGCAGTCGGAGAGGACTATTCAAACTCTTGAAGATCTATTAAGACTATGTGTCTTAGACTTCAAAGGAAGTTAGGACAAATATTTACCATTGGCGAATTCTCCTTCAACAACAGTTATCAAGCAAGTATAGGCATGACTCCATTCGAGGCATTGTATGGACGAAAGTGTCATTCTCCAGTATGCTGGGACGAGGTGGGTGAAGCAACGTTGTTGGGACCAGGATCGGTACGCATGACTATGGAAAAGATTCCAATGATTCGGCAACGTATACAAACATCACAAGATCGACAAAAGAGTTATGTTGATCTTCATCGAAGGGTCGTGGAATTCAATGTTGGAGATCATGTATTTTTATATGTTTCTCCATGGAAAGGAGTTATGAGATTTGGAAAAAGAGGAAAGCTCAACCCTTGATTTATTGGTCCATTTGAAATCCTTGACCGAGTAAGAACTATGGCCTATAGACTCGCTTTACAACCAAATATATCTCGTGTTCATAATGTTTTTCACATATCTATGTTACGTAAACATGTGGAAGACCCGAACCACATTATTGAATTAGAACTAGATGAGATAGCAGAATATTTAACGTATGAAGAGGTACCTGTTAAAATCTTGGATAAGAAGGAACATATTCTACGCTCAAAGGTTATACCTCAAGTCAAAGTTTTATGGAGAAACAACGATATTGAGGAAATAATGTGACAACCCGAGAATTTAGATATTTATTAAAATCTTAAAAGATTGAATTAAGGTTAAATATCCTAGACAAAAAATAAGTGTTGGATTTGACATTTTAGGAAATGGATTCACTACAAAAAAAATGGGCCTTTGGCAACGATTTTTCGGGCAACGACTTTATAAGTCGTTGCTAAAAGTATATGTTTAGCAACAAAATTTGTCCTTCATTGCAGATTGTGTCAGGATTTCACTTTTTGCAACGAAATTCATAATTCGTTGCAAAATTTCGTTGCTAATTCATTGGCGGGAAAAAATTTCGTTAGATATTCGTTGCAAAATTTTCGGCCACTTGCTTTCCCGTCATCGTGGGCAACGAAAATTTTTTTGTTGCTAAAAATGGGGCTTTAGCAACGATTTTTCAGGCAACGACATTATAAGTCGTTGCTAAAAGTGTATGTTTAGCAACGAAACTAGTCCTTCGTTGCAGATTGTGTCAAGCTTTCACTTTTCGCAACGAAATTCACAAGTAGTTGCAAAATTTGGAAACAAAATTCATTAGAAATTCATTGCAAAATTTCTAACCACTTGATTTATCCTCATCGTGGGCAACGAAAGTTTTTTTGTTGCTATATTTCATTGCTTAATATGGACCACATTCATTGACAACATATTTTATTTTTGTTGCATATTTTATACAAATTTTTGCAACAACTATTAAAATGTTGCCTTAAATTATAATAACAACAACATACGTTTGGATAAACCTGTTAAGTTAAACACAATTAAAATTCAAAATAAATTGCAACTCAGACATGACTTAACATCGAAAAATTGAAGCCTTAGAAACCAAGGAATTCTATAATGGTGGAACCATTCATCTTACATCAGACATTATAGAAAAGCCAACGGTGTTTTATAATAACGAAGGTTATTATTATTATTATTATTATTATTATTATTATTATTATTATTATTATTATTATTATTATTATTATTATTATTATTAGCACTATTATTATTATTATTACTATTATTATTATTGTTATTATTATTATTATTATTATTATTATTATTATTATTATTATTATTATTATTAGCACTATTATTATTATTATTATTATTATTATTATTATTATTATTATTATTATTATTATTATTATTATTATTATTATTATTATTATTAGTCACTATTAAGACGGGAACAAAATACAAAAGATGATATATTGAGATATAAATTTCAACATAGATTTGTCAGCCATGAAATAAGTCATGCTGCTGCATGCCTGCATTTACCAATGTTAAAAACTAAAAAAGTGTTCACAAGACAAAAGTGTTTACCAATGCGATAATTAAAATTTTAAATAATAATAAAATAATAATAATTATTATTATTTTAATTGTTCTTATTATTTAATTATTATTATTATTATTTTAATTATTATAATAATAATAATAATTATTATTATTATTATTTTAATTATTACAATTATGACAATTATTATTATTATTATTATTATTATTATTATTATTATTATTATTTTAATAATAATAATAATTATTATTATTATTATTATTATTATATAATTAAAATAATAATTATAATTGAAATAAAAATAAGAGTGATCCAACAAATTGTCTATATTAAATGTCAATGTATATGAATTGAAAAAAAATTAAAAGGACTCACACATCATTATTCTATCTTATCCATTAGAGTTTAGTTGTAATATGACTTTATTATGAAATTTAACGATAAATATATTGTTTTTCAAAAAAAAACTAATTGTAATTGTATTGAGTATTGTGTTACATAAATTTAAGCATGATAAGTAGTTGGTCCAGTGGCTTTTGTTGGAATATAAGGTTTCTAATGTGGAGAGGTCTTGAGTTCAACACTCAAGAGTAATATTTTCTTTAAATAATTTTTATTCATGGCAAAGCCCAAATCCGTCGTAAAAAAATATGCACAACAAGATTTCGTCTGCTTTTTCAGACAAAATTAAAAATAATGACCATTTTGTAATTTTTGAGAGTACATTTATTTGATTGTAACAAAAAAATTTCTGTAACCACAAATACTAAAAATACTAATTAAAAATATACTAAAATACTAATTAAAAAATACTAAAATACTAAAAAAAATCAAAATAAAAAAAATACTAAAATTCATCATTTAAAAATATACTAATTAATGTAATGTCAATTTTATCCTAATTTATTTATATTTTTTTAAAAAAAATGAATTTATAAAAAGAAGAGTAAGATCTGTGTCACTTTAATTAAGCGTTAGAACTTTTATTTTATTTTTTATAGTTGAAGTCTTATATACTCATTCATTTCCAACGCCGATGACAGAGAATAAACATAAAAAATATTGATGTTTGTAAACAAGTACAAGAGATCAAAGAAATTTTTAAAAAAAGATTTCAACGTCAGTTAAAGTGATGTTACATCTTACTCTTTCTTTTTTACAAATTTGCTTTATAAAATTTTTTTAAAAAGTTTTAATGCCGGTTAGTTTGGCATTGGATCACATTTTAATTTTTTTCAATTTTTTTAAAAAAAATAAATTCATTTAAAAAAAAATTAAGATAATTTTTTTTTAAATTCGTTTTTAAAAAATTATTTTTTAAAGTGGCGTTGGTTGCCTTTCTGTTTTTTAGCCAAAAAAAAATCCAAAAATTCAACTCCATTTCAAATGGCGTTCAGTAGTTTTTCCCAAATTAGATGTGAGGGCCTTTACTCCCGACGACAGTCGTTGAAGTTTTTATTTTTTAAAAAATATTCGTTTAAAAATAAAATCTTTTTAACAAACCAAGGATTGATCCATTGAATTATTATATTGGGGTTCTATCTATATATTGACTTTATCTAAAGAACTCATTATTGATAACTCTATAGTGCAAACTTTGATTCAACACCATACCAATTTCACAAAAAAATTCTAATTTTTAAGTAACTTATAATATTGACTATTTCTTTAATTAAAGTAAATAAATTTACAATAATTAAACTTTAAAATTTTATACATTGACCATGAAAAAAAAGATTAGGCTCTTTTGTGGAGTAGACCACAAATGTTAAACTCATCTATTCTACGAGAAAGAGTTAACTTTGAATTTATTTTTGTTAATTTATGATATCCAACTAACTCAAATTGTAATGTAATTAAAATTTTAAAATATGATTTTATTCTTAATAATATTTTTTAAATAATTTATAATATTAAATGTTTTATTTATTAAAATATTAAGTTAAAATAATTTAAATTGACAATAAAAAATTATAATAATTAAGACTCTTTTTGTAGAACAAATTACAAATCATTAAATTATTACTATTACATTTTACAAAAAAAGTTATATTTCAGTTTGTTATTAACTAATTTATGACATTCTAAATTAAAATTAAAATTAAAATTTAAATCAATTTAAATTTTGAAATAATAATTTTATTTATAATATTACTTTTTAAAGAGTTTACATTATTAATTTTTTTTTATAAGTTAAAATGAAACTCTCTTTTTTGAAACAACTCCTTAATTTAGGAGTCAAAATTCATGTACAGATGTTTTAATCAAGAGAGCTACATGAACGTGGGCTGGGTCTGCATTAACAGATGGTTCAATCAAGAGGTATGTGGCCTAGCTCTCTCACTCTTATTTCACCAGCGCAGAGAAAAAAAGAGAGGAAAAAATGACATTCTTGATCGTTCTTTCCCCTCACTAGATCGATCGCAGTACCCCTAAGTCGGCGGCATGCATCTCAAGGTCGGTTGCGCCCCTCTTTCCCCTCACTCAGATCAGCCCTCTCACGCCTCTTTCCCCTCTCTCTCAACTCCCTCTAACCCAATCAGTAATGGCGGCATAGTGGTGGCGTCATGGCGGCATAAATATTGGCGGTATTGTTATGGCGACCTGCTCTCTCTTCTCCTTCTCCTTCTCCTTCTCCTTTAATTTTTTCATTATTGTCCAATTGAAGGTTTTAATTTCCTCCCTTGTTAATTTCTCCTAAAACTTAGGTTTTAATTTTTCCTGCTAATTTTTGTTATTTAGAATCAATTTCTGTTGCAATTGGAATGATTGTATTGTTAATTTGTTAATTATTTCAATCATTACATATTTAATTTCAAAATGTTGTGGAGATCTGTGCTACTTTTGTGATTTCTGGGATACTTTTTCTCTGTTTTTGTGAGAAAGGCAACCATTTGTGGTTAGAACAACCTGCACAGTAGTCTAGTACATTACTTACATAAGTATTATCTACTCCTAAAATGCTTCCGTGGTCGTGAATTCACTGGTGCTCGATTCCTATTTGGATTCTGTTTATTTTAATGTCTAAAAGTAAAACTCTGATTAACAACGGTGAATATTCTGGAAAATAGGTGTATTTAATTGTCTGATGTGATTTTATATTAGTATAGATATATGCTAGCTTTTTATTTCTTGAAAGTTCTTAGCAGCTAATGCGGTAGCATCACAAATTGTGTATGATCTTCCTGTATATTCCTTATGCTTTATATAGCTATGGTAAATATTGTGTTCCTAATAAATTGAAGCTTGTCTGGGAACTGGTTTAGTTGCATTTAATGGGATGATATTACGGTTGGTTACTACTCTTTATTGTTGAATTTCATTGTTGACTTAATTTTGTTGTAGTTTGTATCTATACCATCTAAAACATGAGATGTGGTGTTTGTCGTGTTCTTATAAACAGGGCACGCATTGAGTGTCAATGCCATAAGCTAACTGTTGAAGATCCTATTATTGTTGAGTATATAACTTTCGTTCGTTGCTGGTCTTCAACAGAAGTACACACACAAAGTGGTGGTGTTAGGCCATTTGGCCTTTCAACTTTGATTGTGGGTTTTGACCCATATACCGGCGTGCCAGCACTATATCAGACTGATCCTTCTGGGACTTTTTCTACCTGGAAAGCTAATGCTACTGTGAGAAACTCCAATTCAGAATCCTAATGCCTTGTATTACAATTTGACTAGTATTTTCTCATAAAAAATCCAGAAGTCTAATGCCTTGTATTACAATTTGACTATTATTTTCTCCTTACAGAATCCTGATGGCTACAAAGCTGCTTGGAACTTCTTGAAGGTTGGTGTAGTTTACAGTTTCATCTTATTGCACAAGACGACTAAAATTACCGTGTTCAATTTTGTGTAAGCCTTCTGACAACCCTTCAAATTTAGGGTGCAGATGGTATACTTGTTCCTGGAGGATTTGGTGACAGAGGCGTGGAAGGAAAAATTCTTGCCGCAAAGTATGCCCGAGAAAACAGGATTCCTTTTCTCAGAATATGTCTAGGAATGCAAATTGCTGTTATTGAGTTTGCCAGATCTGTTGTTGGACTGCAAGATGCAAACATCACTGAGTTTGACCCTAACACTCCAAATCCTTGTGTTATATTTATGCCAGAGGTTCATCTTCATACTTTTGAGTTCTGAAGCTAGATATGATTCATATTTCCTTAAAGTTATCTTTTCTTGCATTGGGCTTATTATATTTGCATTTACGTATTCTGACTTCATTGTTGCTATTATTTTTGTAACATATGTTTAGGAGGATGAAATAATAATTCAATTGGTGGACCACTATGGGCCAAAAAAATGGTCTACTATTGCACAACATCTACCTTGACGTATTGGTAAGCAGTGTCGAGAAATGTAAGATTGGCTATGATTGCTTCAACCTCTGAATTTCAGGTCTGTGTATTTCCTTACTTAAGCTTTATGAGTACAAGTGCTGCCAGATTGATTAATGTATGTCTAAACAACGTCAAAGTTGGACTTTTTGGTGTTCGCATGTTCATGAGTCTGTAAGATGTTTACTTTAAATTATCTTCACATTTATAATCTGGTTTGAATCTCTTAATCTATTCAAGTTTTTGTTCGTGAATTTTTCACAGAATTGCTTTTCTTTAAAGCTTTTCTCTTGTGAAGTTTGGGATGGTTTGCAATCTCTCCCTCCCTCCACCACGCACCCCCCTCTCATTCTTGTTTTATTAGTACAATGCCCATGTCTTTGTGTTAGAAAGGAACATTCAATTGTCATTTTGTTATTTATGAATTATGAAGGAACTAAGATAATTCAGAACCCTGACATACATTGTGTTATTGTGTTAGAGAAATTTGAATTTTGTAATGAGTCGAAATAGAGTGAGAAATGTGATTTTTTTCCCTCATACAGTAGTACTAGTTTGAGAAAAGATGGGAACATAATACCTAGCACATACAATTTCTTTCTAGAAAGTAAAAAACTAAAAGAAGAAGAAAGCGAAGAATTTGATAAGTACACATGCTTCTGCTCTTATTTACACTTGTAGTTGGATTTCTAAGGGTGAAAATGAATACACTCTCATGAATGTGTCATAATATATTTCAAGTACATGCTGAAAATGATCCTATTGATTCATCTAGAGGAATCCCTCGTGAAGACATTAAGGTATGAACCTCTACTGTCTCGGTTCATTTTCTGTCTTTGTGCTTTTCTCTCATATAAGGTAATGGTATGTTTTACATGTGCAATGTTTTTAATTGCTGGCTACTGTTCAGCAGCTTTTAGTTCCATAACGAACAGAGTAAGAGAAATGGCTTCCTTAATAAATTCTCTGCTCACTTGTCTGCTTAGGCATCTTGCATAGATGTTATGCATACATATTTTTTTAATTCATCTCTAGGATACTTATTCTTATAAACAAATCCTAATTTTCTCAGTGTTTACTTGTGTTCTTGTTAATCTTCTCTACTCCATGCAATCTGGATAATATGCCCCCGGAGGAAAACCTCATGTTCTGTTGCCTGTTTAAGAAGGAACTCTAGTACTTGTACATGGAAGAGGGGGGTGACTTAGAATTAAAAAAGTGGCATATTTCATCTGCAATAGACAAAATAAATTGTCAGTTCACTGGTGGGCATTGGTAGTGTATAGGGGCTAGATAAAAAAATTGTTGATGAAGGGCTGACTGGCATTAATTTTCTTTTTGTTTGTCCCAACAAGAGCATTGTGGATATGAGAAGCTTTGGAAATAATTTCAATATGCATCTTTGGTTGTATCAATGTGTATTACAACTGATAATGCTGCTGCTATCCTTTTCTGTCTTGTGATTGTTGTTGTTTTTGTTTCTAATATGATATGATAATATAGGTGGTAAAATGTTTTGGAGATATTTTATATAATTCTGTCTCTCCATTTTACCGTATTTAAAATGGCAAGAGAGTTTGAGGTATGGAAGCATATTAACATGGCGATTGTATTGTATTGTACTATCATGCCTGGATAATTCAAATCAGAGACTTCGGCATTGAATGTTTTTTTGTCCAATAGAATGTTTTGTGGCTCGATATTTGAGATGAATAATTTGTTCGGTCCAGAATTTTACCCAATATTATTTCCCTTCCGTTTGGTAACAATTACTACAATATTATTTCCCTTCCGTTTGGTAACATTTACTACAATGCCTAAGTTTTTGTACTTGCTGATGTTTAAGTTACTTCGGATATTATTGGCAAGTTAATTATGTTTGTTATCAACTTGATGTGGGATCTGTTTGGCTGCATGATCATGTGTATAAATTAGGTGCATGTAGCTTTTCTGTTCTTTTTATAGGCTTATTGGTATAGTGGATATTCTTCCATCTTATGCTCATTTGTCATCTCTGTGTTTTAAGTTTGGCAGGTGGTTTGGTGTTTTTCTTACTTCGCTGATGTTTGAATCGGCAAAAAGGCTATTGGATGATGTGGCATGTGGGTCTCCATGAGGCCAAATTTGTGACAATAAATTTGCTCTAAATTTGATTAAGCAATTGTTAAGTCTTGAGTTGTAATGTGAATGATTTTAAATGATGTATATAATATTTTTTATGTTTTATTTTATAGTGTACTTGTGTTTGTGTTTGTTGAATAAATGTGCATTATTAATTGTAAAGATAATGAATGATTATGTAGTGGATGATTTTATTAAGTTAATAATATTTTAGTTTTTTGTATTTTTGTCATTATTTGCTATGGGGACATTGAGCCAGCTAGGTTCATAAAAAGAATGTCAAATTTTGATTTGACAACAATATAATTCGTTACCAAAGCATTGAACAAGTTTTAATATAGCAATATTTTTTTATACATTTAGCAACAAATTTTCGTTGCTAATGACATTAAAAATATAATATTTGGCAACGAAAAATTAACCTAATAACAACGAAGGGGATATTGTTATCTATTAAAAATAAAAGGCAACATTTTTATCGTTCAGAATCATATCAACTTTCGTTGCATATAAAAAAAGCAAGCAACATATAATGTCGTTGCTTAATCGGCGACTTTTTGTTGCAATTAAAAATAACCAAAGAACAAACATTTTCGTTCTTTGATTCAAAGATAATGTCGTCAAATAATATAATCAAGAACGAAAATCGTTGCTAAAAAGTTTACATTCATGAACGAAAGCAAGCTTAGGCAACAATTTTCATAATTTCTTTGCAACGAAAATGTCGTTGCAAAATGGTGTCAATTACAACGAAAATGCATGGTCGTTGCAAAAAAAAAAGAGTTCATTTCGTTGCCAATTAGCAGGCTTTTGCAACGAAATGAGGTTTTTAGCAACGGAATTTTAATTATTTTGCAACAATACATTTTGTTGCTAAAGGATCGATGTCTCTGTACGAAAACCAAATTTCGTTGCAAAATGTATTAGTTTTGGCAACGAAAAAAATACGTTCGTTGCGAAACAATTAGCAACGCTCATTGCGCAAAGAAAGACACAACGACAGTAAAGTCGTTGCCAAAACCCTTTTGCAACGAAATTTGGCACCTTTAGCAACGAAAATCAGTTGTTGCTGAAGCCCCATTTTTTTGTAGTGATTTTGTGAATTTAAAAACTTTTGGTGAAGGTTTACAGTGTTAAGGGTATAAGTGTATATGTTATGTGTATATGGTTATATATGTGTGCAGTATGTGGTTAAGGGTCAAGGGTTGACCAGATAAATTATATCAGTGACAAACCCTAATATTATATTAAGAACATCGACGTTCAGTTAGAAAACCATATCTACTGATAAGAAACCCTAGCATCGGTTCTGGAAACCCTAGTTTTAATTTCGGGAATCCGAAACTCTAATTTGGAATATTAAAACCCTAATTTGGGAGCTTGAAGATAAGTATTAGATTTGTATGTTATTGATTATATATTTAATTAGGGATAGCCCTAATTGATTATTAGAAAACGCTAATTGTTCAGCTGGAAACCCTAATGTATAATTATGGAACCTAAATGCTAAATTAGCAATTTTAATTAAGGAAATATTAATCCTAATTAGTAAGCTTGAATGTGATTAGGAAATTTTAATATAATTAGGAAACCCTAATTATAATTTTGAAATCTTAATTTTCTATCTTTAGAACTTAATTAGAAAAGCATAGAAATTTAAATTTGTGTAACCTTAGGGTTAACCCCTAAGGGTCAAACCCTAAGGGTTAAATCCTAAGGGTCAAACCCTATGGGTTAAAACCTAAGAGTTGTGACAAGTTACCAAGTTGCCATTAACTTTACAAGTCAAATGTCCAAACTACCCTTTTAAATACTTTAATGAGATGGAGTGTAGATCTAGCCCTACTTGTTGTTGGTGACTAACCCTAACTCTAGCCATGTGCCCTATAGCTCCCAAATTAGTAGCTATATCAGCCAAATACAATGAATCAAAGCTTTACAACTTACAATTTAAGTAAAGTAACTTACTTTACTTCTCATTTTCTCCAAGACCCTTCTCTCTTTAAGATTTCGAAATATAGGGTGATAGAGAGTGATAAACTAAACCATGATCAGTTCATAGCCTTCCAAGAACAGAATCCATGATCAGAAGTCAAGGATCAAAGCTAGAAAAGGTGTAACCTTAATTTGAAATCTGATCTTGTATGGCATATTAGATGTTATGATTAAGTGTTTAAATATGTGGTTTGTAGTATATATTAGTGATCTGGGTTGTTACTTCCTAGATCCATAACATCTAGATGCTCGAAATTGAAGTTTCTAGATGCTCGAGTGCAATGTTGTTAACACAAAGGTCCATTTTGTATGACTTGCAAAGGATGAAGATAGAGATGAAGGCTCCAAGTACCCACGTGATGATATCAAACATGCGAGTAGAACCGACTTTAATCGATAAAGTTAAAGCTGCTCAAGCTATGGACATGGAGCTGATGTGTATGAATAAGAAAGTGCTGAGAAGGTGCTATTCGAAGCAAGAATCGATGAAGAAGGAATACTTGAGTCAACTCCAGACTTTGTGTTCCTAACGATTCTGACTTGAAGCATAGAATCATGATGGAGGCACACAACACACCGTTTGCAATCCATCCTGGGAGTACTAAAATGTATCATGATCTTTGACATACATTTTGGTGGAGCAATATGAAAAGAGAGATCGCGGAGTTTATCTCGAGGTGTTTAACTTGTCAACGTGTAAAGGCGGAGCATCAAATGCCAAAGGGTCTATTACAACCACTTGAGATTCCGAAATGAAAGTGGGAACACATTACTATGGATTTAGATTACTGGGTCTTCCCAAGGTTTCTCAAGGCATAGATGCGATTTGGGTTATTGTTGATAGATTAACCAAAGTCCGCCCATTTCTTGCCTATACGTGAGACATATTCCTTGAAACGTCTTGCTAATATGTACGTAAATGAGATTGTAAGATTTCATGGCATGCCGGTATCCATAGTTTGGATCGTGACCCAAGATTCACTTCACGATTTTGGGTTAGCTTCATGAAAGCTATGGGCGCGGATTCTGATTGATTAGGCATACCATCCTCAAACGGACGGATAATCAGAGAGGACTATTCAAACTCTTGAAGATCTATTAAGACTCTGTGTCCTAGATTTCAAAGGGAGTTGGGATAAGTACCTACCATTGGTGAAATTCTCCTACAACAACAGTTATCAGGCAAGTATAGGTGTGGCTCCATTTGAAGCATTGTATGGAAGAAAATGTCGTTCTCCAGTATGCTGGGACGAGGTGGGTGAAGCAACATTGTTGGGACTAGAGTTGGTACGAATGACTACAGAGAAGATCCAAACGATTCGACAACGTATACAAACAGCACAAAGATCAACAAAAGAGATATGCGGATCTTCATCAGAAGGACGTGGAATTTAATATTGGGGATCATGTATTGTTACGTGTTGCACCGTGGAAGGGACTTACAAGATTTGAGAAGAGAGGAAAGCTTAATCCAAGATTTGTTGGTCCATTTGAGATTCTTGACCGAATTGGAAATGTGGCCTATAGACTCGCATTACCTCCAAGTATGTCTCGTGTTCATAATGTTTTTCACATATCTATGCTTCGTAAATATGTTAAAGACCAGAACCACATTATTGAGTTAGAACTAGACGAGATAGCTGAAGATTTAACGTACGAGGAGGTACATGTTAAGATCTTGGATAAGAAAGAGCATGTCCTATGCACGAAGGTTATACCACAAGTTAAGGATTTGTGGAGAAACCATGCTATTGAAGAGATGACCTAGGAGTTGGAATCAGAAATGAAAGCGAGGTATCCTCACCTTTTCGAAACACCAGGTACATACGTCAATTTCGAGGACGAAATTTCATAAGGAGAGGAGGTTATAAGACCCCAACTTTTTAATGAATAAAATTAAATTTCCTTTATTTATTATTGTGAATAATAAGGTATTAATTTGATATAATAACTTTGGTTATGGGTGAAATGTGAAATTTTTTCAAAATAAGCAAGTGGTTATAAAATATTCATTTTGTCGGTGAAATATTCTTTCTGTCGGGGAATATTCGTATGACGGCGCAGCCAATTGTGGGCCCCATAACGGATAACGATCGAATGAAGAAAACGACAAAATTGAATAACGACGTAGTTGTTATTGTTAACACTGTTGGAATACCCGGTGGTTAAAGTAAAGTAATACGTGTTGTTGCATAGTAGCATACGGTATTGCACAGTATTGTTGAATTATTAATCCTTACGTAAGAAGGCACTACTCAATAATTGTCACAATGAGTTCTTGTAATATTTTATTTTATTGATTCAATAATTCTTTGCATTGATATTTTATATTATTGTTGTTTCAATTATCGTCATCGCACAAGATATCTCCTTTATCGGATCGATAATTCAGATTATTTAGAATAATATTATTAGATAACATTATTGGCGATGTCTAGAAAGTTACATCGAGGAGAGGTTTGGTCACCTAATTGCTTGCTAGTAAGGAGAAATCCTTATTGGAAAGCCCCTCTTTCACAGGGAACAACTTGGTTGTCATAAATGTGATTATGTAATATTATTTGTGAATAATTAATCATTGATTCATATGATAAGGAAATATTTATTTTATGTGGATATAAATGATGGATTTATTTATGTGGTTATAAATGAAGGAATTAATGTTGAGGTGTTTTATTAGTATTTTGTCGAATTGGAGGTATTAAAAATCAAACTAGTGTTTTTTTTGAGATATATCATGGAGTTATAATTTTTAATCCATTTGTTGGATCGTTGTAATTTTTGGATATGTTATACATATATAAGTTGAGTATATGTCCACAAATTTTGAACCGTTAAAAATGAGCGTATGATTTGTTATGAATTTTAAGAGGTGGCTGATTCGAAAATCAGGTTATAAATCATTTTGGTGGAAAATTCTAGAATTGGTGGGCCCCACTCTTGGTTGGTGAAGAAATGTGCTGAGATTTTTATTCAAATGTGGTGGGTGGGAATAGTAGCAGGTAAAGCCATCAGGTTGCGAGTTAAGTCCGTGCCTTGACGTCTTAACGCTTTTCCTATAAATAGAGGCTAAGTTAGAATTGAAAATCACACCAGAAACAAGTTTTCTCTCTTTCTCTCTCTAGATTATTGAGTGTATTTTGTGAGTATTTAGATACTTTGTGAGTTTCTATTAATTAGTGCAAGTTTCCTTCAGCCTTATACCGATATTCCGATCAGAAGTACTGATATTTTGAGGTAAGGGATATTATCTTCTTCTTAAATGATATTTTCTTCAATATCATTATCTTAAATATATTGTATGAACTTTTTATCAAATTTAGAACTTTTTGTGTCGGAGTTACTATTCACGATATCGACCTTTATTCACGTATAATCTTGCCTTATTCACGAATACGGCACTATTCACCGAAAAATGAAATTTTCTTCTTTTTGTCCAAGTTATCTATTATGGTTACTATCTTTGATTGTATCCATGTTTTGATAATTATTTTTGAATTCTGCTTCAAAATTGGTTATTTCGGAATATTATTGAACTTGGATAAACTGTAATACGAATCCTTAATATTTGATCTGTTATCTCACTGGATTCGTTTTCTTTAAAATATTTTTCATCATCCTCAGTCCTAAATGATGATACAAATGAATATCTTTGACCTGTAGTGAAAAGATGAATGATTACCTAATGAATATCTTTGGTCCGTAGTGCAAAGATGAACAGGTGTTGAGATGAACATGACCAACTGGTGATACAAATGAATATCTTTGGCCTGTAGTGCAAAGATGAATATTTGATTCAAGATGTAGATTGATTGATGTTACAGGGATAAAATATTGATGATGGACTTTTAAATCTTAGAAGATAGTATAATTCTTTCTATTCTTGACTTTTCTAATGGATTGCTGTTTTTCGCTGCAGTTGTTGATCTAAAACTTGTTGTCTATTATATTTTATCAGATTATTCCCTGTTGAAGACTAATGATAATTTGTTGTATATTATCTTAGTCATAATATTCTTTATTGGGCTAGTTGAGCTCACCCTTTTGTTCCATTTTTCTTCTCAGGAGGTGAGAACATAGCAGGAACTAGTCGGGGTACGGAGTGATGGTTCTAGAAAGTTGTTTTAACAGTCCTCACTATTTTTAAAATAGTGTATCAATAATTGTAATGAGGACTCCTTTTGAGTTTTTATACTCTCTATTTGTATTTAAACTCACAGTTTAATGAAGTTGTATTTGTTTCTGTACCATGTATTTGGTGACTCAGAATAGGTGATGTATACCTATTTTGGGGGCGTCACAATAGGAGATCATAAAACAAAACGATCATAGCATAGAAATATATCGTAATATATATGATAAGATCACTCTGTGATCGGATAAGGTTATAATAGTGAGAATGATCAAGCGAATGGTTGAAAAGTTTACGACAAGAATATCTCATCAGTTGTACTATGAATTGGTACAGATTCAGGAAAGGACTATGAATACGAGTTGAATGAAATTCGTATTGAGAAGGGAGTTAGGATAATTATTGAAATATATGTGTCGCGTTATTTGCTATATACCTGTTGAGAAGGTGATTCTTTTCCCAGGTATATAACAGATAGGTAGGGTATAATTAGAGAATATAAGGTTAAGTACAAGTTCTTAAACTCATACATATGGTACGTTCGTGACTCATAATTATATGAAATGTTTATGAACCCCTCAGCGAATGGACGCCAAAGGTCTGTCTAGGACAAGTTCTTAAACTCATATGATTGTGGCAAGTTCCTGGACTCATAAGTGTGGTAAGTTTAACGAACTGGGTAGAACTAAGTGTGAATGGAGTATTGAGGATAATAGGAACATATAGATTGATTAAGCAATTGATTATTAGTGGAGACATAGGTTTTTTCAAATCTCCTAGCTATGCTAGACTTTAAAATTTTTTGACATCAAACTAAATAAGCACTATGTGATTTTGAAAATAAATTTTTGTTCTCAACTTCTGGTGACTATGGTGTATGCGTGGACTTCTAGCCACCAACACGTCGTTACCTATTGAGATGATAAAACTGAATTGCAATGGTTTTTGAACGGTTTAAAGTATATTCTATGCTACCTATTTTGACTAGACGATAAGGATTTGAAATATCAAAATATATTTTATATTTATCACTTATGTACCAGGTAACCTGTTGCAGAGATGATAAAATTGGTGGAGTTGTAAATGTAGGAATACTTAGTGTTGAATTTAATCTAAAATCGTTGTTCCGCTATTGTATGATGTTTTATGACAAAGTCACTCGATGACAACATCCTTAAATGGGCTGTTAATACAGTACAACATCATGACGCCATTTTCAAAATTTAAATTTGCCAACTTTAATTAATATTAATATTGATTATTAATTTTGTGACAAGTTTCTGTGATACGAGTCTCGAGAAGGTCAATTTGTGTATTGACTAATAAAATTAGAGTAGAGTTGTGCTTAAAAAGATGAGAAACCCAAACCCTAGTTACTTATAGGTATTCGATAGAAAATATAATTAAAATAATTATATTAATATGTATGTGTTTGAACGGTATGGAATTTTTGATAAATCATTGATCGGATAAGGTTTAAAATTAATAAACCCTAATAAGAGATTAAAAACCCTAATATCAGGATTAGAAACCCTAACGTACCGTTAGAAATCCTAATTGAAAGCCGAGAAACCCTAATTTTAAATTTGGGAATCCTAAACCCTAAATTAGGAAATCATAATCCTAATTGACAAGCCTAAGGTATTTATTAAACTTAATATATGATTAGAAAAAAACCCTTATATTTTAGTTATCATAATTTCTATTTTACAAACCCTAATTATAAGTTAGAAATTTTAATTTTTCTAATTAAAACACTAATTTTATATTCGGGATTTCTAAACCCCAATTAGGCAACCCCTAATCTTAATTGGAAGGCCTAATATATTTATTAAACGTTGATATGATTAAGAAAACCTAATTTAATTAGGAAAAATTTAATAATTTTAGTTTTTCTTCAAATTCCAATTTTCTAAATTAAAACCTAATTTAGAAAATCCTAGAAAGTTAGTATTTTAAAACCTAAGGTTAGGTTAACCTTAGGGTTAAAACCTAAGGATTTGTACAATTCCAAGTATGCCATTAAAATTAATTTACAAATGACCAAAATGCCCTTTTAGTTTATTTTAATTTGATAACTTGCATTATTGCTAGCCCCTTTAGTTGTTTTAACAACTATGTTGACTTTTGGAGACAATATCTCAAATTTTCCAAATTTAACTAATCGATTCAAAGCAACATATCACATTATTTAAGAGATTTAGAGAGAGAAATTCATTTACTTTTGCTTTTCAATTTTTTTTTTTTTGCTCTCACCTCTCTCTCTCTCTCTCTCCCAAACCTCACTTAATTTGATAAAGCAATTCACCATATAATCGATTCTTAGAACTACAAAAAAACAGATAGGAGATCATAGATCAAGATTTGATAAGAGATGTATAAATCTCGACTTATATTTTGATCATGTATGCTAAGTTAGAGTTTGTGATTTTGTGTTTTTATAAGTGTTATATGATGTTTTTTTGATGATCTATGGTGATATATACCATAGATCCATAACATCAAACGGCTTTTAAAAGTGTTGATTTTCAAAAACGCCAAGAATGTAAAATTGTGGTCCCACAAGCTAATGTCAGCGCCGCCATGCATTCTTGTTCGTTTGTTATTTTTTTTTTTTGTTTTTTGTTTAAAGGCTCAAGAACACCAACAACGATGCTTTGAGTCGTTAAAGCCCTATAGCGACGGTTTTTAATATATTTATTTTCTGAATTTCCGGAAATTACTTAAAAATAGAAATAAATTATAAAAATTACAAAAAATGGTTTTAAAAATCATTTTAAATTCTGAAAAATAACTTTTAATTATTTGGGACATTTTTCATTAATATTTATAATTATTTGAATATTAATGATATTTAATTTATTTAATTAGTATATTAAATAAATTTGAGGAAAATAATTTAATATTATGAAAAATCATTTTAAATAAGAATAATGTATTTAAAAATATTTTGAGTTATAAAATATAATTTTAATATTTTTGGAGAATTTTCATTAATAATTTAATATTAATGATATTAGATTTATTAAATTATTAAATTAAATAAATAAGATAAAAATGATTTTATTGATTTAAAATCATTTTAAATAAGAATAATGTATTTAAAAATATTTTGAGTTATAAAATGTGACTTTTAATATTTTTGGAGAATTTTCATTAATAAATTAATATTAATGATATTAGATTTATTTAATTATTAAATTAAATAAATAAGTTAAAATGATTTTATTGATTTAAAATCATTTTAAATAAGAATAAAGTGTTAGAAAATATTTTGAATTATAAAATATATATTTTAATATTTTGGAGAATTCTCATTAATAAATTAATATTAATGATATTAGATTTATTTAATTATTATATTAAATAAATGAATTTAAAATGATTTTATTGATTTAAAAATCATTTAAAAATGAGAAAATGTTTTAAAAATATTTTAAGTTATAATTAATGACTTTTAATATTTTGATAATAATTCCATTAATATTTAAATATTAATGGTGATGATTTAAAAATAATTTTAATTACTTTAAAAATCATTTAAGTAGAATATTGATGATTTAAAAATATTTGAAGTTATTAACAATAACTTTAATATTTTAACAAGTATAACATTAATATTTTTATATTATTAAATATTAATGATAATAAGATTATTTGATAATTAAATCATTTAAAAATGATTTAAGTGTTCGAAAATTTATTATAAATTATAATAATTGTTTAAATATTATTAAAAGCTTCCGAAAAATATTATTAATGATAATTTGACTTATCTAAATTAATATTGAAGCTTAGAAACCGAATTTAATTGACAATAACTGTGTTAATTGTCGGATAACGTGACCAGAACACCGAGATGAGACTAAAGTCCAACCAGACCGAACTAGTTGGACTTGTTAAGTTTTTATATAGGTTATAAACACTAATGTGGCTATGTGGTAATGTGCCTAGGAGAAGATTGACTGTAAATTATAGTGTTAAGTATTATAAATTATTGTGCTAATTATGAGACCGATATTATTTGTTATAGATCTTTCAAAAGCAGATAAGTTTATTGTGTAGCTGTAATCAGCGGAAGAGGCAAGTTTCCTAACTCAACCTTGAGTTAATATTGTTCAATTATTATAGTGGTTAACTATTGCTAATTATACCATGTCCAGGGATTTATTGTTGATTATTCGCAGTTAGTGCATGTCTAATAATTCAAACTGAATTACTGATTCTGAAAATATATATTCGTAGAATTACTGTTGTTGGATATTTATATCTGTAGAAGCTAATATAGATAGTACAGATAATTCCTGTTCATTGTCAAATTATGTTGAAAAATCTCTTAGCTAATTATTCTGGCTAGACGAACATTTGTTAGAACTTGATAGGTTCGAGAAGAGAAGAGAAGAGAAAAGAATTTAATTATTATTGATAGATCAATGCCAGTTGTATCGGCTAGATCGAAAAAGAAAACTTGATAGGTTTGAGAAGAGAAGAGAAGTAAATAGAAATTGAAATCATTGCATTTCGTTGTTAAATCAAATTCTGATTCAAAGACTGAGAAGAACAACCTTTTATATAAAGGGAACATTTTAGGTCGTATATTCGATCATTGCGCACTGTTAAGTATTATGCATAATATAGGGTACAAGTAGTTGGTCGGCTCTAAGTACTTGCAGAGGGGTATGATTTAATCTTTATGGTTATCTGATACACCTGCGTATGTATCAAAGTAAATCTTTGATAGATACCCGAGAAGAGAAGTTCTAGATCTCGTGTGATCACTCAGCATAAATCTAGAAAATATTCCACTTTGTTATTGCGTAGAATTGATTCTTGATTATTCAATAGAATATCGTAGAAACTTTGAAAGCGTTGTACTCTTTCATTATCAGATTATTGTGTTGCCTAGAATACGAGAAGACTTGTTATTGATTAACGATTTGTTCAGCTATTTCAAAGTTCACCGAACTTTGGTTTCATTCTATCAAAATAGATAGTCTGTTCTTATTGATTCGTATACATTTATTTTATGTCTTTACTTGCGGGGCAAATTTATTGCTCACCCTTGCTAAATAAAATATTTTAGCTAGGAACGAAGAGGCCATCGGATCAAAGATGAACAAAGGCAAAGGCAAAATGCTGGATTAGTTTTTATAAACTTTATGAATATGTTGTATTTGTAAACCCTTTTTGTATATCTAAAGGGTATGTCTGTAATGTTAAGGTTAGAGAACTTGGGACTAATGTTTTAATAATCTCTGTTAATGACTTATGTATTACTATTTCTATATGAATGGGTAGTTAGATGTTATTATATTGTGGATCGTGAGCACCAAACTCGTGGGGTAAGGTATCCCGGATTTGGGGGTGTCACATACAGTATGTGGTTAAGGGTCAATGGATGACCAGATAAATTATATCAGTGGTAAACCCTAATATTATATTAAGAACCTCGACGTTTAGTTAGAAAACCATATCGACTGATAAGAAACCCTAGCATCGGTTCTGGAAAGGGAATTGTTATATCCACAACAAAAAATATTATTTTCACAACAAAAGTGTCGCTATAGATCCTGTAGCGACGGTTTTCACTGTCGCTATACATCTACAACGACACTTTTATTGTGGAAATAACAAAAAGTGTTGTGGATTTAACAATTCCCTTATGGAAATCCTAGTTTTAGTTTTGGGAATCCGAAACCCTAATTCGGAATATTAAAACCCTAATTTGGGAGCTTGAAGATAAGTATTAGATTTGTATGTTATTGATTATATATTAATTAGGGATAGCCCTAATTGATTATTAGAAAACCCTATTTGTTCAGCTGGAAACCCTAATGTACAATTATGGAACCTAAATGATAAATTAGCAATTTTAATTAAGGAAATATTAATCCTAATTAGCAAGCTTGAATGTGATTAGGAAATTTTAATATAATTAGGAAACACTAACTATAATTTTGAAATCTTAATTTTCTATCTTTAGAACCTAATTAGAAAAGCCTAGAAATTTAAATTTGTGTAACCATAGGGTTAAACCTAAGGGTTAAATCCTAAGGGTCAAACCCTAAGGGTTAAAACCTAAGTGTTGTGACAAGTTACCAAGTTGCCATATTAACTTTACAAGTCAAATGTCCAAACTACCATTTTGAATACTTTAATGAGATGAAGTCTAGATCTAGCCCTACTTGTGGTTGGTGACTAACCCTAACTCTAGCCATGTGCCCTATAGCTCCCAAATCAGCAGCTATATCAGCCAAATACAATGAATCAAAGCTTTACAACTTACAACTTAAGTAAAGTAACTTACTTTACTTCTTATTTTCTCCAAGACCCTTCTCTCTCTAAGATTTTGAAATATAGGGTGAGAGAGAGTGATAAACTAAACCATAATCAGTTCATAGCCTTCCAATAACAGAATCCATGATCAAAAGTCAAGAATCAAAGCTAGAAAAGGTATAACCATAATTTGAATTCTGATCTTGTATGACATGTTAGATGTTATGATTAAGTGTTTAAATATGTGGTTTGTAGTATATATTAGTGATCTGGGTTGTTACTTCCTAGATCCATAACATCTAGATGCTCGAAATTGAAGTTTTTAGAAATCTGGAAAATTTTATAATGTTGTCTGACAACCTAATGTCAGACCTCATAGATCTTTACCTGTTAGTTATTTTTTCTGTTTTAAGTTATAGACTTGTAGTATGTTGTAAGGGCTTTGGTCTGGAACTTGAATCAATATTAGATCATGTCTAGAACTCAAGATATGAGTGGTCAAAGGTCATTGATTGAACGTATCGAATCTAATTTGGGTAACCCATTACCTGAAAAAGTCCGATGCCCATCTTTAGAACCTCTGATCTTGCTGTATTGAAGTTGTTATGTTATGTTGTTGGATGAATCTTGTAGACTGACATGAGTACTATCGATCCATGCCTCTCGAATCCTTAGATTAACATCAGAATCAAAGAACATAGTGGTCAAAGTAAGGTTGACGAAACTGCCGGATGAAGATTCTGGGTAACCCAGAAATCTTCAAAGGCAGTTCCTGACCACTATTTTGACCGGCTTAGATCTCTTATATTTGGTGATGTTAGGTTGATATAATATAGTATAATTGTTCCTTGTCATGTACACTATACGTGTGAACCATTAGAACAAGCATAGCAAGCCCAGAACATTTGATTCAAAGCTTGGAAAATAGGTGCCTCGACTGTTCTTCATTTCTGGAAAACCTAGAAAATAAAGAACATTTATGACAACAATTTTGGAGGACAATATCTTTCTGTTATGATGTGAAATGGACATGAAACCAGTTGGTGATTGTAGTATTATATTAATACTACAATCCTAACAAAATTTCAAGTCCAGAATCCGTATGACCAAGAATCTACATGTGGTCAAATCTTGTACCCTGCACACTGGCATCACTACAAAAAAATGGGCCTTTAGCAACGACTTTTCGGGCAACGACTTTATAAGTCGTTGCTAAAAGTATATGTTTAGCAACGAAAGTTATCCTTCGTTGCAAATTGTGTCAGGCTTTCACTTTTTGCAACGAAATTCATACGTCGTTGCAAAATTTCGTTGCTAATTCATTGGCGGGAAAAAAGTTTGTTAGAAATTCGTTGCAAAATTTTTGGCCACTTGATTTCTCGTCATCGTGGGCAACGAAAGTTTTTGTTGTTGCTAAAAATGGGGCTTTAACAACGATTTTTCAGGCAACGACTTTATAAGTCGTTGCTAAAAGTGTATGTTTAGCAACGAAACGTGTCCTTCGTTGCAGATTGTGTCAGGCTTTCACTTTTTGCAATGAAATTCATTAGTCGTTGCAAACTTTGGAAACAAAATTCATTGCAAAAATTCTAACCACTTGATTTCTCCTCATCGCAGGCAACGAAAGTTTTTTTGTTGCTATATTTCGTTGCCTAATATGGACCACATTCATTGGCAACAATTTTTATTTTCGTTGCATATTTTATAAAAGTTTTTGCAACAACTATTAAAATGTTGCCTTAAATTAAGATAATCCCAATAAGCCTGTTTTTGTAAGACCATATTCGGTATTCAGAGAATTGTCAAAAAATATTCGTATTTAGTATTTAAAAATTATGTCCAAATGCAGAACATATTCGAAACTGTGACCTATCATTTGGAACTTTGGTCATTTGACCGCTGGAGCAACACAAGTTATCTGTTAATATCTTGCAAGGATTAATATTTATATCAAAACATGAGATTTCCCCCATATATTCCTTTCTTCTCTTTCACTACATACCATTAATATAATCTTAGGAAGTTATATAATAATAATAATAATAATAATAATAATAATAATAATAATAATAATAATAATAATAATAATAATAATAATAATAATAATAATAATAATAATAATAATTGTGACAACCCCAAAATAGGTCCATTCCATCCAACCCATTCTGAGTCGCCAAATACATGGTACAGAAAAAAACTACAACTTTATTAATACAATTGTCGTGCAAGATACGACAACACTTAAACTGTGAGTTTAAATACAAATATATACCAACTGTGACTCATGTCCCAATCGTGGACAGCACCTCATAATGACACCTTACATAAATGTATAGTTAAAAACTATTTTAGAAATTAAAATCTTTGGGAAGTGCTAAAGGAAACCTTCGTACATGGGAGGCCATGCGTCTAGGTTATGATAGATATCATATGGCCACAGAATTATCCTTGGTTGACCCAATAGACCCCAAAGAAAAACGAGAAGATTACTATCATATTCTTACCATTGGTGAGTCTTCTCTTGACATATCATTATCTCCACTGTATCTAATTGGGAATTAAACTCCCAATAAACACCAAGATTATATAGGTAGTGCTCATAAATATACTCAGCAAATGGATGAGCACAATCCTGTCTTATGATGACACGAGGTGGTATGTCATTGGACATTTTGTATGATAGTGGCAAAACACCCTTCCAAGTTAAGTTCACCTCACCCTCAACAGCTATAGACCACCGTTCTATTCTCCTGTTATCCCCCGCTCGACCCAGCTACACTTTTATTACCTGAAAGGAATTGTGAAGCAAAAGGGTGAGCACAACTAGCTCAGTAAAGAATATCATGACTAAAGATAAATAAATTGTCAATAGCCTTCAATAGTAATAAATCAGAGATTTAGAACATATGGTAGATGATAAAAAATTTCAACCATAGTTGCAGAGGAACGAGCAATCCATTAGAAGAGTCAAATAGACCATAAAGTATATTATCTTCTCCATGTCAAAAGTCCACCAACAATGTTTTAACCCTATAACATCAATCAACAGTTCCTGTCCACAATCATGTGAATAACTCATAATCATAATTCTAGTTCTAAATTCCTTTTCGCATTCAGGACGAAGATAATTTTCATCACCTGTCTTTACCTGAAACATCAAAGATCATGGTTATACCAAATCACAGTTCTTGTTCATAATCATACTAATAAATTCATCTTTGCACTACGGGCCAAAGATATTCATCAACAGTTCATCTTTACACTACAGGCCAAAGATATTCAACAACAGGTCATCTTTGCACTACAGGCCAAAGACATTCATATCTCAAAGAAATACATAATTATTTCAGAATTTATATGAACCATAATTATAACCATGTTGATCAATTCACCTTGTACTTAAGCTAAAAATATTCCATTGTAAATTAAATGGTCATGATCATGCTAGTCAACAATTCAACTTTGCACTACTGGCCAAAGAGAATCCACAGTCACGATTATACCAATACTTTACCCATCTTTACACTCAAGTCAACGAGAAATTCAACATCAGGGTTATAAAAATATTATATATGATAATAAAATCAATATAATCAATACATAGTTTTAATCTCCAGAGTAATATTCATAAATCAACTATAATTTGGTTAGAAAAAGAAACCAATTTTGTAGTGAATAGTACTCGTGAATAGTAACTCATGAATAGTAACTCATGAATAGTAACCCGTCGTGAATAGTAACTCGTGAATAGTAAATCGTGAGTAGTAACTTGTGAATAGTAAATTGTGAATAGTAACTCGTGAATAGTAACTCATGAATAGTAACCCCGACATGAAAAAGTTTCAAATTTGATAAAAATTCAAACCAATATTTCAGCATAATGATATTGAAGAAATAATATCATTTATGAAGAAAATAATCTCCCTTACTATCCCTTACAATCCCTTACTATCCCTTACAATCCCTTACCTCAAAAGAGCAGTACTTCTAACTAGAATAACACTGAACGAACTTGCACCGTATAGCAACTCTCAAGATATCAAAATACTCACATGAATACACTCGATAATATAGAGAGAGAAATAGAGAGAAAACTTCAGTTTCTGGTGTGATTTTCAATTCTAACCTAAGCACCCTATTTATAGGAAATTGCTTAGAACACCAAATCAGAAAATTGAATATAATAATATTATATTTATAAAATTTTCTTACACACACTTTTAACAACTGATTTCAGCTAATTTCAACCACCAGTGGGCCCCCCAAACATAACAAAAACGTTTTTGTTATTAAAATTAATTAAAACTTTCAAAAATCAATTATTTCAGAACCACAAAACTTCAATAATTCATAATAAATAGGCCTTTTATCAGAAAATTCGAATCTCGCGTATTTTTATAGGAAATTCAATTCTCTACAACTTTACAGAAGAAAGTTTTTCCAAATTCCAAACAGAAATTGACCGAAATCCACATACGGGCGATTTTACAAGCTATAATCAAATTTCAGTCAAGAAATGGGTCCACCAACATGTTTAACATGTTTAAAACAACTTTTGCAACAAAAATACTCTTCACCCTCATATACTCATATATCCCACATTCATTGTAAAAATATCACCATTATTATAATATAATAAAATATTATTTTATCAGAAAAGATAAAATATCGATTTTCAACAATTGTCACTTTAAAATTTTTTCTCCATCTATATCCACATAAAATGAATATTTTCCTCATCATATAAATCTATAATTAATTATTCACAAATAATATTACAGAATCACAATAATGACAACCGTAGTTCCTGGAAAGAGGGGCTTTCCAATAAGAATTTCTCCTTCTTGGCCTTGCAATTAGGTGACCAAACCTTTCCTTAGACAGAACTTTCTAGACATTGCCAATAATGTTATCTAATAATATTATTCAGATAATATGAATTATTGCTCGATAATGAAAAATATTGTGTAGTGACAATTATTGAAACAACAATAATATAAAATATCAACGCAAGCAATTATTGAATCAAAAATAAAATATTGAACAGTAATTACTGTAACAATTATTGAGTAGTGCCTTCTTACGTAACAATCAATAATTGGTGCAATACCATGTGCTACTGTGCAACAACGTGTATTACTGTGTTTTAACCACCAGGTATTCCAACAGTATTAACGGTAACAACTATGCCGTTATTTAAAAAACTCCCTTTTGTCGTTTTCTTCATTCGACAGTTATTCTATTATGGGGCCCACAAATGGATGCGCCGTCGTATGAATATTCCCCGACAGAAAGAATATTTTATAACCACTTGCTTATTTAAAAAAAAATCATATATCACCCTTAACTTTAAACTTTTATCAATTTAACCATTTATTGAATAGTAATTATAAGAAAAAATGAATATTTCTATTTCATAAAATTCGGGGTTTTACAATCTCCCCTCCTTATGAAATTTCGTCCTCGAAATTTACGTACCTGGTATTTCAAAGAGTTGAGAATACCTTGTTTTCATTTCAGATTCCATCTTTCCTGTCATCATGATTTCTCCATTGCTCATCTCCTGTATTTCAGATATCATTCTAGAATACAGCTTCAAAAATAAAGGTTAATTTAACAAATTAACATATCACATAATATCCCGATATTATGACTGACCAACAAATAAGCTTATGTAGGACACACTAGCGAAGGATTTACTCATCTCTCCCCTCCTAATTCTAATCCCGATCTCCGCCAGAGATTATATCCCTAAGCTCTGATACCAACTGTGACAACCCCAAAATAGGTCCATTCCATCCAACCCATTCTGAGTCGTCGAATACATGGTACAGAAAACAACTACAACTTTATTAATACAATTGTCGTGCAAGATACGACAACACTTAAACTGTGAGTTTAAATACAAATATATACCAACAGTGACTCATGTCCCAACCGTGGACAACACCTCATAATGACACCTTATATAAAGGTATAGTTGAAAACTGTGTTAGAAATTAAAATCTTTGGGAAGTGCTCAAGGAAACCTTCGTACATGGGAGGCCATGCATCTAGGTTATGATAGATATCATATGACCACAAAATTATCCTTGGTTGACCCAATAGACCCCAAAGAAAAATGAGAAGATTACTATCATATTCTTCCCAATGGTGAGTCTTCTCTTGACATATCATTATCTCCACTATATCTAATTAGGAATTAAACTCCCAATAAACACCAAGATTATATAGGTAGTGCTCGTAAATATACTCAGCAAATGGATGAGCACAACCCTGTCTTATGATGACACGAGGTGGTATGTCATTAGACATTTTGTATGATAGTGGCAAAACACCCTTCCAAGTTAAGTTCACCTCACCTCAACAAATTTATAGACCACCGCTCTATTCCCTCGTTATCCCCGTCAACCCAAATACACTTTTATTACACGAAAGGAATTGTGAAGCAAAAGGGTGAGCACAACTAACTCGATAAAGAATATCATGACTAAAGATAAATAAATTATCAATAGCCTTCAACAGTAATAAATCAGAGATTTAGAACATATGGTAGATGATAAAACTTTTCAACCATAGTTGCAGCGGAACAAGCAATCAATTAGAAGAGTCAAATAGACCATAAAGTCTATTATCTTCTCCATGTCAAAAGTCCACCAACAATGTTTTAACCACAGAACATCAATCAATGGTTCCTCGCCCACAATCATGTGAATAACTTCATAATCATAATTGTAGTTCTAAATTCCTTTTCGCATTCAGGACGAAGATAATTTTCATCACATGTCTTTACCTGAAACATCAAAGATCATGGTTATACCAAATCACAGTTCATGTTCGTAATCATACTAATAAATTCATCTTTACACTACGGGCCAAAGATATTCATCAACAGTTCATCTTTACACTACAGGCCAAGGATATTCAACAACAGGTCATCTTTGCACTACAGGCCAAAGACATTCATATCTCAAAGAAATACATAATCATTTCAGAATTTATATAAACCATAATTATAACCATGTTGATCAATTCACCTTACACTTAAGCTAAAAATATTCCATTGTAAATTCAATGGTCATGATCATACTAGTTAACAATTCAACTTTGCACTACTGGCCAAAGAGAACCCATAGTCACGATCATACCAATACTTTACCCATCTTTACACTCAAGTCAAAGAGAAATTCAAAATCAGAGTTATAAAAATGTTATATATGATAATTAAATCAATATAATCAATACATAGTTTTAATCTCCAGAGTAATATTCATAAATCAACTATAATATGGTTAGAAAAAGAAACCAATTTTGTAGTGAATAGTACCCGTGAATAGTAACTCGTGAATAGTAACTCATGAATAGTAACTCATGAATAGTAACCCGACGTGAATAGTAACTCGTGAATAGTAAATCGTTAGTAGTAACTTGTGAATAGTAAATCGTGAATAGTAACTCGTGAATAGTAACTCATGAATAGTAACCCCGACATGAAAAAGTTCCAAATTTGATAAAAAGTGCAAACCAATATTTCGGCATAATGATATTGAAGAAATAATATCATTTATGAAGAAAATAATCTCCCTTACTATCCCTTACAATCCCTTACTATCCCTTACAATCCCTTACCTTAAAAGAGCAGTACTTCTAACTGGAATAACGCTGAATGAACTTGCACCTTATAGAAACACTCAAGATTTAAAAATACTCACATGAATACACTCGATAATATAGAGAGAGAAATAGAGAGAAAACTTTAGTTTCTGGTGTGATTTTTAATTCTAACCTAAGCACCCTATTTATAGGAATTTGCTTAGAACACCAAAGCAGAAAATTGAATATAATAATATTATATTTATAAAATTTTCTTACGCACACTTTTAACAACTGATTTCAGCTAATTTCAACCACTAGTGGCCCCCCCCCCCCAAACATAACAAAAACGTTTTTGTTATTAAAATTAATTAAAACTTTCAAAAATCAATTATTTCGGAACCACAGAACTTCAATAATTCATAATAAATAGCCCTTTTATCAGAAAATTCGAATCTCGCATATTTTTATAGGAAATTCAATTCTCTACAACTTTGCAGAAGAAAACTTTTCCAAATTCCAAACAGAAATTGACCGAAATCCACATACGGGCAATTTTACAAGCTATAATCAAATTTCAGTCAAGAAATGGGTCCACCAACATGTTTAACATGTTTAAAACAACTTTTGCAACAAAATACTCTTCCTCCTCATATACTCATATATCCCACATTCATTATAAAAATATCACCATTATTATAATATAAGGAAATATTATTTTATCAGAAAAGATAAAATATCGATTTTCAACAATTGTTACTTTAAAAATTTTTCTCCATCTATATCCACATAAAATGAATATTTTCCTCATCATATAAATCAATAATTAATTATTCACAAATAATATTACAGAATCACAATAATGACAACCATACAGTTCCCAGGAAAGAGGGGGCTTTCCAATAAGAATTTCTCATTACTGGCGCGCAATTAGGTGACAAAACCTATCCTTAGACAGAACTTTCTAGACATTGTGTAAGGCCCCAACTTTTTATAAATGAAGATTTAATTCCTCTATTTATTATTTTGAAATAGTAAGGGTTGATTTGATTAATGTGGTTAGTTGTGGGTAAAATGCGCAAATATTTTTAAATAAACAAGTGGTTATAAAATACTCATTGTTGTCGGAGAATATTCGTTTGGTCGTGGAATATTCTTTTTGTCGGGAATATTAAATGCGGCGAGTAGCGACCTTGTGTGGGCCCCATAACTTGAAAGCGATTGGATGAAGAAAACGACAAGTATAAGTTGTTTATAAATAACAAATACAGTTTATTCTGCAATTATCTTGTTGGAATACACGGTGGTTAAAACATAGTAATATGCGTTGTTGCACGCGAAGCACACTTGTATTGCACCAATTATTGATTCTTACGTGAAGGCACTACTCAATAATTGTTTGATGAATTCTTGCTCAATATTTTATTTTATTGATTCAATAATTCTTTGCGTTGATTTTTATATTATCTTGTTGTTTCAATAATTGTCACTACACAGTATTTTCCATTATCGAAGCAATAATTCATATTATCTAAATAATATTATTAGAAAATATTATTGGCAATGTCTAGAAAGTTCTGTCTAAGGAGAGGTTTGGTCACATAATTGCGCACCAGTAAGGAAAAATTCTTATTGGAAAGCCCCCTCTTTCCTGGGAACGGCCTTGTTGCCAGTACTGTGATTCTGTAATATTATTTGTGAATAATTAATTATTGATTGATATGATGAGGAAAATATTGATTTTATGTGGATATAGATGGAGAAAATTTTTAAATGTGACAATTGTTGAAAATTAATATTTTATCTTTTTCTGATAAAATAATTCATTTGAATATATTATTTTAATAATATATTAATGGTGATATTTTTACAATGAATGTGGGATATATGAGTATATGAGGAGGAAGAGTATTTTTGTTGCATTAAATGATTAACACATGTTTTGTGTGTCGGTGGACCCCATTTCTTGACTGAAATTTGATTATAGCCTTTAAAATCGTCGATGCGTATGTGGATTTGGTCCAATTTACATTTGGAATTTGGAAAAACTTTCTTCTGCAAAGTTGTAGAGAATTGAATTTCCTATATAAAGTCATGAGATTCGAATTTTCTGATAAAAGAGCTATTTATTATGAATTATTGAAGTTCCTAATATTGGGTCCAATTTATTTTTTTATTACAAAAATTATTTAAAACATGTTTTTTATGGTTGGTGGGACCCACTTGTTGTTAAGCATGGTGAATTCAGATCCTTGAATGTGTGCATAGGAATTTATATATAATATATTATTATTATACCCCAAAATAGGTCCATTCCATCCAACCCATTACGAGTCGCCAAATACATGATGTACGAAAAAACTACAACTTTATTATCACAACAATAAAAGCTGTGAGTTTAAATACAAATATTATCTTCTAGACAATATTTATACTCAAATAAATCCTCATCACATTTATTGATACATTATTTTACAATAATGGTGAGGACTACTAAACAACTCTCTCTAGAACCTTCATTCCATACCCAGAGCTAGTACTACATTACATTCTCGCCTCCACGAGAAGAAAAATGGAACAACAAGGAAAAGGTGAGCTCAACTAGCCCGATAAAAGAATGTTATGACTAAGATAATATACAACAAATTATCGTTAGTCTCCAACGAGGAAAAATCGATAGAATACAATGAGACAACAAGTTTGGATCAATATTACGCGGTGAAATAATAATTCATAGAAGAGTTACGTAGAGAATGAAATCTACTATAATCTATGAATTTAACGGTCCATCATCAATATTTTATCCACAACAACATCAATCAATATTCATCTCAAATCAAATATTCATCTTTGCCTTTACTGAGCCAAAGATATTCATCAATCGGTCATGTTCATCTCAACACTGTTCATCTTTGCACTAAAGGCCAAAGATATTCATCGATCGGTCGTATTCATCTCAAACACTGTTCATCTTTGCACTAAAGGCCAAAGATATTCATCGATCGGTCGTATTCATTTAAACACACGCTTCATCTTTGCACTACAGCAAAAGATATTCATCGATCGGTCATGTTCATTTAAACACATTCATCTTTGCACTCTGAGGCCAAAGATATTCTTGAAAAATCATTCATCTTTTTCACTACTGGGCCAAAGATATTCAATAATATCATCATTTAAGGCGAGGATGATGAAAATATTTTTAAAAAACGAATCCGGTGAAACAAAATGACAAGGATTAAGGATTAAGGATTAGTACTTTGTTTTATCCATGTCCAAAAATACCTCAAAAATAATCATAGTGAAGTAAAATTCAAGAATGATCAAAACATGGATACAATCAAAGCTAGTATCCGAAATAGATATTTTAGACGAAAAAGAAAAATTTTCATTTTTTAGGTTGAATAGTCTTAGTATTAAGTGAATAGTCTTGAGTATCGTGAATAGTCTTGAGTATCGTGAATAGTAACTCAGACACCCAAAGATAGAAATTCCACAAAAAAACATCTTCACGCTTAGTATGAATAGTACTCGTGAATAGTAACTCGTGAATAGTAACTCATGAATAGTAACTCGTGAATAGTAACTCATGAATAGTAACCCCAGAGCATGAAAAAGTTCCAAATTTGATAAAAAGTACCAACCAATATTTGACATAATGATATTGAAGAATTAATATCATTTGAGAAGAAAATAACATCCACTTACCTCGAAGAATCGATTACTTGGAAGGAAAGGTCGGAAGTGATCTTTGAATGAAACTTGTCTTGAGCAATGACTCTCAAAGTATCTAAATACTCACAAAATCGCTCGATAATATAGAGAGAAAGAAAAACTTTGTTTACGTGTGATTTTCAATTCTAACTTAGCCCTCTATTTATAGGAAAATGTTAGCCGTAGACTTGACTTGACTGCACACGATGGCTTTACACTCTACTATTCCCACCCACCACATTTGAAATAAAATTCAGCACATTTTTTCACCAACCACAAGTGGGGCCCACTCAATTCTAGAATTTTCCACCAAAATCAATTATAACCCTAATTTAGAATCGGACACCTCTTAAAATTCATAACAAATCATTAGTGAATTTTTTAATGGTTCAAAATTTGTGGACATATACTCAACTTATGTATGTATAACATACCCAAAAATTACCACAATCCAACGGTCGGATTAAAAATTATAACCCCATGATATATCTCAAACCCACGATTTGATTTTAATACCTCGAATCAGATAAAATCTTGATAAAACACCTCAACATTAATTCCTTCATTAATAACCACATAAATAAATCCATCATTTATATTCATATAAAATAAATATTTCCTTATCATATGAATCAATAATTAATTATTCACAAATAATATTCTGAGAATCACATTTATAATGACGAGTACATTTCCCGAAAGAGGGGCTTTTCGATAAGGATCTCTCCTTCTTGGCGCGGCATGATTAGGTGACCAAACCTCTCCTTAGAGCGAAACTTTCTAGACATTGCCAATAATGTTATCTAATAATATTATTCAAATAATATGAATTATTGATCGATAATGGGAAATCTTGTGCGATGACAATTATTGAACAACAATAATATAAAATATCAACGCAACAATTATTGAATCAATAAAATAAAATATTGAGCGATAACTATTGTGAAAATTATTGAGTAGTGCCTTCTTACGTAAGGATCAATAATTCAACAATCTTGCATGCGATCTGGTGTGTCTTTATGCGTGCGACCACGTATTCATGTATTTTAACCACCGGTATTCAACGGTCTTAACGGTAACAACTACTGCGTTATTTTTAACCACTTATATTTGTCGTTTTCCTCATCCAATAAACTTTCCGTTATGGGGCCCACATGCATGGTATTGCGCGTCGTCGTGCGAATATTCCCAAGCGATGCGAATATTCCACGACCAAACGAATATTCCCAAGCAAAAATGAATATTTTATAACCACTTGCTTATTTTGAAATATTTGCGTATTTAACCCTTAACTATCCACATTAATCAAATCAACCCTTACTATTTCAAAATAATAAATAAAGGAAATTCCTTTTTATTTAAAAAATTTGAGGTCTTCTGACCTCCCTCCTTATGAAATTTAAGTCCTCGAAATTGGCGTCGCGTACTGTGTTTGAAAAGGTAAAGATACCTCGCTTTCATTTTCGTTTCCAACTCCCAGTCATTTCCTCAATAGCATGGTTTCTCCACAAAACTTTAACTTATGGTATAACCTCGGTACATAGGTCATGTTCTTTCCTCTACAAAATCTTGGCGGTACCTCCTCGTCGTTAAGTCTTGGCTATCTCGTCCGGGTTCTAACTTCGATAGCGTGTTTGGTTCGTCCACATATTTACGTAACATCGATCGTGAAAAGCGTTATGAACAACGTCGTACTTGGTGGTAAAAGCGAGTCTATAGGCCCACGGTTCCTATTCGATCGAGAATTTCAAATGGATTAATAAATCGAAGGTTTGAGCTTTCCTCACCTCACAGATTCTAAGCTTTTAAAATAACAACTTCTTGCACCTCCTTCTTCAAATTCATCGACTCGGTGTGTAGCTTGAGCGACTTTAACTTTATCGATTAAAGTCGATTATACTCGTATATCATCACGTACTCGTATATCATCACGTGGGTACCTAGAGTTTTCATCTCCATCTCTATTATTTGTATATTATCTGAAATTAGTCTTTGACAATATCGTACTTTCCGTACTTGTATCGATCTTCTACTCAACACGTCGGCTACCACGTTAAACTTTTCGGGATGGCATGGTGAAACATGTCTTTGAAATGAGTCTCTCTTGAGTTCTTGAAGCTCTTCCCACATTCCTTGCTCCATTCGAATTTTGTATCTCTACGAGTTAGCTACGTTAATGGAATAGCGATTGAGAATATCCTTCAACGAATCTCGATAATAACCAACTAAGCCTGAAAACTACGTATTTCGATTCTTGACTTAGGTTGCTCTCAAGCGTGACTCATATCCCAATCTTGGATAGCACGTCACAATGACACCTATCGATTTACTATCGCTTGCGAATATGGCGTCCCTACGGAGAGTGCGGCTTAGGTGAATTCCACAAAGGAAGTCACCGAATAAAGGCTCGGTACCAAATTCTATAGTTGAATTTTAACTCACGAAGTTCAATAGGAGCCATTCGATATGAGATTTTAGAAATGAGTTTTGTCTGGGGTTCAAAGTCGATACAAAATTTAATATCGATCTTTGGGAGTAAGCGAATAAATTCTTGAAATACGTCGGGAAAAATCAATAACAACAAGAATATTATTCAAATCGGCGTGTCTTTATTCAAATCCATAACATGGACTAAGAAAACTTGACATCCGTAATAAACGAATGACTTCATGGCTTGATATGAAAATGTTTGACTACAATGGTTTGATTGCTTGAGTTGAATAACGGGTTGCTTAGGAATATGAAAACTAACAACCTTACAAAAGCAATCAATTTTGGCATGATGAGTAGTTAACCAATCAATCCCCAAAAGCAAGTATCTTTAAAGAGATAAGGTTAACGGGTAAGGTAATGGTGCCAACTTGAATCAAACAAGATTTTTAAACAACGGATGTAATGAAAGTTTCTCTAACGGAGTCTCCATAAATAGGTCAAAGTCTAATTTCTCGTAGTAGTCAAGTTCAAGCGTTGGCGCAAGCAAGAGAGATAAAAGATGGGTAGAACCCAGATATCTAGTAAAGGTATAAACTTCGCAAGAAATTTATAATTAACTAACCCGTGCTAACCGTTCGGGTTCCTCGTATTTTAATGGAAGTCCACGACAAACGCTCTTCCGAAATCGTTGACTTTGACTTTTACGACATCCTTTTGAGTCACCATTCTCATTGGACTTTGGTTTTCGATATCGTCTGATCTCGGCGATATGTCCTTCTTTTCCACAATTATAGCATACCTTAAAGCTGTTGTGGGCGGTTTGGGTGATATGTCCCTCTTTCCGCATTTGTAACATCGGACCAGAGATGGTCTTTCTCCTCCTTGGAACCGATTGCCCTTTGGCGTAGGCGTCTTCACATGGTGGTTGTTGAATCTCCTCTTTTAAAATCTCCTCCCACTTCGCTTCTTATATTTTCATGGCCACGATTACCACGGAGTGGTTCTGCCTTTGTCCGTATTCTTCTTTCTCCATTTGGTTATCGTTATTACGATGACTATATCTTTGGTATGATCCTGGTTATGGTCCCTCGGTTGAGCGTTACTCGTTATCTCGCTCTAACAATTTGAGCCTGTTTACAACATCTGAATAGAGAAAATTTATGAGAAATGAGATCTTGGCGTATCTTGGGGTTCAAACCTCTCGAAACATCCGCGTCATCGTTCCTCATTCTCCACCAAATGAGGTGCAAACACGGATAACTCCATGAACTTAGCCTCGTCTTTGGGACAAATCGTGTTATTACTGCTCCAATCTAATAAACTCCACTTCCTTCATATAGCGAATACTTTCGGGGAAGTACTTGTCATTGAACTGTTCTGAAAACGTCTCCGGCGACATCTTTGAGTGCGGTTTGAATGGAGTGCGCTTCCTGATTCCCACCGATGTCTGCCTCATACGGAACATAAAAGTAGCGAATGGAACTTTACATTCCTTCGTGCATCCCAAGACATCGAATATCTTGGTAATTTGCTTGACCCATGTTTCCGCGGCATGATCGGATCGGCTTTCCCAGTGCGGTGGTCCCACTCTTTGAGCGCTTGTTTGTGACCACGCAGTAATTCTTATCATCTCCTCTGTATATTTTGAACACGAGTCTCCTCGTGCGATTTTGCATGAGCTGCAAAAAGCTTCTAAACATCCCTCGTTCATCATACGCTTTCGGTGGTGTTATTCACGGGAGGAACATTGCCCGACTGTTGCACGTTCTCCTCGTTGGTAAAATCTGAGGCATCTCCACGGTCTCATTTACTCCACTATTAATATTCTCGATCGACATTCTCAAATCTTGTCATAAAATAAGGGTTAATTAAGGAAATCAATATATCACATAATATCCCTATATCTTGACCAACTAACAAATAAGCTTAGGTAGGACACACTAGCGAAGGATTTACTCGTCTCTCCCTCCTAGTTCTATTCCCAGATCTCATTGGAGATCATATCCTAAGCTACGATACCAAGCTGTGACTCCGGACACCAACTTGTGTCGACACCTCACATTGATACTGTCGGTTGAGCAGCGTCCCCTACGAGAGTGCGGCCTGTGCATCCCCCATCAACGAGGAAGTCACCGGTGAGAAGCTCGGGGCTCTTTACTTATAGCTCGATACCAACGGTGGCGACCCCAAAATAGGTCCATTCCATCCAACCCATTACGAGTGCGCCAAATACATGATGCGAAACAACTACAACTTTATTATCACAACAATAAAAGCGTGAGTTTAAATACAAATATTATCTTACAGACAATATTTATACTCAAATAAATCCTCATCACATTTATTGATACATTATTTTACAATAATGGTGAGGACTACTAAACAACTCTCTCTAGAACCTTCATTCCATACCCCAGAGCTAGTACTTTCATTACATTCTAGCCTCACGAGAAGAAAAATGGAACAACAAGGAAAAGGGTGAGCTCAACTAGCCCGATAAAGAATGTTATGACTAAGATAATATACAACAAATTATCGTTAGTCTCCAGCGAGGAAAAATCGATAGAATACAATAGACAACAAGTTTTAGATCAATATTACGGTGAAATAATAATTCATAGAAGAGTTCGTAGAGAATGAAATCTACTATAATCTATGAATTTAACGATCCATCATCAATATTTTATCCTGTAACATCAATCAATATTCATCTCAAATCAAATATTCATCTTTTTACTTTCTGAGGCCAAAGATATTCATCAATCGATCGTGTTCATCTCAACACTGTTCATCTTTTGCACTAAAGGCCAAAGATATTCATCGATCGGTCGTATTCATTTCAACACTGTTCATCTTTGCACTAAAGGCCAAAGATATTCATCGATCGGTCGTATTCATTTAAACACTGCTCATCTTTGCTTCTGAGCCAAAGATATTCATCGATCGATTCGTGTTATTCATTTAAACACTGCTCATCTTTGCTCTGGGCCAAAGATATTCTTGAAAATCATTCATCTTTTGCTACTGATATTCGAAGATATTCAATAATATCATCATTTAAGGCGAGGATGATGAAAATATTTTTAAAGAAGCGAATCCGATGAAACAAAATGACAAGGATTAAGGATTAAGGATTAGTACTTTGTTTTATCCATGTCAATAATACCTCAAAAATAATCATAGTGAAGTAAAATTCAAGAATGATCAAAACATGGATACAATCAAAGCTAGTATCCGAATAGATATTTTAGACGAAAAGAAAAATTTTCATTTTTAGATTGAATAGTCTTAGTATTAAGTGAATAGTCTTGGTATCGTGAATAGTCTTGTATATCGTGAATAGTAACTCAGACACCCAAAGATAAAATTCCACAAAAAACATCTTCACGCTTCATGAATAGTACTGCGTGAATAGTAACTTCGTGAATAGTAACTCATGAATAGTAACTTCGTGAATAGTAACTCATGAATAGTAACCCCAGAGCATGAAAAAGTTCCAAATTTGATAAAAAGTACCAACCAATATTTGACGTAATGATATTGAAGAATTAATATCATTTGAGAAGAAAATAACATTCTTACCTCGAAGAATCGATTACTTGGAAGGAAAGGTCGGAAGTGATCTTTGAATGAAACTTATCTTGAGCAACAACTCTCAAAGTATCTAAATACTCACAAAATACGCTCGATAATATAGAGAGAAAAGAAAACTTTGTTTACGGTGTGATTTTCAATTCTAACTTAGCCCTCTATTTATAGGAAAATGTTAGCCGTAGCAAAGCGACTTGACACTTTGCTACACGATGATGCTTTACACTACTACTATTCCCACCCACCACATTTGAAATTCAATTCAGCACATTTTTCACCAACCACAAGTGGGGCCCACTCAATTCTAGAATTTTCCACCAAAATCAATTATAACCCTAATTTAGAATCGGACACCTCTTAAAATTCATAACAAATCATTAATTGAATTTTAGCGGTTCAAAATTTGTGGACATATACTCAACTTATGTATGTATAACATACCCAAAAATTACCACAATCAGCGGTCGGATTAAAAATTATAACCCCATGATATATCTGAAAACCCACGATTTGATTTTTAATACCTCGATCAGATAAAATCTTGATAAAACACCTCAACATTAATTCCTTCATTAATAACCACATAAATAAATCCATCATTTATATTCATATAAAATAAATATTTCCTTATCATATGAATCAATAATTAATTATTCACAAATAATATTACGAGAATCACATTTATAATGACAACCCAGTACATTCCCGGAAAGAGGGGCTTTCCGATAAGGATCTCTCTCTTCTTGGCGCAGCGCAATTAGGTGACCAAACCTCTCCTTAGGCGAGAACTTTCTAGACATTGCCAATAATGTTATCTAATAATATTATTCAAATAATATGAATTATTGATCGATAATGGGAAATCTTGTGCGCGTGACAATTATTGAACAACAATAATATAAAATATCAACGCGACAATTATTGAATCAATAAAATAAAATATTGAGCGATAACTATTGTGAAAATTATTGAGTAGTGCCTTCTTACGTAAGGATCAATAATTCAACAATCTTTGTGCGATCTGGTGTCTTCTTTATGCAACCACGCGTATTCTTGTATTTTAACCACACAGTATTCCAGCGGTCTTAACGGTAACAACTACTGCGTTATTTTTAACCACTTATATTTTGTCGTTTTCCTCATCCAATCGCTTTCCGTTATGGGGCCCACACATGGGCTGCTTGCGAATCGTAAATGCGAATATTCCCGACGCGATCTGAATATTCCACGACGAAAACGAATATTCCCAAACAAAAATGAATATTTTATAACCACTTGCTTATTTTGAAATATTTGCGTATTTAACCCTTAACTATCCACATTAATCAAATCAACCCTTACTATTTCAAAATAATAAATAAAGGAAATTCCTTTTTATTTAAAAAATTTGAGGGTCTTGTTCTTTCGATTACTATATCCGATATTCGATCGGAAGTACTATCCTTTTGAGGTAAGGGATATTATTTTTTTAAAAAATGATATTATTTCTTCAATATCATTATGTCAAAATATTGGTTGGAACTTTTTATCAAATTTGGAACTTTTTCATATCGGGGTTACTATTCACGGGTTACTATTCACAAGTTACTATTCACGAGTTACTATTCACGAAGCATGATGATATTTTTTTATGAAATTTCTATCTTTTAGTGTCGGAGTTACTATTCATGTATCTGACTATTCACGTATCGACCTTTATTCACGAATCGACACTATTCACAGAAAAATTAAATTTTCTTTTCTGTGTCCAAGATTGTCTGTTATGATTCATATCTTTGATTGGATCTATGTTTTGATCATTCTTGAATTTTACTCCACTCTGGATATTTATGAAGTATTTTCGAACTTGGATTGTTTAAACTATGAATCCTTAATATTTGTTCTTTTGTTTCACTGGATTCGTTTTCTTTAAAATATTTTTCATCATCCTCAGTCCTAAATGATGATATAACTGAATATCTTTAGCCTGTAGTGCAAAGATAAATGATTTTATAATGAATATCTTTGGCCCGTAGTGCAAAGATGAACAGGTGTTTAGATGAACATGACCAACTGATTAATATCTTTGACCCGTAGTGCAAAGATGAACAGGTGTTGAGATGAACATGACCAACTGATGAATATCTTTGGCCTGTAGTGAAAAGATGACTATTTGATTCAAGATGTATATTGATTGATGTTACAGGGATAAAATATCGATGATGGACTTTAAACTTCATATATAGAAGATAGTAGATTGCATTCTCTACTTAACTCTTCTAATGAATTGTTGTTTCCGCTGCAGTTGTTGATCTAAAACTTGTTGTCTATTGTATTCTATCAGATTTTTCCCTGTTGAAGACTAAGGATAACTTGTTGTACATTATCTTAGTCATAATATTCTTTACTGGGCTAGTTGAGCTCATCCTTTTCCTTTTTGTTCCATTTTTTTCTCAGGAGACGAGAATATAGCGGGAACTAGTCGGGGTGTGGAGTAATGGTTCAAGACAGTTGTTTTAGTAATCCTCACTATTTTGTAAAATAGTGTATCAATAATTGTAATGAGGACTTATTTGAGTGTGGATATTGTCTAGAAGATAATATTTATATTTAAACTCACAGTTTATGTGTTGTCGTATTTTGCACGACAATTGTATTAATGAAGTTGTAGTTGTTTCTGTACCATGTATTTGACGACTCAGAATGGGTGTTGTATACCTATTTTGGGGGGTGTCACACATTGCCAATAATGTTATCTAATAATATTATTCAGATAATATGAATTATTGCTCCGATAATGAAAAATATTGTGTAGTGACAATTATTGAAATAACAGTAATATAAAATATTAACGCAACAATTATTGAATCAAAAATAAAATATTGAACAGTAATTAATGTAACAATTATTGAGTTGTGCCTTCTTACGTAAGAATCAATAATTGGTGCAATACTGCAGCGTCTTCTTGTGCTTGAACGCGTATTCATTTGTGTTTTAACCACCAAAGGTATTCCAACGATAATACTTGAATAACTACGCCATTATTTAAAAACTCCTTTTGTCATTTTCTTCATCCGACAATTATTACATTATGGGGCCCACAAATGGTCATGCTACATGGTAAATACGAATATTCCCAAGCGGAAAGAATATTTTATAACCACTTGCTTATTTTAAAAAAAATTCATATATCACCCTTAACTTTAAACTTTTATCAATTTAACCATTTACTTGAATAGTAATTATAAGAAAAATTGAATACTTTTATTTCATAAAATTAGGGTCTTACAATAATAATAATAATAATAATAACAACACTATAATTTACGCTTATATATGTCAAATACTTACAAAATTATGATATTTATTTTACATTCTTTAAATTTATTTATTTTGCATTGGAATATAGTATAAGTTATTCTTTTCAATTATCTTTTTCTTTTTAAGACAAATAATTAATGGGCGATCGAACACTTTTTGATGGAAATTGGTAATGAAATAATTAAATGACATATCGATGATCATACATGATCAATATATAGAAGATTATAATGTAAATTAATAGCCAAGTTAATTAATTAGCTTTTTAATATTGGACATTTTAAAATAAGGAATAATTAGCTTTTTTATTTTATTAAAAAAAGAATTGATATAATAATTAGTGCTTGTGGAAAAAAGAACAAAAAAAGAAGTCAAACAGGTCTTTTCATACTAATATTTCTTATAATATTGATTTTCTTGAATCATCTAGACAATCTGTATCTGACCCTTTAGAATTTGTTTATCAAGAGTCTAAAAATCCTAGCAATGAGTCTGTTAAAAATGAAGACTTAATTAAAGAAATTCATATTTCTGAAAATCAAATACCTCATGGTATTTATGAGGCTACTCCTCAAAACAGAAGACCTTATAGTCCAACCGCTAGTGATATGAATTTTGAGTGTTAGATGGATTTTTCTCCAAATAGTAATATTCGCCAATGTTTAAACCAGGAATTCATACAGAATAAATACCAGAATTTTAGAGATTGGTATTTTAAAAATCATGATAATAACAAGTTAACAGATATTAAAGCTAGTTATTATGCTTATCTGAGTAATAACTAGTGTATATTATCATTTGTTAAATGGTATTATGATTTTGTCTTGAAATCGATTTTATCTTTGAAAGTCAATTGAATGTGTTAACTGGAATTCAGAAAGATTGGATTACCACAAGTGGTAATATTATTCAATCTATTCATCCTCCTCTTAAGTCCCTTGAACTTAGCTCAGGAAATGAAAATTTAAAACCCTTAGTTATTAACCTGTATGTTGATATTTCTGAAATTTCTCATCAGCAAGAAGAGGTAAAAATAAAAAATATTTTACCCTTATCTAAACAGAATAATTATACTAACCTATTCCTTCAAACTGTAGGAAAATAGTTAACCAGGATAGAAGAACAAATAAATCATATTAATGATAATTGCCAAATTGTTCCTCAACAAATCGATCTTCAACCAGTAACTATTAAACCACCTTTAGAAGTTAGTAATTTTAAAATAAAATCTTCTAAAACTAATGATAATTTTATTGAAAGCCTTTTAAATAAAATGAAAGATTTAAATCTCACACCCGCATCCTCCCAAATAAATATGATGTATAGGCAACCTTCCACTCATACCAGTAATAATAATACTGATAATGATGAGGAAGATTACGATATTTCCCCTATTAATATTTTTGAAATCCAGAATAATTTTCAAGAAATGCAAAATATTAATAAAACTACTTACAGCCGAAAGCCTATTAATAGAATGGCTTTGTCTGGACCTAGTAGGTACTATTACCCGAGACATACTCCTCAGGATATTCTCTATGAAGAAGACTTTCTTCATTCCCAAAAATATTATCACGGTAAGACCATCTATGAATGGAATATCGATGGTAAGACAGAATACCAAATTTTTGAAACCATCCATCATATCCTGATGTATGCAACATTCTGCAAATAGAATGATAACACAGACCATCAGATCTGTCGTTTCTTAGTAAATTTTTTTCATCTGACTGGGTCGAGACTTAGTAGGAATATTTTTCTCATTAAAATTAGGAATATAAGGAAGAGAAATTATATGCTTTTTCCTATTCCAGAAAGCATTCGGGACATCACTGCAGATTTCAGCTTGAAGAGTCTTGTGGATTAATTTTATTTTTTCCTGTAAAGAAGGTTGTAAAATTCTTTGTTCTGTAGTAAGAAATTTTATTTCTTTTTGAATAAAATTTATCTTTTTTTCTTTAGAATAAATCATGTGTTTAACTTGATTTAGTTCTTTGGTATAAGGTTCCGTTATGAATTTAAAAACAATATGTCTGTTGTTAAGAGTGGTATGAATTCCTAAAGTATCAATTTTTGAAATAGGCATTAAAAGACATAAGAAAGGGGTGCCTAGGATGATACTTTGATTCATATTACGGATGAGAACGAAAGAAGTAGGTAAACATAAACCTTGATTACAGATTAAAGCTTCAGGAATTTTATATTTAATATTCATAGTATTACCACTTGCACTAGTTAAAGATTGAGTGGTTTTCTGAAAGTATTTGGTAGGAATTAATCCTTCCTGAATACAGTTCATGTCAGCACCACTATCAACTAGGGCAATGACGTCTTTAATAATAAAATTCAGTTTGATTATGAAAGTAATTATAATATACCATTTCTGGAATACTACTTGATTCATAAGCATTAAATATTGTTCAGAAGATTCTAGTTTATCAGAAGATTCGGGTTGTTTGGAGGATCCTATATTATCCTGTTTTTGATTTAACTGATTTTTAATGTTGTTTAAATCTTGAAAGATAATAACATTATTATTCTGTAAATGTTTTATCTCAGATTTTAAAATATTTATTTCATTTTTTATATCCTGAATAGTAGTAGGTTTTTCAGTGGTAGAAACGCCTTGAATACGTTTCATAACTTCTTTCATACTATACTGATTAATGGGAAGAGTATCTTCAGCCTTTTGATTATTATAACAGATTTCTAAAAATTTTAATTTTATTTCTGGGTCTTTAATTTTATTAGCTAGGTCGAGGAGTGATTTTTGAGTATCGGTTAAGACGTTAATACTGGGATTTCCAATATCTAAACAATTCATTTCGACTATAGCTTTCCAGTAGTTAGCTTCAATAGCTGTATTACAGTTGTCAATGGTACAGTTTTGACATTGTTCATTACTAGAACTATTGTCAGAATCCGAATAGACTTCTGCTAAATCATTATCTATTTGGAGGCTAAATTTTGAACATCTTTTTTAAATATTTGTTTTGCAGCTGAGCAATCAACTCTTATTAAAAAGTGCTGATTTAAAAGATCATCCTGAAATTTTAAAACACATTTAACAATTGAAAGACATTCTTTTTTTATAGTAGGATAATTTAAAGAAGGTCCTTTCCATATTTGCAGGAATGACCAGTAGAGGTCGTGGCCGCGGTCATATAATATATGAATAACCTAACATGGCTCAATACAATACAGCAAAACCACTATCAAGAGTTTCCCCTATTAATATTTTTGAAATCCAGAATAATTTTCAAGAAATACAAAATATTAAATCAATTTAATGTTTTAGCAGGAGAAAGTCAAGAACCGGAGCCTACTATGGGAGACTTTTGGGATTCTCTCACTTCAATGATTTCTGAGAAAATGGCACAGGAAAAAAAAGGAAAATGAAAATCATAAAGTTATTCTCCACTACAGCATCAATAATCAGAAAATAACAAGTACAGTGCTTGTCCAGTTGCCCCTCTATTATCAGAAATTAACAGCCACCTGTCCACAACAGTATTCCACTTAGCCGACAGCTTGTCTCTTATCCTCCACTTCCTACGGCTAAGGGATAAAGAAGATAAGAAAAGGATTACTGCTCGACTCCACTATCCAGGACACACCTGATCCTTTCTAATCTTCTTTCGTGTATAAATAAGGTAGACCTCACCCTTGTTAAGGCAGAATTTTCTTTAGCACTTCTTTCGCATTCTCTTTGTACTCTCTCTTTGTAAAATACCTGATATATATATAAATCTGAAGTTTGAAGATATCCAAAGCTCTTCTGTAAGTTTTAATTATTGCTTCCGTTAATTATTATGTTTCTCTGCTTGAGCTTTTAGATTATCATACTGAAAATAGTAATCGTTACAAAATAGCATATCTATCTACAACAGACAATCATAATCGTTCTTATTTTCTAGAACAATTTTATACATCAGAACATTATATTGTTTTAACAAAAACCGCCATACAAGAAGAAACCTGCAGGCTCATAGTTTTGGGTAGAACCCCTACCCCTAACCAATAGTAATTTCATGAGATCATATATGTGGTAATTTATCTGTTAATATATATTTAATATGTTTTTAAAATTTCATGCCATGTATTGATTAAGTTAGATCAGGGTTAAAACTTGATTAAGTGGGACGTCACCCAAGTCGCGTGTTAACTGGAATTCAGAAAAATTGGATTACCACAAGTGGTAATATTATTCAATCTATTCATCCTCCTCCTAAGTCCCTTGAACTTAGCTCAGGAAATGAAAATTTAAAACCCTTAGTTATTAACCCGTATGTTGATATTTCTGAAATTTCTCATCAGCAAGAAGAGGTAAAAATAAAAGATATTTTACCCTTGTCTAAACAGAATAATTATACTAACTTATTCCTTCAAACTGTAGGAAAACAGTTAACCAGGATAGAAGAACAAATAAATCATATTAATGATAATTGCCAAATTGTTCCTCAACAAATCGATCTTCAACCAGTAACTATTAAACCACCTTTAGAAGTTAGTAATTTTAAAATGAAATCTTCTAAAACTAAGGATAATTTTATTGAAAGCCTTTTAAATAAAATGAAAGATTTAAATCTCACACCCGCATCCTCGTCCCAAATAAATATGATGTCTGGGCAACCTTCCTCTCATACCAGTAATAATAATACTGATAATGATGAGGAAGATTCCGATATTTCCCCTATTAATATTTTTGAAATCTAGAATAATTTTCAAGAAATGCAAAATATTAATAAAACTACTTACAACCGAAAGCCTATTAATAGAATGGCTTTGTCTGGACCTAGTAGGTACTATTACCCCAGACCTACTCCTCAGGATATTCTCTGTGAAGAAGACTTTCTTCATTCCCAAAAATCTTATCACGGTAAGACCATCTATGAATGCAATATTATATGATCACCTTTAAAAATGACTGATTTTTCAACCTCTCTTTCAACCGTAGCTAATGCCTCTGCTTCTACCTTGGAAGCAACCGAACTTATAGCCTATCAGGATGTTAAGGAAGCCTTAGACAAATGGACAATTCCTAAAATCAAACCAGAAACAATTTATAAAATTGGAACCTTTGAGTTTATCAGTAAAAGAATTATTAAAACCTTTGAACACGCTGTTCCTTTACAGAATAATGATGAAATTTTATATTTGTTGCATGTTGAAGACTTGTACCCTTTTTGCAAAAATATAAATATGTTCATATAGGGCTTGTCCAAGTAGCTTTCAAACCCTTGACCTTACTTGGCCAAAACACCAGTATTCAGTGCACACTTAGAGATGGTAGGTGTCTTAACTGGAAACCCTCCCTCATGGGTGCTATTGAAACTAGCCTTGCTCATGGACCAGTTTATTTCAATATATACCCGAATTTAAGTGTTGCTTTAACTGATAATAATTTGTCAAAAGTTTTGGAAATGAGAATTATATCTCATGGTTATGAGTATCTGCCTGGATCTCCTCCTTTTGCCATATTATTTCGTATTCATCTTAAAGTTTTAACCACTTTAAACCCTTATATCTGGAAACAAAGCCAACAAGGACATACTGTCCTAATAGACACTAATCTTTTTAGTAGTCAAGTGGCTATTTCCAGAATGATCCCTTGGGAAGAAATTACTTTCCCAAAGCAATGGCAGATTACTAATGTCGTACCTACCAGACCTATAATTAGGCAAAACACTGAAGATGTTATTCAAACCAGTAATGGAAATGTTTATTTAAAATTTCAAAGACCTTTTACCCGAAGTAGATTTATTAATAATATTTCTTATAATATTGATTTTCCTGAATCATCTAGACAATCATGTCGACCCTTTAGAATCATTTTATCAAGAGTCTAAAAATCCCAAAGAATAGTCTGTTAAAATGAAGACTTAATTAAAGGAATTGCTATTTCTGAAAATCAAATACCTCATGGTATTTATGAGGCTACTCCTCAAAACAGAAGACCTTATAGTCCAACCGCCAGTGATATGAATTTTGAGTGTTAAATGGAATTTTCTCCAAATAATAAATTCACCGATGTTTAAACCAGGAATTCATGCAGAATAAATACCAAAATTTTAGAGATTGGTATTTTAAAAATCATGATAATGACAAGTTAACAGATATTAAAGCTAGTTATTATGCTTATCTGAGTAATAACCAGTGTATATTATCATTTGTTAAATGGTATTATGATTTTGTCTTGAAATCAAATTTTTATACTGAAAGTCAACTGAATGTGTTAACTGGAATTCAGAAAGATTGGATTACCACAAATGGTAATATTATTCAATCTATTCATCCTCCTCCTAAGTCCCTTGAACTTAGCTCAGGAAATGAAAATTTAAAACCCTTAGTTATTAACCTGTATGTTGATATTTCTGAAATTTCTCATCAACAAGAAGAGGTAAAAATAAAAGATATTTTACCCTTGTCTAAACAGAATAATTATACTAACCTATTCCTTCAAATTGTAGGAAAACAGTTAACCAGGATAAAAGAACAAATAAATCATATTAATGATAATTGCCAAATTGTTCCTCAACAAATCGATCTTCAACCAGTAACTATTAAACCACCTTTAGAAGTTAGTAATTTTAAAATGAAATCTTCTAAAACTAATGATAATTTTTTTGAAAGCCTTTTAAATAAAATGAAAGATTTAAATCTCACACCCGCATCCTCGTTCCAAATAAATATGATGTCTGGGCAACCTTCCTCTCATACCAGTAATAATAATACTGATATTGATGAGGAAGATTCCGATATTTCCCCTATTAATATTTTTGAAATCCAGAATAATTTTCAAGAAATTCAAAATATTAATAAAACTACTTACAGCCGAAAGCCTATTAATAGAATGACTTTGTCTGGACCTAGTAGGTACTATTACCCCAGACCTACTCCTCAGGATATTCTCTATGAAGAAGACTTTCTTCATTCCCAAAAATCTTATCATGGTAAGACCATCTATGAATGGAATATCGATGGTAAGACAGAATACCAAATTTTTGAAACCATCCATCATATCCTGATGTATGCAACAATCTGCAAACAGAATGATAACACAGACCATCAGATCTGTCATTTCTTAGTAAATGGTTTTACTGGCATTCTTAAAGGATGGTGGGATAATGTACTCTCTAATAACCAAAGAACTGAAGTTCTCTAATCCTATAAGAATGAAACTGACCCTATTACTAAAACTGAAACCAAACGAGAAGATGCTTACTACACCTTAGTTCAAGCCATCGTTCATCATTTTGTAGGACCGGGACAGATAAATACCGATAGGAGTAGAGAACTCTTACAGAACCTTCGTTGCCCATCCTTAACCCATTTTAGATGGTATAAAGATGTCTTTTTAATGAAAGTCATGCAAAGAAGCGAGATCTTAACGAAGGAACATTGGAAAGCCAAGTTTGTAGGTGGTCTCCCTACTTTCTTTGCTGAAAAAGTTCAAAAAAAACTTAGAGATAAACATGACCGTATGAGTATTCCTTATGACCATTATTCTTATGGCCATCTTATTTCAATAATTATTGAAGAAGGCTTATCCTTATGTAATGATATGCAACTTCAACAATTAATGAAAAAACAGAATCTCACCAAAAAACACGAAATAAGAGAATTTTGCGATCAATTCTCTTATGATACAAAATTACAGTATCCTCAGAAATCTAAAAAACAGCAAAGTTCTGAACCCTCTAGATCTTACCGAAAATGTTCTTCTAAGAAACATTCAAAAAACAAATCCCCTGAAAAATCTTCTAGGAAAAGAAAGAGTAGTAAGAGAAAAGATAAGTCTAAAATTCAATGCTATAAATGTGGTAAAACAGGACACTTTGCTAATAAGTGCAATTCAAAATTAAAACAAAAAGTTAATGAATTGTCCCTTGATGAGGACACTCAACAGGAAATTCTTAATTGTTTATCTAATAACGATTCTGGGTCCAGCTCAGATAATGATTTAGCAGAAGTCTATTCGGATTCTGACAATAGTTCTAGTAATGAACAATGTCAAAACTGTACCATTGACAACTGTAATACAGCTACTGAAGCTAACTACTGGAAAGCTATAGTCGAAATGAATGGTTTAGATATTGGAAATCCCAGTATTAACGTCTTAACCGATACTCAAAAATCACTCTTCGACCTAGCTGATAAAATTAAAGACCCAGAAATAAAATTAAAATTTTTAGAAATCTGTTATAATAATCAAAAGGTTGAAGATACTCTTCCCATCAATCAGTATAGTATGAAAGAAGTTATGAAACGTATTCAAGGCGTTTCTACCATTGAAAAACCTACTACTATTCAGGATCTAAAAAATGAAATAAATATTTTAAAATCTGAGATAAAACATTTACAGAATAATAATGTTATTATCTTTCAAGATTTAAACAACATTAAAAATCAGTTAAATCAAAAACAGGATAATATAGGATCCTCCAAACAACCCGAATCTTCTGATAAACCAGAATCTTCTGAACAATATTTAATGCTTATGAATCAAGTAGTATTCCAGAAATGGTATATTAGAATTACTTTCATAATCAAACCAAATTTTATTATTAAAGACGCCATTGCCCTAGTTGATAGTGGTGCTGACATGAACTGTATTCAGGAAGGATTAATTCCTACCAAATACTTTCAGAAAACAACTCAATCTTTAACTAGTGCAAGTGGTAATACTATGAATATTAAATATAAAATTCCTGAAGCTTTAATCTGTAATCAAGGTTTATGTTTACATACTTCTTTCGTTCTCATTCGTAATATGAATCAAAGTATCATCCTAGGCACCACTTTCTTATGTCTTTTAATGCCTATTTCAAAAATTGATACTTTAGGAATTCATACCACTCTTAACAACAGACATATTATTTTTGAATTCATAACGGAACCTTATACCAAAGAACTAAATCAAGTTAAACACATGATTTATTCTAAAGAAAAATAGATAAATTTTATTCAAAAAGAAATAAAATTTCTTACTACAGAACAAAGAATTTTACAACCTTCTTTATAGGAAAAAATAAAATTAATCCATAAGACTCTTCAAGCTGAAATCTGCAGTGATGTCCCGAATGCTTTCTGGAATAGGAAGAAGCATATAATTTCTCTTCCTTATATTCCTAATTTTAATGAGAAAAATATTCCTACTAAGTCTCGACCCAGTCAGATGAAAAAAGAATATTTACTCCTTTGCAAAACCGAAATTGAGTCTCTTATACAGAAAAAATTAATTAAACCTAGTACTTCTCCCTGGAGTTGTACAGCCTTCTATGTCAATAAAAATTTAGAAATTGAGTGTGGAACTCCCCGTCTCATTATCAATTATAAACCACTTAATGAAGCCCTTCAATGGATTAGATATCCAAGTTCGAATAAAAAGGATCTTCTTGACCGACTTCATGATGCCACTATTTTCTCTAAATTCGATATGAAATCAGGATTTTGGCAAATTCAAATTAGAGAACAGAATACTTATAAAACTGCTTTTACAGTTCCTTTTGGTCACTATGAATGGAATGTTCTTCCATTTGGAGTAAAAAATGGACCTTTAGAATTCCAGCACATCATGAATGATATTTTTAACTCTTTTACTGAATTTATTATCTGTTACATTGATGATGTTTTAATTTTCTCTTCATCCATTGAACAACATATTAAACATTTAAATATTTTTAAAAATGTTATTATAAAAAATGGTTTGGTGGTTTTTGCCCCTAAAATGAAGCTTTTCCAAACAAAAATCAGATTTCTCAGACACAATATTTCCAATGGAACTATTATTCCAATTGATAGATGTATTGAATTTGTATCTAAATTTCTGGATGAAATTAAAGACACTAATCAACTGCAAAGATTTTTGGGAAGTCTAAATTACATTCATGATTATTGTCCAAATCTTTCCCATGATGCTTCTATTCTGTACACTCGTCTGCGAAAAAATCCTTTACCTTGGACTGAAGAACATACTAATGCATTAAAAAAAAATTAAATCTAGAGTTAAACAGTTACCTTGTTTATCCCTACCTAATCCCGAATGGAAAAAGATCGTTCAAACCGATGCTTCCAATACATGATATGGTGGTATTTTAAAACAATTTAATCCTAACAGTAACAAAGAAGATCTTATTCGTTTTACTTAAGGAACTTGGAAAGGACCTTCTTTAAATTATCCTACTATAAAAAAAGAATGCCTTTCAATTGTTAAATGTGTTTTAAAATTTCAGGATGATCTTTTAAATCAACACTTTTTAATTAGAGTTGATTGCTCAGCTGCAAAACAAATATTTAAAAAAGATGTTCAAAATTTAGCCTCCAAACAAATATTTGCTACTTGGCAAAGTATTTTATCAGTATTTGACTTTGATATTGAATATATTAAAGGAAAAAAGAATTCTTTACCTGATTTCCTAACCAGAGAATATTTGTAGAAATGACCAGTAGAGGTCGTGGTTGCGGTCAACGAGGCCGAGGCAGAACTAATCTGTATTATACAGAATTTCCTAGCCTAAATACACAATCCATCAATTCTTCGACTTCTTCAAGCCAACCTACAGATGAGGCATGATGCTCTTGATAGTGGTTTTGCTGTATTGTATTGGACTGGTCGGCTTAGATGGATCATGAAGCGTGTGCTTTAATTAGCTTTTTTATTTTATTAAAAAAAGAATTGATATAATAATTAGCGCTTGTGGAAAAAAGGAAAAAAAAAGAAGGCAAACAGGTCTTTCCATACTAACGATTTTATATATCAAATTAGTGTGTTATTATTTTAAGATAATATATTTGTATTTCATGAATAAATATTTATATGAATATTTAGAGATAAATATATATATATATATATATATATATATATATATATATATATATATATGGTAATATAATTTATCTAATACACAAAAAATATAACATAAAGAAGCAAAAATATCACAAATAGGTTTTGAACCTCGACCTATGGGTTATTGGGCTATTATGCTACCATTGAGCCATTCTAATTTATTAGTTAACTAAACTAACGCCATAACTTGTAGGTTCTAATATTTTTAAATTTATTCTACTAATATGTATTTTTATATATATATATATATATATATATATATATATATATGGGAAAGATCCAGTCCGGACGTCCGGATGGGGCTAAAGTCCGGATTTTTTTTTCTTTTTTGTTTTTTTTAAAACAACTAAAAAAAATAAATAAATAATTATGGAATTGAAATTTTTTTCATAATACAATATTTTGGGTGTGATTTGAGTGCATATAACAAAACATGTATATACGATGCATGCAATTGTATCACCACTTTTTGTATAGGTATTCAAAACACGCCTAAAACATTATATTATGGAAAATTTCGATTCCATAAAATATTAAATATATTTTTAGTTATTTTAAAAAAAAGCAAAAAAAAAATCTATTTTTCATAATACTGAGACCTTCATATATATATATATATATATATATATATATATATATATATATATATAGAGAGAGAGAGAGAGAGAGAGAGAGAGAGACCTGACAAAGAGAGAGAGAGACCGGATCAGGTCCGGACTCCCGGACCGGACCAAAATCCGGACCTTCTTTTTTTTTTATTTTTAAAACAACTAAAAAATATAAATAAATAATTATGGAATTGAAATTTTTTTCATAATACAGTGTTTTGGGTGTGATTTGGGTACGTATAACAAAACATGTATGTACAGTCTGTGCAGACTCTACCACCATTTTTTGGTATAGGTATTCAAATCACGCCCAAAATATTGTATTATGAAAAAAAATGTCTCGTTATTGATCGTGTCCCACTCCGGACCGATCCATTATATATATATATATATATATATATATATATATATATATATATCTAATAAAAATACAAATGATTTTGAATTTTCTGCTCATTCAATAAATTATCTAGGACGTTCAAAGTTTGAGATAAATCCCACCGTCCATACAGTGTCGAAGGCACGTGACCCAACTAGTATATATATATATATATATATATATATATATATACACACACACACACACACACACATATTCTTTTCAAAATTTCTTGTCAAACTAAATAAAATACTAAACAAATCTCAACATTTAAAAAAAGTTACAATGCTGGTTAGTTTGCATTGGATCACATTTTTATTTTTTTCAAATTTCTTTAAAAAAATAAAATTGTTTAAAAAAATTATTTTTTAAAGTGGTGTTGGTTGCCTTTTTGATTTTTAGTCAAAAAAAAATATTGGCGTTCAATAATTTTTTCCAAATTAGATATGAGAGCCTTTACTCCCAATGGCAGTCATTGAAGTTTTTATCTTCTAAAAAATATTCGTTTAAAAATAAAATCTTTTTTAAAAAAATTAAAGCTTATTTTTATTTTTAAAATAATGTTTTTTTATTTATAAAAATTATTCTTAAATTAATTAATTTTGTTAAGAGAAGAGCATATTTTAAGAAAATTTGAACAAAATGGATATAATTGAGAAAGTTGAAAATAATTAATTGTATAACTAATAGTAATTTTTTGATTTTATAATTATATTGATATAAATAAATGAATACATGATAAATTTGAATCTAAAAATATTTGAAATTGACTTTTTTAAAAGTTGATATTAATATTATAATTTAAAATGTAAGGATTAATATAGTTTTTTAAATAAATTTTTCTTCCTAAAATTCACAAATAAAATAAAATTAATTTGTCAGTGCTAGAAACCAACAGGAAAAAAGAGCCAGAGGCTACTTTCTCTAGCTTCTTCTCCTTTCTCCTCTCTCTGATTCTCTGAATTCCAATGGATGCTACTTGTTAACGCCAAGATCTTCTCCAACGTCCCAATCATGTAAGATGCCCTGATCCTGCACAGTAAACACGATAAACACCACAAGCTTAACAGCTGGACCGTCGGGGGATAGCTCAGGCGTGAGAGTCAGTATACATGTTCACAAGGTTAACAATGGAGGATATAATGTCAAGTGTCTTGAGAGAGATAATAATCCTTAGTGGTGTGTATATGTGAATATGAATGTGAACGTGTATGAGAACGTACCTGTTTGCGAAGACCTCCTTGCTAGGTTATACTCTCTTTTGCCGATTCTTGTGCACCCACTCTCTTGTTTGACATAGCCCCACGATCGATGGGTCTGACATTTGCATGTAGTCTATCTACTACTTTTGGTCACTGTTTCTACCGCCGGCCGGCTATGATCCCATCCACATTATGCATGGCAGGTATTTTAGTCAACCGTCATACTTTTTCATCATTATAAGTCAAAGATAGAGATATTAAAATATCTAATGGGTTAGTCCAATGAACCGACCCGATTCCATGGGGTTAAATAGCACAATGACTTTCAAGGTTCAATAATAAAGGCTCAATAGATTAATTAAATGAGTAAGCCCAATTTATTCGGCCCGAGGAGGGGAAATATCATGACCCAACATTGCCCCCTAGTTTTTTGTTGAACGGAATGTTTAATAGAAAACTATAAATGGTCCATGATATTTTACTAAAGGTCCATAGTAAGAAGTAATCGAGATGTACCCAGTTACTGTTCATGAGATGAAATGAGAGGAGAACGGAGGCCCAAATTAGAAAGGCCTTGCCCGATAAATATCTGGACCTGGAACCGGACGTTTCTCATTCAAATTCCAAATCATTACTAACACTTAATGTCTTGGGCCTTGTACAAATGTAGCAAATCGATATAAAGATAACTTTACCAAATTTGATAGTTCTACCTGCCCATTTGAAATTCGAGCGCCTTTTGAGTTTCTTCTGCTCTGAACTATCTGTCCTCCTCTACAAACTGTCAAAAATGGCTTCCCAAGATTCTAAACAAAGTTCACCCCTCCTAGTAACACCAATCAGCATCGTTCCACCAAACCCCAACCCCCGCGAAGAAACCTCAACCTTGAATCCCAAAGGAACGAAAACCGACAAGAATCATCCTCCAAAAATCTCCAAAACCCCCTCTGAATATTACAGGGAATACGGGCAGCTTCTTCATGACGCCAAACCTCCCTCTATAGTCACTGAAGCCGAGTTAAAGAGGATTCGATCTCGGTACCACATTTCGGATACTCACGCGGCTAGGGCTCCCAGGTCCGGTGAGAAAATGTACCAACGACCAGAGGGTTGGACAACCGTCCCTGTAACCCTGCTTGAGAAGGGGGTCCGTTTCCCTCTACAAGTCTTCATAGTGACTATACTGGGGTTTCTGGGCGTGGGGTTTGCCCAATTGGTACCAAATTCTTATATTCACATCCTGGCCTTTGTTGCTTTCTGCTATGAGTTGGGCGTTGAGCCTTCCCTCGACTTCTTCTTCACCGTGTACAAGATTATCCAGTCCAGAGAGAAGGGGTTCAAGGCCCTCAGCAAACACTCTCCGAAGTCGGGAGAAAAATTCGAGAGGCGTTAGTTGGTGAACACTCCTTGACGATAGGGGATGGCACGAAGTGGTTCTTCGTCAAAGGTCACGAAATCTCTTCTTTCTGCAGAATTGGGCCCTTGGCGAGAAGATCTCTGCTGACTTGGAGATATTTCTGAAGAACGGGAAGTTGAGATGATGGAGCTATTTGATAATTTTCCTAAGGAGGAGTGGAAGTACGGACTCCTTTCGAAGCAGGCATGGTTATATGACCATAAATGTAAGTATCAGTCTATTTTATATATGAATATTTGAAAATGTTCTTATGATGTGGAATTTAACATAGAATTTGTTTGCCTCGTGCGATATCTTTGATCGAATGAGCTCCTAGAAATAAAGGAATTTGAAGATTTTTTATGCAGGAAGTCTTGAAGTCGTTGAGAGTGCATGAATGAAGCTATCCCGTGAGCCAACCACCCCGGAAGTATCTGTAGATGAATTCGAAACGAAGAAGCCGCGAAGCTAATGAGACTCCTGTATCGGAAGAGACCCTCCGTCCTCGCCAGAAGAGGAGGTCTGTTAGAAAACACAGATCAACACCTACCCCGGCCCTTACGAAGCCATCCAGGCCCTGAGCCGATCACCCAACCAATCCCCCGACGAGGAGGTTTATTCGATCGTCCCTATCGAAGAAGTGTCCTCCGAACCAAGAAATTAAAAACCAAAATAACCCCTCTGACCGCCGAAGAACTCAGGGTGCCCCAGTCCTCGCTTCATCCACCCCTTCGTCACTTTGTAGAAATAAAAATTAGAAGAAGGTGGCGGGGACGAAATTGTTCTAACGTTATCCAGGAAGAGGAAGCGTACACCTGACAGTCACCCAAGTTCTGCCTCTGCCCCATCTCCCCGAGAACCCATTCCAAATAAATCTCCTTCTCCCGAAACTATATATCGGACCCCCTCCTCCCGAGCAATGACCCTTTCTCCCGAAAGGCCAGAGACCCTCCCCGAGCGGCTGGTCCTTGGTCGAGGTTATCATCTTTGAGGCTATGGGATCCCCGACTCTGTGGCCTAGATTCAATGCAAATTTCCCATTTTATCTTTTTGAGACTTTTAAATCAAGACAGCGATGATCACGTTTTAATGACCATACGGATGGAAATCGCAGCTTGTGAGGATGAGCTATCTCAGCCAAGGTAAATAACGCCTTCCTTTATTTTCTATTTCTTTGTCCATGTTTAGATATTTGAACACTGATTTGAACGCTGTTGAACATATGCAGGCCAATGCTGTCTTCGGACGTTTGCGTCCGAGGCACATAAATGGGGAGGCCGAGGAGGATTTCATGAGACAGGAGATAAATATGCTGAAATTGACCCTGGCTCGAGAAAGGGCCGATCGCGAAGATGCTCTTCATACCATCGACGGCCTTCAAAGAGACTTAGATCGAGCTAGGATGGACTTAAAGATGTCTGACGATGAGCTAAGGGCCACAAGGGATGGGTTGGCTGCGTCCAAAGCCAATCAACAAGTTTTAACTGACATGAACGCCGGCTTGGTTGAGGAAAACCTGCTCCTGAAGGCCAAAAATGAGGAGTTCACTTCAGCCAACCGAGGCTTGGCGATTCAACTTGGCGAAGCTCAAGCAAAGGCCCAGGACGAGGAGCGAAGACATAAGGCCAAGCGCCACAAACTTCGTCATAAAATAAAAGAGCTTGAGGGACGGGGTCCTCTTACGATAGAAGAGTCTGCAAAGCAATTCAAACCGGACTCTGAGGATTGAATGAGCTTAATGCAAAATCATAAAAGGTCTATTCGGAGGGTATGAAGAAGCTGCCGAGGCGAGGTAAAGAAAAGTTATCTGTTTGCTTTCAATGGATCCGGATCTTCTTAACTCAGGGGACGAAGGTGGTGCCTGAATGTCCTTCCTGCTTTATTCTGACTATGTAAAAATTAATTGTTTATGTCTTTGGGATTGTTTGAAAGTTTTTGTATGGATTTTGACAACGTTTCTATGTTTGTGTAATTAGTTAATGTTTATGGATGAATCGAATGAATGAATTTTTTATTTTATTGATGAATCTTCAACTTTCTTGATTATGACTTCTGTTTTGGTTAATTTCTTGTCAATAATTTAGTATCAATGAACTGAACTTAAATAGTGAATCATCTAAGGCATATAACAGTTAATTTATGAAATGGAGTGAACTGAATTTAATGGATAGAATTTAAAGAACTGAATTGAATGAACTGAACTCAACACTTGAACAAAATAAAGTAACGTATACTTATCATTTCCGAAGTGTGAGATCGGTCATGTGTCAAATGAATTCGGCTGATCCTCTTTGTACCATCAAAATCTTGCTTACCACTCGGGGTAGAACAAGTATATAAGGACCAAGATATAAAGATCAAGATATAAGGATCAATTGTGACCATTGAATTTCCACCCTTGGTAAAATCAATATAGGAACATAGGATTTGTCTACCACGCTGGTCAACAAATAAGTGGGCTGCCATCGAATGGCCAGCGAGTCCTACCATAACTCCTTACACCATTGTGACCTTAGGACAAATAGGACCAGGATCAATAGTGACCATTGACTTACCACCCTTGGTAAAATCAATATAGGAACATAGGATTTGTCTACCACATGGGGTAACAAATAAGTGGGCTACCATCGAATGGCCAGCGAGTCCGACCATACCTCCTTACACCATTGTGAACTTAGGACAAATAAGAAGAGGATCAGTTATAAAAAAATGAATGTGGATGAGCCACCGAAGTCTTTCTGTGCAGAATCCCCAGTTCTTTCAAGAATATCCTTGCCGAAGTGCTTTGTAGGTTAATAACTTTGGGCCAAATAATCGCCATAAATGTCTTTGTGAACTTCCCGAAGAACATACTCTGCTTTGGATGGAGCCAAATGTTTTAGCAATGATGACGAAAAAAGTCTTTCGATAAAGATTCTCATCAATGAGAGCAAAATTGACACTGTTGCACTTGGTCTGCTTTGCCAGCATCTGATCCGAAGGAAAGACGCCATCTGCCATCAAAGTTATAAGCATCTATAGTGGCCAACTTTGATAATGCATCGACGGTGGAATTGTTATTGCGATCGACCTCTTGATAGCTTGTTGTACTGATGTCTGAAACAAAATATCCATCTGCATGCAATGTCCACGAACTCTGCTTCTGCTGAAGAACTGCAACGGCTTTGTCGGACTCCACAACTTCTCTTTAACTATTATTAGCTTCAGAAAAGAATTGTCCGACCACAATATCAATCGACCTTGGAAATATTTACCGAAGTGTTCGGATTTCCAGGAGTGCAGCTTATAGATCTGCTTTGGTGATGAGTCCTTCGCTGTGGTGAGAACATTCAAGGCAGAGTGCCTTTTTTGTATTCTTGGGTGAATATCCTCCTGTGCTGCTCCTTTGTCTGCTGCGACCATAATCCCGAGAACCAATAGGGCGGAATACCCTCTTCGGTCAATCAGGAAAATGGCTGTTGGGTCCTTATCTACTCTGCTTCGACCATAATCCTGAAGACCAATAGGGCGGAATACCCTCTTCGATCAATCAGGAAAATGGCTGTTGGATCTTCATCTACTTTGCTTCGACCATAATCCCGAAGACCAATAGGGCGGAATACCCTCTTGATCCAATCGGAGAGAATGGGCGTTGGATCTTCATCTACTCTGCTTGACCATAATCCACGAAGACCAATAGGTGAAATACCCTCTTGATCGATCGGAGAATGGTTTGTTGGATCTTCATCTACTCTCCTTGACCATAATCCGAAGACCAATAGGGCGAGTACCCTCTTCGGATGCTTTCGAGAATCGGTTCTTTGGTCTTCTTTGGTCATGAGGATCACCTTGAGACATGTCCTCAAAGTTTATAGACTGCTTTCCAACTCACGGTTGTCCATCTTTAGGGGTACCACATCTTTCAGACTGGAGATAATTGAATGCTTTGTCCCTCAGCTTGGCAATCCGAAGAATCTGCACAACTATATCCTTGCTCTGCTCAGCTACCTCCTTGCTCCACTCAGCTACATCCTCGCTCCGCTCCAAGAGAACCTCCAAAGCTCTATCTGCTCCGTCTGCCATCTTCACCAGTTTGGCAGCCTTGTCGTCCTGACCACTTTGGTGATGAGTACTAGGCAGGGTGCCTTATACTCGCCTTCGGCCATGATCACGCTCCTTGTCAGCAGCAAAGACCAACCATCTTCAAGCTTCACCGTGGGCTCTCGAACGAGAACCCCCTGATTTATGCTTGGAAGCTGTACTCTCGAGAGCACTTTTGTAAGGACCCAAACGATCCTTAACATAACTTTCGATGTAGAACAGTTGGAAGGATTGTGATTGATAACTCAAGAACACTAGAACTCAGCCCTCCTTCTAGCGCCAATGTTAACGCCAAGATCTTCTCCAACGTCCCAATCACGTAAGATGCCCTGATCCTGCACAGTAAACACGATAAACACCACAAAGCTTGGACGGATTGGACCATGGGGGGATAACTTCGAGCGTGAGAGTCAGTATACATGTTCACAAGGTTAACAATGGAGGATGTAATGTCTAGTGTCTTGAGAGAGATAATAATCCTCAGTGGTGTGTATATGTGAATATGAATGTGAACGTGTATGAGAACGTACCTGTTTGCGAAGACCTCCTTGCTAGGTTATACTCTCTTTGCCCGGATTATCGTGCCACCCACTACTATCTGACACAGCCCCCTGATCTGATGGGTCCTGCCGACTGCATGTAGTCTATCTACTACTTTTGGTCACTGTTTCTACCGCCGGCCGGCTATGATCCCATCCACATTAATGCATGGCAGGTATTTTAGTCAACCGTCATACTTTTTCATCATTACAAGTCAAAGATAGAGATATTAAAATATCTAATGGGTTAGTCCAATGAACCGACCCGATTCCATGGGGTTAAATAGCACAATGACTTTCAAGGTTCAATAATAAAGGCTCAATAGATTAATTAAATGAGTAAGCCCAATTTATTCGGCCCAAGGAGGGGAAATATCATCACCCAACACTACATTTTCTTCATCGGCAGCCATGGCACAACAAACATGGGAACTCGAAAACAACATCGCAACATCGAGGTGATGGGCCTCATGCAAAGATGGAAGGCCGAATGCCGACGCGATTATTGTGATGGGCGCCTTTGCGTTCTTAGGTGGAAGGAACGAAACTAGGGTTAATCTGCAGCGGATGCTTATGAGTATATGGTGGATTATTCCCAGACTAATAAGCAGGTAAATTAATTAATATTAGTCTTGATTAATTGTTTTGGGGATTATTTTGGTTGTTTTGTAGAAACTCCTAGAACCCTAGTTTGTAAAATAGCTTGAAGCTTTAATATTTCTGGGATTTTAGTAACCTTTGGAGAAAAACCCTAACCCTAGTTCTAAAAAAAGCGCATTTGCCAACTTAATTCTGTTATAGTCCTAGTATGTTTTGATCGCTCATCTTCAATCTGTTTAAAATTGTATGGAGCTGTAACAAAAATTTTATTTGATTATATTTTATTATTTTTGACATTTGAACCCCAGTTTTTTCTAGAGAATTGTTCAGGTCAGACAAATTTGTTTAGTCCAATTGCTTGTGTTTGTGTTTCACCAAAAACTTGTTTGTTGGGCACTGACATGTAAATTTTGTAATAATGGTAGTTAGCTGGCCAATGATGCCACTTTAGATTATTCTGTATTTCTTATATGGCTTTCTTTATGAATTGTTGGGGCTTAGGTGCTCTTTCTTTTACTAGGTATAATTTCTCGATTTAAATTCTGTCATTTGTTTTTTTATTAATGAATTTGTGGACAAGTGCACATTTTCTAAATGCTAAATGCTAATTTATTCAATTTCTTCATGATTTTGATGTGCACAATGTTGTGAACAAGTATTAATGTCAATATCCGAGATATGTATGGATTTTACTAATACGTTCCAACTTAGTCTGCTGGTTTTATTTATGGTGGTACAAATTCATGCCTATAGTATTCTTGTTCAGACACCTTGTGGCCACAATTTTTGCTTGAAGTGCTTCCAGAAGTGGGTTGGGCTAGGGAAGCACACTTGTACAAACTATCACCATCCAACCCCAGCTAAGATGGCAAGCAACCCTCGAATTAACTCCTCCCTGGTTACTGCCATTCGAATGGCAAAGATGTCAAAGGCTAATGGTTTTGTTGGTCCACCAAAGGTTCACCATTTTGTTCACAATCAAAATCGACCTGACAAAGCATACACCATAGATCGTGCAAAGAAATCTGGAAAGGCAAATGCTTGCAGTGGAAAGATTTTTGTCACAGTTCCACCAGATCATTTTGGGCCAATTCAAGCAGAAAATGTTCCAGACAGAAAATAGGGTATCTTAGTTGGGGAAACTTGGGTGGATCTGTTGGAATGCAGGCAGTGGGGAGTTCATCTTCCTCATGTTGCAGGGATATCTGGACAGTTAGATTATGGGGCTCAGTCTATGGCATTATCTGGTGGGTATGAAGATGATGAGGACCATGGTGAGTAGTTCCTCTATACAAGAAGGTATGTTATTTGTCGTGCAATATTGTTGTTTCAGTAGAGACTTGTTATGTGTTTGCTGTAAGAGCCATCCTCATATGACTAATTATATTCTTTCTATTGGATTTTATTAAGTTAATGTGTTCCTACGAGTAATATTTAGGGCCATAGAAATAGCTTTATTATTTGTTCTTAAATACTTGAGAAAAAGATGCTTACAAGTAGTATAGTTCCTTGTTTGTTTTGTCTGGTGGTTGATTATAAAAAGTCTAATTGTATGAATTAACCCTGATTTCTTGTAAACAAACTCATGCTGATGCCAAACTTAATTGGTTGAAGTTACAGGTGGCTTTGAGAACATGCTTATCTATGGTTTCATCTTGTTCTTCAAAGTTTACCCTCCTCCACAGAACTGTGAGGAGAAACTGCATGCCCATGGTAGAAGCTCTCTTAAGTTATTACCCTGGCAATGTTGTAGATAAATATGGATCTGAACAGAAGCAAACTTTTGAGGGTCATTACTTTTTTGTGACCATATATCGATTGTTTGTTCACACCATTTATTTATTTTCCCATATTTTAATCCCCCATTTCTCCCTTTAGTTAATTAATGTCTTCCACTCTATGAACTGAGTTTTCTTCTTCTACTTCTCACCACATTTGAAATGTCAAAATCCCTACAATAGACTATTGCAGAATCCCATTAGATGCATCTATTTGTTCATATGCATGACTGCCAGCTGAGTAAATTATCTAAAATTTCAAAATTTTGAAAATCATCTAGATTTATAAACTAGAACAACTGAACAGTTATTTTGAATTAACTTGTGTTTTTCATATTGTTTTTTGCGATAATTATTTGACTTTTATTTTATATTTAATCCTTTTTGTCCATCTTGTTAAACAGATTATCTCTAGATATGGGTAGTATGAACTTTAGAGAATCTGGCAAGCAGCGTTCAGCTTCTGTTTTACAAGATGAGGTATGAAAAATGTCAAGATGATGATGCATCTACTTCTTAGATGTTATCATTATTGAGTAGTGAATCTGTGTTGCAGGTCGACATGCTACAAGAAGAAAATGAAAGTTTACTTGAAAAGGTGATGCCATTAAAACTTTTACTTCTTTAATAAGCCGTGGATTACATGAATTGTATTTTTGTTTTTGTTTTGTTTGTCTGGAGAGGTCTGGAGAGGTCTGATTTAGAATCATGCATATTAATCTTTGAAATACGGCTCACCTTGTGTAATATCTAGAAAGGTGATGAAATGGCAAATATCCAACTGCTTTTATGGTGTGGTATCATATGTAGTATTAACACATTAATAAAGCTGTTAACTCACCATTTATCAGATTGTTACAGCACAGATTATTGTTGATTTTCTTTAATCTCATCCGGTACATAGTTTTAGGGAATTATTATCATGTACTTTATGGCATCCTGTTATAATATTGTGCTTTTCAGCTTCGACTTGCAGAAGAGAGGTTTGAGGAATCAGAAGTGAGGACTAAGCAGCTTGAGAAACAGGTAACTTATTACAGTAAAGAGGTTAACAAAAGAGTAATATGTTTAATAACCATTATTTTATGAAACTATGCATCAGTAGTAGATGTAACACTTTTGATTGTAATTTGGCAGCTATAGCTAGCAACTTGGTCACTTGTAGAGGATTTTGTATTTTATAAAATGATGAATTTATGGCTCCCTATAATTTGGGGCTAAATACATCCGTTACGGATGTAACTTTTGATTGTAATGGATGTACTATTGTTAACGAAGAGGGGACACTACCACAGGATTGTTTTATTGATCTACTGTTCAAATGAACTTGCTCACTTACGAGCTATTGCTTGATGACTATTTTAAACATCATGAATTTAGTTTTCTTCTTTTTAAGTATTTACTGCTGCTTAACATGTTCATCAACATTAAAGGTGCAGTTTTTTTTGGGCCATTCTAGGACGGGAATATGCAGAGTAATAGATTCATTTCCACCCATGAATCTGACTGCAAAGTCTACGATATACAACAGTTAATGTTGAAAAAACTACTCAGAAAATGAACATTTGAACAATGTCTTGTAATGGCCATATTACGCCCTGCATAGAGAAATTAGACAGAAGGATTATCCTCCAGTTTTACTGCAGAAAGAATTTAAGAATCTCTGTTCATTTAAAAACTACGTTGTATATAAAGTACGCATCTTAACAATTTTATTCAATCAATTTTATTTTTATTTATTATTATTTTTTAAATCTGCTTACTAGATGTCCTTGTGTGGTCCACAAGTTCCTATGCTTTTCTTTTTGTGAGAACATCTATTTTTAAAATTTTTAAAATTAGTGTTACTTTAAATTTGTAATGTTCGTTTGTTGTTAGGTTGCAAGTCTTGGAGAAGGTGTATCTATGGAAGCACGACTTTTGAGCAGGCAAGCATTAACAGTTCTGATATGTATCTATTATGGAGCTTACGGTGCCATTTTTTGTAAATTACTTTCTTATGCTTATTATACTCTGCAGGAAGGAGGCAGCCCTCCAACAAAGGGAGGTCAGTACTATACACGCTAGATACTGCAAGCATTTTTCTCATTGAGCATCATATCTTCGTTCAAAAATTGATACATAAAAAAAAACATGCATGCCAGCACCAACACATTTTTGTATGCATAAGAACACATTCTTGACAACCCGTCATCTGTGTTTTTGTCATTTGTTCTTTGGTCCATCAAAATAAACTTCATCTTTCTAAATATAGCAACCTATTGACACTTTTGAACATCAATCTGAATCTATGAATTAACAATATATTCTAGCTAGAGCTTGACCTTTTCATTAACAAAAAAGAATTGGTTGTAAACTTCAGAGCGGTCTTGATATGTTAAGATCATAAAGTCAGTTAGCCTATAGCGGTGAAGAGTACTTGCTATAGCAAATTAGTATGCTAACAAATACTCCCCTCTAGAAAAGAAGGGTAAATTTTACTTCACCACCTGAGGTTTGACCATTTTCTCACATGACCACCTATTGTTTAAATTTGAGGTGAAGTGAAAATTTGTTTTTAATGTTATCACCGTGACTTTAATGGCTAAAGACATATTTTCCCTAAGATTAAGACATTTATGTCATTTATACATATAACTAATAGCGTAATAAAGAATTTGTTATATTGCACTAAACCGAAGCTTGTAAAATGCATGAATACCTCAAATCGTGGAGAATATGTCAAAAATTACAATTTTAATGTTGCAAAAGTAGAGTTACCTAGGGTTATTTAGTATCAATTTAACCCCTTTTTGGTATTGTTTGAGAGCGAATCTCAGCCTATATTGCTTGGATTCTCGATCTCTAATGGATGAATAAGATGGATCTTTAGTTTGCTTTTTCTTCCTCTAGTCATTTTCGAGAACAAAGCATGTGAAGGGTGTTTTTGATGAAATTTTAGGTTGTTTAGTGTTGTTTATAGTTGATTATGCTTGAATTTTGGTTAAAGGATAATACTCATAGAATTTTATTACCTAATTGAAGAAGACAGAGGTGGAAGGAGGAGAGAGGTGGTGATGCAGTACAAATGTTCAATTGAGTATTATAAGGGTTAGGGTTTGGAAAATATAAAGTCCAAAAAGAGTATTTTGGAGATATTTTTTAGTGTTTGATAATTGTTTTGTTTCTTCACACGTTTGTAGCGAGTGGTGCACACATACTATTAAATTGTGTGATGATATTTAAGATTGTGTGATGCTTGTGGTTGTTGAATGTGACTGAATTCTAACTTGAGGTCAACATATAATAATAATCTACAAGTCTTGTAACAGAAAATATGTTTACCACTATGCTTACAGAAATTAATTCATGAAATGGCCGATTAAGATTCCAATTTTTTCTTGTAACAGAGCAATCATATAGTCGCACTGAAGGTTCTTTTTCTATTTAGATTTGTAGCAAATGATATTGTAATTGTCTATTTGTCTTTTTCTGGTTATGAGTAATACGGTGTACATTAGTACCATGTAGCAACTCTATTATCTTTGTGTATTGATTTTGGCATTAAGTGCCTGGTGATCTATTTGCTTCATTTTTCTGACTTACTATTATTTTTAAATATGTGCAGGAAGACTGCTTCTAAGACCTGCCTTACAATACTGGGTATTAAATTTTCGTGCTACGTTTACGGAAGACAAGGGATGAAATTATGAAGTGTACTCTCTCTATATTTGTAGATATATACTTTGATTGAAGAACTGTGATAGCTTTAGATGGTTAATTGTAAAGATAATGAATGATTATGTAGTGGATGATTTTATTAAGTTAATAATATTTTAGTTTTTTGTATTTTTGCCATTATTTGTTATGGGGACATTGAGCCAGTCAGGTACACAAAAAGAATGTCAAATTTTGATTTGACAACAATATATTTCGTTACCAAAGCATTGAACAAGATTTAATATAGCAACAATTTTTTATACATTTAGCAATAAATTTACGTTGCTAATGACATTAAAAATATAATATTTGGCAACAAAAAATTAACCTAATAACAACAGAGAGGATATTGTTGCTAATACTAAAATAAAAGGCAACATTTTTTATCGTTGCAAATCGTATCAACTTTCGTTGCACATATAAAGAAACAACAACATATAATGTCGTTGCTAATCGACGACTTTCGTTGCTATTGAAAAATAACCAGCAAGAAACATTTTCGTTGATGATTCAGCATAATGTCGTCGCCAAATAATATAATCAGCAACGAAAATCGTTGCTAAAAAGTTTACATTCCGCAACGAAAACAAGTTTAGGCAACAATTTTCATAATTTACTGCAACGAAAAATGTTGTTGCAAAATGGTGTCAATTGCAACGAAAATGCATGGTCGTTGCAAAAAAAAGAGTTCATTTCGTTGCCAATTAGTAGGCTTTTGCAACGAAATGGGGTTTTTAGCAACGAAATTTTAATTATTTTGCAACAATACATTTTGTTGCTAAAGGATTGATGTCTCAGTCTGAAAGCCAATTTCGTTGCAAAATGTATTACTTTTGGCAACGAAAAAAAATCGTTAGATTCTTGAACAATTAGCAACGCTCATTGCGCAACGAAAGACGTAACGACAGTAAAGTCGTTGCCAAAACCCTTTTGCAACGAAATTTGGCATCTTTAGCAACGAAAATCGGTTGTTGCTGAAGGCCCATTTTTTTGTAGTGCATGAAGTTAAGGGTTTTGGCCCAAGAACACCAAGAACATCAATAGTGACGGATTTGTCGCCTAAAGCCCATTTAGCGACATTTAATTTCAGAAAATGAATAATTTTATTTAATAAATAGAAAAAAATTGTTTTTAATTATTAAAAATACAAAATAAATTCCTAAAAATTATTTTAAAGCCCAAAAATTAGTTTTTAATTATTTTGAATATATTTCATTAATATTTAATATTTTTGGAATAATAATGGTATTTAATTTATTTAATTATAATATTAAATAAATTACTTCAAAATTATTTTAATACTTGAAAAATCATGAAAATTTATATTATGGTATAAGAAAATATTTTAAGTTATTTTTGATGACTTTTAATATTTTGTGATGAATTTCATTAATAAATTAATATTAATTATAAATAATTTATTTAATAAATGAAATAAATAAATTATGAAAAATAGAATTAATGATTTAAAATTATATAAAAATAATTTAAAGGTTATAAAAAATTTGAAGTTATAAAATATCAATTTTGATATTTTTCCTAAAAATATTAATATTTTAATATTAAGGACAATTATTTATTAATGGTTTTAATTATTTTAAAATTATTTAAGGATAATAATGAAGTATTAAAAATACTTTGAGATATTATAAATATATTATAATATTATGTTAAGAATTTCATTAAATATTAATGATAATGGAATTAAGTGGTATTTAAATCATATAAATATGATGTTAATGATTGAAAAATCATAATTTAATTATAATAATTACTTGAAAATTATTATGAGCCTATGAAAATTATTTTGACTGAATAATTAATTGTCTATGTTAATTGTGTTGTGTTTAGACAGAGTCTTATGGATATTAGGCTCGATAGTTATCCAACTGGGCCGTCGGGATGTCAGAATAGTATCGAATTCAACTCAGACTGCAATAATTTAACTTGATACTAGGTCTTATGTGTTGTATAGATGGATAGGATAATGTGGTAATGTGTTTAGATTATTCTATATTGTGATGATATTATTCTAACTTAGGAAATCGATATGATTAATATTAGGTCTTCGGATAAAGCTAAATTATGTTTTGTAATGGTAATCAACCGATCAGGCAAGTTTTTTATACTCACTTATTTTAAAAGTTTTCTTGAACTATTCTTTTAACTTGTGATTAATCATTGTTGATTACATCACGTCTATAAATTGTTGAATCGCACTTTGTGCCTATTGCATATGTTCATCATGTATGAAAGGCTGATCACCTTCATTACCATTCAGTCCAGATATAATTGATATGTTCATGTTCAATGTTCGTTCAATTATGAAAATTTGTCCATGCTAGTTCACAATTATATTGTTGAATGTTAGCCAGCTATTATTCAAAATCTTTCCATCATGATATATCCATAATTTATTGAACTTAATGTTGATCGACAAACTTGTTGCTCACCCTTGCTATATTATTATAAACATTGCAGATTAAGACGAATACGTAGGATACAAGGAAAAGTCAAAGTCAAGTTCAGTGTGGGACTATGTATGCAGATAGATTTGTAACAATATTGTATAATAATAACATTGTATTTTAGTGTTGGTCGATTTCGCAATCAATGAATACATTCAAGTATACACGGTTAACAAGTAATAAAGTGAAAGTAGAGTATCGTTCCCACGAGGAATTATTTAATAAAAATCACCAAGTACTAATTCTTAACCAAACTAATTTTATTTAAACAACCTCAAATCCTGATTTTTCTAATTAAGAAAACTAAATTAACTAATTAAACTGAATTTCTTTATGACTGAATTCAGATAAATAAAGATTAAGACTTCAATATCCCCATTTATGAACTACAAATCAATTATCCAATTATCCCAATTATTATATCTACTGAATTGTTAACAGGAATTCTCAAATGCCAAAAGTCCTTTTCCAAGTGATCAATTGACTTCTATTTAATCCAGATTAATCATGTTATATTCCTATACAAAACAGTTGAATTAAACTCCTTCAATTCCAATTCCTTATGTGTTACATGCGGTGAACAGATATTTCCATTCAATTCACAAACCTAATTATTCACCATGCTAATAACTAAGTCACATGTTATCATGCCCAGTTCTAACCATAGAATTCCTCTTTTAATTCCTTCTAGAGTAACAAGGTAATTACTGATCAGATAATTAATCAATAAGCTCAAGACAAGATAAACAATTTACTTTGACATAAATAATTGGAATAAATTGAATAACTAATTTATAGACATAAAAGGTTCAATTGAAATCTTAATAAAAGAGTTAGTTCATCATTAATGAATTAAAACTAAAAATCCACAAATGAATAGACATTAAAAGATAAAAATCTCCATCTTGTTCAAGCTCCTGCTCTTTTTCTTCAATGGCCTCCAAGTTGCTTCAATCTCCAAAACTAATTAGAACTAGGGTTATGTTCTAATCTAATTGAGTGTATCTCTAATCTAATCTATGTAATCTCCCTTTATTTTTTGCCTTACATCATGTATTTATAGGTTACAAGTCTAATTTTTAGCTTAGGAACAAACCCAATCCAATTTGGAGTCAAAAAAATCATCAAATTTACTTCCTAAACGCAGCGTCCAAGCTTGCATTGACCTCTTCCCCTCAAAGACTTTGGCCAGGCACGCCCTCGGGATTCTTTAAGCATACCGGCCAAAGACCCCGAAATTTTTTTAAATAAAAAGGAATTTCCTTTATTTATTATTTTGAAATAGTAAGGGTTGATTTGATTAATGTGGATAGTTAAGGGTTAAATATGCAAATATTTCAAAATAAGCAAGTGGTTATAAAATATTCATTGTTGTCGGGGAATATTCGTTTGGTCGTGGAATATTCGTACGGTCGGGAATATTCGTACGACGGCGCAGCCATGTGTGGGCCCCATAACGGAAAGCGATTGGATGAAGAAAACGACAAATATAAGTTGTTTTTAAATAACGGCGTAGTTATTCACAGATTATCTTCGTTGGAATACCTCGTTGGTTAAAACACACTAATACGCTGTTGTTGAACAAGAGAGCTACTACCAGTATTGCACCAATTATTGATTCTTACGTGAAGAAGGCACTACTCAATAATGGTTACGATAATTACTGCTCAATTATTTTATTGAGTTAATAATTGCTGCGTTGATATTTTATATTCTTTGTTGTTTCAATAATTGTCATTACACAAGATCTTTCATTATCGAAGCAATAATTCATATTATCCTAATAATATTATTAGATAACATTATTGGCAATGTCTAGAAAGTTACATCTGGGAGAGGTTTGGTCACCTAATCATTACTACAAGAAGAAGAAATTCTTATTGAAAGCCCCTTTCCTGAACCGCTGCGTCATTGTCAATATTGTGATTACGTAATATTATTTGTGAATAATTAATTATTGATTTATATGATGAGGAAAATATTGATTTTATGTGGATATAGATGGAAAAATTTTAAAATGACAATTGTTGAAAATTAATATTTTATCTTTTTCGATAAAATAATTCATTTAAATATATTATTTTAATAATATATTAACTATGTGATATTTTTACAACGAATGTGGGATATATGAGTATACGAGGAGGAAGAGTATTTTTGTTGCAATAAATGTTTAAAACATGTTAAACATGTCTCTGGACCCCATTTATTGATTTGAAATTTGATTATAATTTAAAAAATTGCCCGTTTGTGGATTTCTTGTCAATTTCTGATTGGAATTTGGAAAAACTTTCTTCTGTAAAGTTGTAGAGAATTGAATTTCCTATAAAAACTCGCAAGATTCAATTTTTCTGATGAAAGGGCTATTTATTATGAATTATTGAAGTTCCAAAGTCTCAAAATAATTGATTTTTGGAAGTTTAAAATATTTAAAATTAGAAAAACGTTTTTCTTATTTTTTTCTAGAAGGTGGCATGTGTTTGATGGCTGAAATCAGATTCTAGACATGTGTAGAAAATAATATAATTATATTATTAATTTATTAAATTTTCTGCTTTGGTGTTCTAAGCAATTTCCTATAAATAGGTGCTTAGGTTAGAATTGAAAATCACACCGTAAATCAAGTTTTTCTCTCTATATTATCGGCGTATTCTTGTGAGTATTTTGAGTATACTTTGAGTATTGCTATACTGGTGCAAGTCCAAGTCATAGCCTATATCCTGTGTTTTTTTTAGAAAGATCTTGATCTTTCGAGGTAAGGATATTATTTTTTCAGAATGATATTATTTCTTCAATATCATTATACTTTGAAATGTTGATCCAAGTTTTTATCAAATTTGGAACTTTTTCATGCTCTGGGTTACTATTCATGGGTTACTATTCATGAGTTACTATTCATGAAGTTACTATTCATGAGTTACTATTCACGAAGTTACTATTCACGAGTACTATTCATGAAGCGTGAAGATGTTTTTGTGGAATTTCTATCTTTTGGTGTTTGAGTTACTATTCACGATACTCGGCACTATTCACGATACTGTGACTATTCAATCGAAAAATAAAATTTCTTCTTTTTTGTCCAAAATATCTATTCGGATACTAACTCGATTGTATCCATGTTTTGATCATTCTTGAATTTTACACCACTATGATTATTTTTGAGGTATTTTTGGGCGTGGATAAAACCAAGTACTGAATCCTTAATCCTTAATCCTTGTCATTTTGTTTCACTTGATTCGCTTCTTAAAAATATTTTTCATCATCCTCGGTCTTAAATGATGATATTATTGAATATCTTTGGCCAGTAGTGCAAAGATGAATGATTTCAAGAATATCTTTGGCTCAGTAGTGCAAAGATGAATGTGTTGAGATGAACACGACCGATTGATTAATATCTTTGGCCCAGTAGTGCAAAGATGAACAGTGTTTAAATGAACACGACCAATCGATGAATATCTTTGGCCTCAGTAGTGAAAGATGAATATTTGATTCCGTATGTATATTGATTGATGTTACGGGGATAAAATATTGATGATGGACTCGTTAAATTCATAGATTATAGTAGATTTCATTCTCTACGTAACTCTTCTATGAATTATTATTTCATTGCGAATATTGATCCGAAACTTGTTGTCTATCAGATTCTATCGATTTTTCCTCGTTGAAGACTAACGATAATTTGTTGTATATTATCTTAGTCATAATATTCTTTATTGGGCTAGTTGAGCTCACCCTTTTCCTTGTTGTTCCATTTTTCTTCTCAGGAGGCGAGAATGTAGCGAGTACTAGTTGGGGTATGGAATGAAGGTTCTAGAGAGAGTTGTTTAGTAGTCCTCACCATTTTGTAAAATAATGAATCAATAATTATGATGGGGATTTATTTGCATGTGGATATTGTCTAGAAGACAATATTATATTTAAACTCACAAGATATATTGTCGTATTTCACACGACATTTGTATTATTGAAGTTGTAGTTTGCTTTTTGTACCATGTATTTGGCACTCGTAATGGGTGTTGTGTATACCTATTTTGGGGGCGTCACAGTTGGTATCAGAGCTTAGGGATATGATCTCTGGCGGAGATCGGGGAATAAAACTAGGAGGGGAGAGACGAGTAAATCCTTCGCTAGTGTGTCCTACCTAAGCTTATTTGTTAGTTGGTCAAGATATAGGGATATTATGTGATTTATTGATTTCCTTAATTAACCCTTATTTTATGACAAGATTTTGAGAATGTCGAGAATATATTAACAAGGGAGCAAATGAGACCGTGGAGATGCCTGTACTCACCAACGAGGAGAACGTGTGCAACAGTCGGTAATGTTCCTCCCGTGAACAACACCAATCGAAAGCGCGATGATGAACGAGGGGATGTTTAGAAGTTTTTTGCAGCTTCATGCAAAATCGACGAGGGAGACTCGTGTTCAAAATACAGAGGAAATGATAGCAATTCATGGGTGGTCACAACCAAGCGGTTCAAAGAGTTGGGACCACCGAATTCAGGGAAAGCGAATCCGATTAAAGGCGAGACGTGGGTCAAACAAATTACCAAGATATTCGATGTCTTGGGATGCACGAGAACAGAAAGTTCCATTCGCGCCTTTTATGTTCCGTGGCGGCGCAGACATCGGTGGAATCAGCGTGAACGTACCCATCCAAATTACTCAAAGATGTCATGGGAGACGTTTGAAACAGTTCAATGACAAGTACTTCCCCGAAAGTATTCGTCATATGAAGGAAGTGGAGTTTATTAGACTAGAGCGAGAATAACATGGCGGTGTCCCAAAGACGAGGCGAAGTTCGCGGAGTTATCCAGTTCACACCTCATTTGGTGGAGAATGAGGAACGTATGACGCGGATGTTTCGAGAGGTATGAAACCCGACATACGCCATCTCATTTCTCATAAATTTTCTCTCTATTCGGATGTTGTCAATGTGGCTCGGTTGTTAGAGCGAGATAACGAGTACGTTCAACCGAGGGACCATAACCGGGATCATACCAAAGATAGCGATCATCGAATAACGATAACCAAATGGGGAAAGAAGAATACGTACAAAAGGCGGTAACCACTCTGGTGGTAATCGTGGCCATGAAAATAGAAGAAGCGAGTCGGGAGGAGATTTGAAAAAGAGGAGATTCAACAACGACCATGTGAAGACGTCAGCGCCAGTAACAACTAGTTTTAAGGGAGGAGAACGACCACCGGTCATATGTTACAAATGCGGGAAAGAGGGACATATCAGCCCAAACTGCCCACAACAGTTTAAGGTATGCTATAATTGTGGAAAAGAAGGACATATCGCTCGAGATTGTACGATATCGAAACCCAGTCCAGCGGGAATGGTGACTCAAAAGGATGTCCCAGAAAAGTCAAAGTCAACGGTTCTTGGAAGAGCGTTTGTCGTGACCGGTCAAAATGCAAGGAACCCGAACGAAGTTAGCACGGGTTAGTTAATTATAAATTCTTGCGAAGTATATACCTTACTAGATATCGGTTCTACCCATTCTTTTATCTCTCTTACTTGCGCTCAACGTTTAAACTTGACTCGAGAGAATTAGACTTTGACCTATCTGTGGAAACTCCGTTAGAGAAACTTTCATCACATCCATTGCTTATAAATCTTGCTTGATTCAATTTGGCACTATCACATTACACCGTTAACCTTATTTCTATAGAGATATTTATTTTGATGTGATTTTAAGGTTAACTACTCATCATGCCGAAATTGATTATTTTCGTAAGGTTGTTAGTTTTCATATTCCTAAGCAACCCGTTATTCAATTCAAGCAATCAAACCATTGTAGTCAAACATTTTCATATCAAGCCATGAAGTCATTCGTTTATTACGGATGTCAAGTTTTCTTAGTCCATGTTATGGATTTGAATAAAGACACGCCGATTTGAATAATATTCCTGTTGTTATTGATTTTTCCCGATGTATTTCTGAAGAATTTCTTGCTTACTCCCAAAGCTCGATATTAAATTTTGTATCGACTTTGAACCCAGATACAAAACTCATTTCTAAAATCTCATATCGAATGGCTCTATTGAACTTCGTGGAGTTAAAATTCAACTATAGAATTTGGTACCTGAGCCTTTATTTTGTGACTTCCTTTGTGGAATTCACCTAAGCCAGACTCTCTGTAGGGGACGTAAAATCGGTGCGATAGTAAACTGATAGGTGTCATTGTGACGTGCTATCCAAGATTGGGATATGAGTCACAGTTGAGAGCAACCTAAGTCAGTTATCGAAAGACGTAGCTTTCTAGGCTTAGTTGGTTATTATCGGAGATTCGTTGAAGGATATTCTCGAATCGCTATTCCATTAACGCAGCTGACTCGTAGAGATACAAAATTCGAATGGAGCAAGGAATGTGGGAAGAGCTTCGAAGAACTCAAGAGGAGACTCATTTCAGCACATGTTCTGATCATGCCATCCTGGAAAAGCGAACGTGGTAGCTGACGCGATGAGTAGAAGATTATATGCGAAACGAAAAGCGATGATGTCAAGTATACGACAGAGCCAACTTTAATAGAAAAAGTTAAGGTTGCTCAAGCCACCGAATCCGAGAAATGATGCGTATGAAGAAGAAAGTACAAGAAGGAGCTATTCCTAAGCGAGAATTGATGAAGAAGGAATACTTGAATCCACTCTGAGACTTTGTGTTCCTAACGACTTCGATTTGAAGTATAAGATTATGATGGAGGCACACGAAGACACCATTTGCAATCCATCCTGGAATTACTAAAATGTATCGTGATCTTCGACATACATTTTGGTGGAACAATATGAAGAGAGAGATTGCAAAGTTTATCTCGATGTGTTTAACTTGCCAACGTGTAAAGGCGGAGCATCTTGTACCTAAGGGTCCGTTGCAACCACTTGAGATTCCGGAATGGAAGTGGGAACACATTACTATGGATTTCGTTACGGGTCTTCCTACGGTTTCTCAAGGCATTAATGCTATTTGGGTTATTGTTGATAGATTAACCAAGTCTACTCATTTCTTGCCGATACGGGAGACTTATTCACTTGAACGTCTTACTAGTATGTACGTGAATGAGATTGTGAAGTTGCATGGCATGCCTGTATCCATAGTTTCGGATCGTGACCCAAGATTCACTTCATGATTTTGGGTTAGAAAGCTATGGGCACGAATTTACGATTCAGTTTGGCATACCATCCTCAAACGGATGGGCAATCAGAAAGGACTACTCAAACTCTTGAAGATATATTAAAACTATGTGTCCTAGATTTCAAAGGAAGTTGGGATAAGTACTTGCCATTGGTGAAATTCTCATACAACAATAGTTATTAAACATAGGCAGGGTTCCATTTGAAGCATTATATGGACGAAAGTGTCGTTCCCCAATATGTTGGGATGAGGTGGGTGAAGCAACATTGTTGGGACCCGAGTTAGTTAATACGCATATGACTAATGATTCGACAACGATACAAACAAAGCAAGACAAGATCGACAAAAAGAGTTATGCGAATCTTCATCGAAAGGACGTGGAATTTAGTGTAGGGGATCATGTATTGTTGCGAGTTGCTCCATGGAAGGGAGTTACAAGATTTGGGAAGAGAGGAAAGCTCAATCCACGATTTATTGGTCCATTTCAAATTCTTGACCGAGTAGGAAATGTAGCCTATAGACTTGCGTTACCTCCGAGTATGTCTCGTGTTCATAATGTGTTCATATGTGAAAGACCCGAACCACGTTATTGAGTTAGAACCGGACGAGATAGCCGAAGACTTAACGTGTGAGGAGGTACCTGTCAAGATCTTGGATAGGAAGGAGCATTTCCTACGCGCAAAGGTCATACCACAAGTTAAAGTTTTGTGGAGGAATCATGCTATAGAGGAAATGACCGGGAATTGGAAACGGAAATGAAAGCGAGGTATCCTCACCTTTTGAAACACCGTGCACGTCGTCAATTTCGAGGACGGAATTTCATAAGGAGGGAGGTTGTAAGACCCAAAATTTTTTAAATAAAAGGAATTTCCTTTATTTATTATTTTGAAATAGTAAGGGTTGATTTGATTAATGTGGATAGTTAAGGGTTAAATATGCAAATATTTCAAAATAAGCAAGTGGTTATAAAATATTCATTGTTGTTTGGGAATATTCGTTTTGGTCGTGGAATATTAAATGCGGTTAGGAATATTAAATGCGACAATGGCCCATGTGTGGGCCCCATAACTGAAAGCGATTGGATGAAGAAAACGACAAATATAAGTTGTTTTTAAATAACAGTAGTTGTTACCAAGTTATCTTGTTGGAATACCGGTTGGTTAAAACACACTAATACGCCGTTGTTGAGCAAGAAGCACCAGATTGCACCAATTATTGATTCTTACGTGAAGAAGCACTACTCAATAATGGTTACGATAATTAATGCTCAAAGATTTTATTGAGTTAATAATTGCTGCGTTGATATTTTATATTCTTTGTTGTTTCAATAATTGTCATTACACAATCTTTCATTATCGAAGCAATAATTCATATTATCCGAATAATATTATTAGATAACATTATTGGCAATGTCTAGAAAGTTCATGCTCTAAGGAGAGGTTTGGTCACCTAATTGCGGCCCAAGAAGAAGAAATTCTTATTGAAAGCCCCCTCTTTCCTGAACCGCCTTCATTGTCAATATTGTGATTCTCATAATATTATTTGTGAATAATTAATTATTGATTTATATGATGAGGAAAATATTGATTTTATGTGGATATAGATGGAGAAAATTTTAAAATGACAATTGTTGAAAATTAATATTTTATCTTTTTCGATAAAATAATTCATTTAAATATATTATTTTAATAATATATTAACTATGATATTTTTACAACGAATGTGGGATATATGAGTATACGAGGAGGAAGAGTATTTTTGTTGCAATAAATGTTTAAAACATGTTAAACATGTCGGTGGACCCCATTTATTGATCCGAAATTTGATTATAATTTAAAAATTGCCCGTTTGTGGATTTCTTTCCAATTTTGATTGGAATTTGGAAAAACTTTCTTCTGTAAAGTTGTAGAGAATAGAATTTCCTATAAAAACTCGCAAGATTCGAATTTTCTGATGAAAGGGCTATTTATTATGAATTATTGAAGTTCAAGCTCAAATAATTGATTTTTGAAGTTTAAAATATTTAAAATTAGAAAACATTTTTCTTATTTTTTCTAGAAGGTGGCATGTGTTTGATGGCTGAAATCAGATTCTAGACATGTGTAGAAAATAATATAATTATATTATTTATTTATTAAATTTTCTGCTTTGGTGTTCTAAGCAATTTCCTATAAATAGGGTGCTTAGGTTAGAATTGAAAATCACACCGTAAACTCAAGTTTTTTCTCTCTATATTATCGAGTTTATTCTTGTGAGTATTTTGAGTATACTTTGAGTATTTCTATACGGTGCAAGTCCAAGTCATAGCCTATATCCTGTTTTAATTTAGAAATCTTGATCTTTCGAGGTAAGGATATTATTTTTTTTCGTAATGATATTATTTCTTCAATATCATTATAATTGAAATGTTGATCTGAAGTTTTTATCAAATTTGGAACTTTTTCATGTGCTCTGGGTTACTATTCATGGGTTACTATTCATGAGTTACTATTCACGAGTTACTATTCATGAGTTACTATTCACGAGTTACTATTCACGAGTACTATTACGTGAAGCGTGAAGATGTTTTTGTGGAATTTCTATCTTTTGGTGTCTGAGTTACTATTCACGTATAAGACTATTCACGATACTCAAGACTATTCACGATATCGCACACTATTCAATCAAAAATAAAATTTCTTCTTTTGTCCAAAATATCTATTCGGATACTAACTCGATTGTATCCATGTTTTGATCATTCTTGAATTTTACACCACTATGATTATTTTTGAGGTATTTTTTGGGCGTGGATAAAACCAAGTACGAATCCTTAATCCTTAATCCTTGTCATTTTGTTTCACCGGATTCGCTTTCTTAAAAATATTTTCATCATCCTCGGTCTTAAATGATGATATTATTGAATATCTTTGGCCCAGTAGTGCAAAGATGAATGATTTCTGAAGAATATCTTTGGCCTCAGAGTGCAAAGATGAACAGTGTTGAGATGAACATGACCGATTGATTAATATCTTTGGCTCAGAGTGCAAAGATGAACAGTGTTTAAATGAACATGACTTGATCGATGAATATCTTTGGCTGTAGTGCAAAGATGAATATTTGATTCCGTATGTATATTGATTGATGTTACGAGGATAAAATATTGATGATGGACCGTTAAATTCATAGATTATAGTAGATTTCATTCTCTACGTAACTCTTCTATGAATTATTATTTCACTGCGAATATTGATCCGAAACTTGTTGTCTATTGTATTCTATCGATTTTTCCTGTTGAAGACGAACGATAATTTGTTGTATATTATCTTAGTCATAATATTCTTTACTGGGCTAGTTGAGCTCACCCTTTTCCTTGTTGTTCCATTTTTCTTCTCGTGGAGGCGAGAATGTAGCGAGTACTAGTCGTGGTATGGAATGAAGGTTCTAGAGAGAGTTGTTTAGTAGTCCTCACCATTTTTGTAAAATAATGAATCAATAATTATGATGGGGATTTATTTGCATGTGGATATTGTCTGAAGACAATATTATATTTAAACTCATTAAGATATATCATCGTATTTCACACGACATTTGTATTATTGAAGTTGTAGTTTGCTTTTTGTACCATGTATTTGGCGACTCAGAATGGGTGTTGTGTATACCTATTTTGGGGGCGTCACACTGGCGCTGGAAATGACCTTGGTTTGGGCGCCCCGGTGCTGGGGTCTTTTCCAGAATTTTTTGCTCTGACTTCATTTGGGAAAATGGCCATAACTTCTTCACACGAACTCCGATTTTGATGATTCAAGATGTTCCGGAAAGAGGAGACATAGATCTACAACTTTCATTCTTAAAGTTATTCGAAATAAGGTCTCGAACAATACTCAAATTGGCTCTGAAATGACTACTGTATAAATGACAAGCCGAAAACGCGCATCTAGCCACCCCAAACGTCGATCCAAGTAACTTTTGTCCCAATTCCTACAAAACAACATAAAACATGCATGAATAGACATAAAAACTTAAAAACATCCAAAAGATTAAGTTCAAACGCACTCAATTATGAGTATAAAACTAACTCATCAAATACCCCCAAACTTAAACCTTTGCTTGTCCTCAAGAAAAAACACAAAAGAACTAAAAATAAACAACGTAAATTAACTACATGAATGCATATGCATGATCTACTTCCTAATATACCTACGAACCCAGTAATAAATCAATATGATATATAGCAACAGGCCTCAAAGATACCATTGATACTCAAACAATTTATCTGATCAAATCAAAGTTCATAACTCTAAATAGTTAGTCAATCCAAACCTGTCATCACCCATGTTGTGCGTGTGTGCTTGTTAACCATTCTAACCAACCACAGTTCAAGATAATAACATAACAAACTTCTTAAAAGGAAAATTTCAGTTCCAATTTAATTACTTTTGTGAATATGACAACTCCAGTTAAAACTAAGCAAATACCAAGTCTAAGGGTAAATATAGGATTTATATCTACCTTTATTCAACCACGAGGGTATTTTTGCTCTTTCTCGTGTTTTATTCATTTTTTTATTTTTTTTATTTTTCTCATGGTTGTGCAATGTCTTATTCCCTTAGGCTTTTCAATGCTACCTTAACGAGCTTTCAACCAACGACTCCCAGACCATTAAGACCTTAGGGCGCTAGGTGTAAAGACAATCCCCCCGGGCTTACTTACTCAAGTAACACAGGCCACAAAACTAGACAAGCATGCCACGATGTTTATTCCCTGATAACGGCGCCAAAAACTTGTTGGTCGTTTTACCGATCAATATATGCGTGCAAGTATACACGGCCAACAAGTAATAAAGAGTAAGTAAAGTATTGTTCCCACGGAGAATTAACTAATAAAGTTCACCAAGCATTAACCCATAACCATCTCAATCTTATTTAAACGAATGATATTATATTTTATATTTAAACTACAAAATTAAATAAACCTAACTAATCCTAGAGTGAGACTAGATAATGAAGACCTGAGATCACAATTTCATCTATTGACTCATTCAAAACCATACACTTCACGTTAGGCCAAACTAATTGTACCGGTTTGGTAGTCGAGAACACAAAAGTAAAGTACAACCATCTCTCAATGTACCATACCCATATCACATATAATCCACAATTGATAGAATACACATGAACACCCACATTATCTAAACCACTATATGTCTATGTGATTTACAAATAATTAGGGTTTAATCCCAAGTTCTCAATAGACTACTTAATGGTGCGCGCCGGATATGTCTATCCTAAGCACAAATCATGCATCCCAACACAATGTAGAATATACAATCATAAGTTATTAAGATCAGATCCAAACCCATACTTCATCTCTCAAGTCCATATGGATTATCACAATAATTGATGGCCAATCAACTAAGCAAATAAGAATGAATCTTAATAGACAACCCTATAACAATTAATAAGGCTAACAATGAAATATATCAGAATAAACTAATCCATAGAATTCATTGCAATCTCAGAATAGAGTTTAAATCTAAGTTGAATCCAATCTATCATCCACATATTGAATAAATATCACAAGATTACAAATAAGAACTAAAGAGAGGATACAAGTAGAGAATTGAAGTGCAAATCTATTCTCCTACTCCAAGATGGAATCTCTGATGCTTCCCAATTGCTTCAAGTCTTCAATCTCGTCAACTCTAGAAATCACTACTCTAATCTACACTAATCTATTGTTGAAATTTAAGACAGAAAGAAAACCCTTGTTCCTTGTTTTCCCCATAAGGGTCCATTTCTTGATGATAACAAGTCTAACATATAAGACCTAATCGAACTCTCTCCTCAGTTACGCTTCCAATTTCCAATTTAAAATAAAGTCAAGCCTCCAATAACGCTCATAAGCATGCAGCAAGCGCCCCTCCTTTTGTAATCCTCACATGGGCGCAAGAACTTGCGAGTGTAATGTCTCATCCATTCGGGTGCTTTCATACAAGCAAGCGCCCTCAAGCTTATTCTCACACGCTACCGCTACCGCTTCGCAAACTTTGAATTCGGTTTTGTCACGTGACCGATCTGTTTTATTGCTTCATTCTTTTGTCCATCCATGCTTAGCCTCCTGCTCCAATTGATCCTCATGCCATGCATCCAATGAATTTCATGCCATTTACATCACCAAATCATGCCATATCCTGCACTTTTACACCAAAGGAGTTTTAAGTAAATGCAGTGCAAAATAACATGAAATGCAACTAAAAATACACTAAAATATACTTGAGATGGGCCTAGTTCGCGCGAATTAATATCCAATAAGTAGGTGTGAAACCCACTTATCAAATACCCCCAAACTTGAACTATTGCTTGCCCTCAGGCAATGCAATATAATGCAATCTACATGTTATGCAAGCTACACTACTATGCAAATGAATCCCACATTCTCAGCCAAATATGAATACCAATAAGATATACCTCAGAGAAATATCAAGATCCAAGAACAAAGCATCAAACTAAGCTCTTAAGGCATAATGACATACAATCAGATAATCCTAACCTGCTATAAAGATGTTGTGTGTGTGTGATGTGTTCACAGATAAGCTTGACAAAGATAAAGATACCACATGCTACATTGCTTAAGACATAAAATTGAAGTTTAGATCAAGAACTACATATACTAATGAGACATCGATCAACTACTCCAACACATCAATACAAATTAAGGTTTAACAATGGGTTTATTCTGCTTTATTTTTACTCACTAGGGCGATTTTTGCACTATCCCGCGGCGTTTATTGCTTTATATATATATATATATATATATATATATATATATATATATATATATTTTCCATATGATCGCAATGTCTCATTCCATTAGGCTAACAGTGCTACCCCTTAGAGAGCTTTCAACCAACGACTCCCAGATCATTAAGACTTTAGGGCACTAGGTGTAGAGACAATCCCCTCGGACGTACTTACTCAAGTAACGAAGGCCCCAAAACAAGACTAGCCACGGTAATTATTCATTTTTTTAAAGCAAGCATACCCATGTGTTCCCAAAAATTGAGTTTCAGTGACTTCATAGTCATTACTCACTTCCTACACAATTCTATCATTAAAAACAACATTTTCCTCTCAGCAGACAAACATGCTAATCTTAACCAACAAGCAAATAGGAACATTGTCGTACTACCCTGTAACATCTAAACAACATGCATAGATTACATCATGTATGGAATTATAACTAAGTTTAAGTTATCAACATAGTTCAAAAATCTATCACATTTCTATTTCATCATTGGCCAAATTAGAATTCAACTAACTAAAAGCCTAGGATTATGCAATGTTATGCAACTAAACACATATTAAGTATACAAGACAAAAGAAAACTAAAAACAAAAAATTTAATGTAAAGTTTAACTACAAAGATATTAAAATACCCCTATTATGCAACTTAAACCTGCAATCAAACTATATGCAACTAACTATATGCAACAACTACTCACTACAACCAAATATCCCCAAACTTAAAATAAACAATGCCCTCATTGTAATTAAAAGTAAAAGAATACTCCCCTAAGTGGCAATGTCATCTTTGTTCGCCTCTTCATGATCCGATGAGAATTATAGAAAAAAAACGTTTAAATTAAAACTAATTTGATAAAAATTAATATTGGCAAAATTATTTAACAAATTCCCCGGCAACGACGCCATTTTTTTTTTTTTATTTTTTATCCCATAGATTCCCCCAAACTCAAGCTTTTACGTCATTCCAACCTTTACCGCCAGTTCACTAATTTCCTTAAATTTTAACCAAGATTTTCCCTCAAAAACAAATTATGAAACCCTTGAACCAAGTAGATTAAAATAGTTAAACTTTAAGTGCTAACTGGTTACATAAGTTTCAGACAGGCTCAGATTTTCTTCATGTTTAAAATTAGAACTCATCATCAATTATCAACACTGTTCAAGTTAACAATTAATACCAATCTTATCATGGGTCGAGCTAAGACCACACCAACTAATCGCACAGATTCATGCAAAAATAAATAAATAAATAATTCAATTATACTACATGAACACATACTAATATAACCTATGTATGTATATGCAATTAACTACCATGTATTATATACAACCTAAAAAAAAAATGCTAACACATAAAAATAACAAACTACAATGCAAATAACTAACTATATGCAGTACGACACTAAAATGCCCCCAAACTTAAACTAGACATTGTCCTTAATGACTAAATTAGAAAAAAATTAAAGCAGAGGACTTCCTTGAAAATATAGCAATATTCCTCTTTGTCCACTAAGTTTGGAGAATAGGCTAAGCACATGGAACAAATTGGGCACCACACTTGAATTTGACTTGAATAACCTATAAACCATGATAGAAACAATTTTATTAAATTCTAAATAAATGCAAATTCAAAACTACTAATATAAAACCTAATAAAAACTAAAAATAAAAATTAAACTTGGGTTGCCTCCCAATAAGCGCTTGTTTTATAGTCTCAGCCTGACTTCTTCAATTCTCTATCCAATTCCCCTATGAAAATTGAGGAACCCTCCATCCATCAGAAGCAATGTCTCTTTTGGGAGGTTCCCAATTGTAATGGCCATTGAGTTTAAGTCACCTAGCATGATCTTTTTAGATAGAATCCCCATTAAGTACGGCAAACCACTAGGTGCTTTCCCAATTGTGTTTGTGATCAAATTATGGCATGAAAGCTTGTCAAACACAATGGGCTCTTCCTCTATCTTCTCCTTTTCAACCCACCATGACTCCCAGTTGTACTAGCTCTTATGTCACAAAGAGCTTTGCCTACGACATGACTGCCAATTGGGCATGGTTTTGCAAAACTGCCCGGATTCTTGAACTTTGGTGGAGGAGGCACATGGGATACTAATGAAATCAGATCATCTTCGTTGAATCTTACAGTTAACTCTTCGTCGATCTCCTTTTCTTGGTTCCCAATTATTTCCTCTCTTTCAACATCTTGTGGCTCATCTAGTTGCAGATTTTGTTCGGGCTCTCCATCGGTCTCGAAATCCATGTCATAGGGCCAAGTGTATTGAGGACAAATGTTCGAGGCATTGATTAGTTGTTCTTTTGTTGCGTTGTCCCTTTTTCTGTGTCCTTGAGAGTCTCTTGTAATTTTTTTCCGCTATGTAAAGTCAAAACCTTGCAATGCTCATCCCTGCCCGAATTTATCTCTGTATCACTAGGGAGTGTTCCATGTGGACGGTTATTCAACGCACGTGCTATCTGCCCTAATTGATTTTCCATATTTTTTATCGACGCACCTTGGCTTTTCACATTCATATTTACTTGATTCAATAACTTTTCTCGTTCACCGATCCTTTTGTCAGTAGCTGAAATGAATTTTTCCAAAGCTTCTTTCCAACTTGTTTTCTTCTCTGGCTGTTGTTGAGTCTGATTTTGAAATCCGGTCATTTTTGCTGTCTAGGTGCTTGAGCTTGATTGTTACTCTATGGAAATCCCGGGTGATATCTCCAATATGGATTATATGCATTTTGATTTGGATACGGTTGGGTAGATCGATTATAGCTCCTTATGAACTGAGCTGATTCCGAATTGATGGCACATTGATGTGTAGCATGACTCCCAACATATAACTCACAAACCATTGCTACTTGCTGTGTGGATGGTGGACTCCATATTTCCATTGGTCGAGTCATGTTCGTGTATGGCCATTGATACGCAAAGTCATCCATGGTACCTGAAAAGAGAGAAAGAAAAAAAATTGAAAGAGAATTATAGAAAAAAAACGTTTAAATTAAAACTAATTTGATAAAAATTAATATTGGCAAAATTATTAAACAAATTCCCCAGCAGCGGCGCCAAAAACTTATTGGTCGATTTCGCAATCAATGAATACGTGCAAGTATACACGGTCAACAAGTAATAAAGTGAAAGTAGAGTATCGTTCCCACGAGGAATTATTTAATAAAAATCACCAAGTACTAATTCTTAACCAAACTAATTTTATTTAAACAACCTCAAATCGTGATTTTTCTAATTAAGAAAACTAAATTAACTAATTAAACTGAATTGCTTTATGATTGAATTCAGATAAATAAAGATTAAGACTTCAATATCCCCAATTATGAACTACAAATCAATTATCCAATTATCCCAATTATTATGCCTACTTAATTGTTAACAGGAATTCTCAAATGCCAAAAGTCCTTTTTCAAGTGATCAATTGACTTCTATTTAATCCATATTAATCTTGCTATATTCCTATGCAAAACAATTGAATTAAACTCTTTCAATTCCAATTTCTTATGTGTTACATGTGGTGAACATATATTTCCATTCAATTCATAAACCTAATTATTCACCATGCAAATAACTAAGTCACATGTTATCATGCCCAGTTCTAACCCTAGAATTCCTCTTTCAATTCCTTCTAGAGTAACAAGGTAATTACTGATCAGATAACTAATCAATAAGCTCAAGACAAGATAAACAATTCACTTTGACATAAATAATTGGAATAAATCGAATAACTAATTTATAGACATAAAAGGTTCAATTGAAATCTTAATAAAAGAGTTAGTTCATGATTAATGAATTAAAACCAAAAATCCACAATTGAATAGACATTAAAAGATAAAAGTAAGATTAGAGTGAAGAATAAATCTGTTGTCAGCAAATCTCCATCTTCCTCAAGCTCCTGCTCTTTTTCTTCAATGGTCTCCAAGTTGCTTCAATCTCCAAAACTAATAAGAACTAGGGTTATGTTCTAATCTAATGGAATGTATCTCTAATCTAATCTATGTAATCTCCCTTTATTTTAAGCATTGCATCATGTATTTATAGGTTACAAGTCCAATTTTTAGCTTATGAACAAACTCAATCCAATTTGGAGTAAAAAAAGTGTCAAAATTTGCCCCAAAACGCGTCGAAGCTTGCCCAACCTCTTCCCAGTCATTCCCTCGCTACCGATTCTCATATAGCACCACCCCGGACTGAAATGGCCTTGGTTTGGGCGCCCCGGCGCTGGGGTCTTTTCCAAAATTTTCTACTCCGACGTCCTTTAGGAAAATGGTCATAACGTCTTCATACAAACTTCGATTTCGATGATTCAAGATGTTTCAAAAGAGGAGACATAGATCTACAACTTTCATTATTTAAGGTTTTCGAAATAAGGTCCTAAGCAATACTCAGATGGGCTCGGAAGTGACTACTATATAAATGGCAAGCCGAAAATGCGCATCTAGCCACCCCAAACGTCGATCTAAGTAACTTTTGTCCCAATTCCTACAAAACAACATAAAACATGCATGAATAGACATAAACACTTAAAAACAATCAAAAGATTAATTTTAAACGCACTCAATTATGAGTATAAAACTAACTCATCAGTTAGATATGATATTGATTCAAGTTTTAAGTGAAGGTTCTCAACCTTGGGGATAGTGTGTAATGTTTATTATATAAACAATTTATGTTTATATCTTCCGCAATAGTTAGAACTAGTGTACCAGATTTGTGGTGATTTAGGACCCAAATTTGGGGGCGCTATATTTGGTATCAAAGCTGTTGGTTATAAATCTAGGGTAGGGTTACCTTAACTAATAACCGCAGTGATTAGGAGAAGATCTAACTCACATAGAGTTAGTGTGTCGGCAAGATTCAAAGACGAATCTTGGGAAATTGTAAAGATACGGAGTTCCCTAACTCTGATAATAAAGGTGAACAATAGTGGTGAATAAATAGAGCCTAAAAGATTAAAGGTACTGGGATAGGAGATCGTAAAACAAAACGATCATAGCATAGAAATATATCGTAATATATACGATAAGATCACTCCGTGATCGGATAAGGTTATAGTAGTGAGAATGATCAAGTGAATGATTGAAAAGTTTATGGCAAGAATGTCTTGTCAGTTGTACTATGAATTGGTACAGATTCAGGAAAGGACTATGAATACGACTTGAATGAAATTCGTATTGAGAAGGGAGTTAGGATAATTATTGAAATATATGTGTTGCACTATTTGCTATATACCTGTTGAGAAGGTGATTCTTTTCTCAGGTATATAACAGATTAGTAGGGTATAGTTAGAGAATATAAGGTTAAGTACGAGTTCTTAAAACTCATACTTATGGTACGTTCGTGACTCATAATTATATGAAATATTTATGAACCCCTCAGCGAATGGACGCCAAAGGTCTGTCTAGGACAAGTTCTTAAACTCATATGATTATGGCAAGTTCCTAGACTCATAAGTGTGGTAAGTTTGACGAACTGGGTAGAACTAAGTGTGAATGGAGTATTGAGGATAATAGGAATAGATAGATTCATTAAGCAATTGATTATTAGTGGAGACATAGGTTTTTCCAAATCTCCTAGCTATGCTAGGCTTTAAAAAAATTTGACATCAAGCTAAATACGCAATATGTACTTTTAAAAATACATTTTTGTTCTCAACTTCTGGTGACTATGGTGTATGCGTGGACTTTTGGCCACCGACACGTCGTTACCTATTGAGATGATAAAATTGAATTGCAAAGGTTTTTGAACGGTTTAAAGTATAGTCTATGCTACCTGTTTCGGCTAGACGATAAGGATTTGAAATATCAAAATATATTTTTTATTTATCACTTATGTACCATGTAACCTGGTGCAAAGATGATAAAAAGTTGGTGGAGTTGTAAATGTAGGAATACTTAGTGTTGAATTTGATCTGAAATCGTTGTTCCGCTATTGTATGATGTGTTATGACAGTCACTCGATGAAGAAATCCTCAAATGGGCTATTAATACATTACAACATCATGACATCATTTTCAAACTATTTTTAAAATTTTAATTTGCCAAAAGGGTTTGTGTGAGACCCCGAATTTTATGAATAAAGACTTTAATTTTCTCGAAATATTTTTTTTATATTTTGGTGTGGATTTGAGATAATGTTATAGTTGTGGGTAATATTTATAAATTTTGCAAAGTAAGCAAGTTGTTATATAATATTCTATTGGTCGGGGAATATTCTTTTTGTCGGGAAATATTCATACGATGACACAATCATTGGTGGACCTCACAACTAATTATTGTTTGAAAGTTAGAAAAGCACGTAAATATATTTTATGAATATAACTACGGAAGTTTTACCGTTAAACCGTTGAACTACCCAAAGAGTAAAAGTACAAAGAATACTGCTGTGGTTGCATAGTAGCACACAATTTTTGATTATTGATGCTTACGTGAGAAGTCACTCAGTTTTGTTGAATTATTGCTACAGTAATTGCTGCATAGTATCGCATGTTATTTGATTCAATTATTGTTGATATTTTATATATTATTAAATCAATAATTGAGATGATACATTTATTCATATTATTATAGGCATAATTAATAATGTCTAGAAAGTTCTGTCGAGGAGAGGTTTGGTCACCTAATTGCGCGCCAGTAGGGAAAAATCCTTATTGGAAAGCCCTCTCTTTCATGGGAACGATCTGGTCGTTAATATTGCGTGTTATAATAATGATGAATAAGTGTTGTTAAAACTACTGAAGGAATTTTTATGAAGTATTTATTATAAATTTTGCTTATTATATGGACCCTCATTTACCAATTTTTGCAAATAATAGGTAGAAGATTATATATAATATTTGTGTGTGAGTGTGATGTGTGTGAAAGTGACATGTGGGGTGGGGCCCACATGTGGGGAGAAAAAATGTGTGTGGGGGGATGAAATGTGTTAGTTTACTTGTGGAAAATGGGGGAGGATTTGCCTTGAAAGTAAGGTAATATATATATATATATATATATATATATATATATATATATGTGATTTAATATATGTGTATATCGTGTATGAATTAATTTGAAGGAAGGAGAATACATTTGCCGTAAAGCAAAGGTTATAATTATAATTATATATATTTTATAAGTTTTGTTTTATTTGATTATAAATTGAATATATTATATTTTATTTAAAATTTTTATTTTATTAAAATATTTTATTGCATAGTAATGAATAGTAAAATTCAAAAATCAGACGAATTTGTTCGCCCGTGATTGTTACTGTTGATCCGTGATTTTATTTTCTAAATAGTATCATTTCCATTCTTCTATAAATAGGATGCTTAGTTAGAATTGAAAATCACACCAGAATCAGAGAATTCTTCTTCTATAATATTGAGTGTATTTCTTTAGAGTTTTAGGAAGCTTTGAGTGTAGAAAACAGTAAAAGTTTTCTTCAAGAATATATTCGCTATACCAGTTGGAATTGCTTTCTTTTTGAGGTAAGGGGTATTATTTCTTTCGTATTCATGAAGAGAATTATTTTCTTTCAATACTCGTATGAGGTATTATTTATTTCATATTCTGAAGAGATATTATTTTTCGTATTCGTATGAATATTATTTCATTCAATATTCGCAAGAAATATTATTTTTATTTAATATTTGTAAGGATTATTATATTCGTTCAATATTAGAAAGGAATATTATTTTCGTTTAATATTCGTAAGGGATATTATTTTTGTTCAGTATTCGTAATAAATAATATTTTCTTTCATACTCTTTAGTATGTAAGTAATATTATTTCGTTTCAGATTTCAAATTCTATATTCGTTTTGTTAAAGTTTTGGCTTCTATACTCCATGAAATTAGTAGAATATCCTTGATATTAGCGCTTCATCCAGTATCTATTCATGGAAATATTATTCTGAGTATTCTTGATAAGTTTTAACTTTTTCATGTCGGGGTACTATTCACGGGATTATTATTCCTGAAGTTACTATTCACGGGGTACTATTCATTCGGTTACTATTCACCCATGGTACTATTCATGATAAAAATTGATTCGTTTTCAGTCCAAATTATTTTTAGTACAATATTATTCTTGAATTTTACTCCACAAAGCAGTATCATGTTGACAATTTGGACATTATTAAATTCTGGATAAATTAAATTATAAATCTTTAAAATTTATCCTTGAACTTGTTTTATTGAATTATTATTTCATTGTCATCATCCTCATGCTTATATTGTTATGAAAGTCATCATTGGCCGTAGTGAATAGATGGACTTGGTATGATTATGACCAGGGATATTTTGGTATAATCATGACCGTAATGTTATAAATGATGTGGTAAAAGTCCTTATTGGCCCGTAGTACATTGATGGACAGTTTTGGTATGATTATGACCATGGATTCTCTTCGGCCAAGGGTACAAAGATGAATTGTTATATGACATGATCATGACCGTTGATGAAAACACAATTATCCTTGGCCCATAGTGCATGGATAATTCATGGTCGTGATACTAAAGAATATCCTTGGCCCGTAGTGCATGGATGATTCGATGATGTGGATTATTTATTAAGCTGAGTCTCAGCGATAAAATTGATGATAAACTTTTTAAATCATAGAAGATAGTAGATATCATGCTCTACTTGACTCTTCTAATGGATTTCTTATTCCACTGCAGTTGTTGATCTAAAACTTGTTGTCGATTATATTCTATTAGTTATTATACTGTAGAAGGCTTAGGATAATTTATTCTGCATTATCTTAGTCATAATATTTCTTAGTGGGCTAGTTTAGCACACCCTTTCTTTCACTGTTCTCTTCAGGAAATGAGAATATAGCTAGGACAAGTCGGGGAATAGATTGACGGTCCAGATGGTTGCATTAGTAGTTCTCACTATTCTGTGAAATAATGTGATAATAATTGTAATAATGTTGAATTTGAGTTTGTATATTGTCTGGAAGACAATATTTGTGTTGAAACTCCCAACTTATATTTTGTCGTACTTTACACGACATTTGTACAATTAAGTTATATTTGAATTTTGTACCATGTATTTTGCGACTCAAAATGGGTGATGTATACCTATTTTGGGGGCGTCACAGTTGGTATCAAAGCATAGGGATATGATCCATGGCTGAGATGTGAGACAAGAACTAGGAGGGGAGAGACGGGGAATTCCTTCGCTAGTATGACCTACCTAAGTTTAATTGGTCGGTCAGAATATAGGGATAATAAGTGGTGTGTCAATTAACCCTTGTTTTGTGGCAGTATTTGAAAATGACATTCGAGAATGTTAAGAATAGCAATGGAGCACAAGAGACCGTTGAGTTACCACAGATCAATACCCAGGATAATGTGCAACAGGAAGACAACAATCCTTAGGTGAACAACAACATCAACCAAATGATGAACAATGGGATGTTCAGAGGCTTTGTTCAATTCATGCAACACCAAACGAGAGAGACTCCTATTCATAATGCAGGTGGAAACAATGGCAACCCATGGTTGGTCACCGCTAAGCAGTTCAAGGAGTTGGGACAACCAGAGTTTTTGGGAAAGCCAGAACCACTTAAGGCGGAGACGTGGATAAAGCAGATCACCAAGATATTTAATGTCTTGAAATGCTCAGAGGAGCAAAAGGTTCCATTCGCCACCTTTATGTTGCGTGAAGAAGTAGATCATTGGTGGGAATCTGTAAAACGTACCCAGCCTGACGCACTCAAAATGTCTTGGGAGAAGTTCCAAGAACTCTTCAACGACAAGTACTTTCTCGAAAGTATTCGTCACATGATAGAGGTAGAGTTCATCAAACTGGAGAAAAAAAATATGACCGTGTCGTAGTACGAAGCCAAGTTTGCCGAGTTGTCCTGGTTTGCATCCCACTTAGTTGATAACGAGGAGAGAATGACACAGATGTTTCTAAGAGGTTTGAAACTCGAGATATGTCAATACCTCATTTCTCATAAATTGTGTTTGTATTCATATGTTGTAAATAAGGCTCAGTTATTGGAGCGCGATAACGAGTTAACCCAACCAAGAGAGAGTAGTAGGCAAATCGATAACACTAATGGTAGTAGTCATTGAAGCGGTGACAACAAACGTGGAGGGAATTAATATGCCAGAAATGGTAACCACTTCGGTGGTAATCATGGCCAGGATAATAGAAAAGGTGAACTAAGTGAGAACAACTTCAAGAAGAGAAGGTTTAATAATGATGGAAAGAAAATGACACCCGTTTCCAAGGAAGAAGAACGACCATTGGTCGTATGTTTCAAATGCGGATAGGAGGGACACATCCGTCCAAACTGTATGCAGCAACCCAAAGCGTGTTTCAATTGCAGAAGAGAAGGTAACCTAGCTCAATTTTGTCCTGTAGTGAAGTCAAGTCCAGCTGGGATGGTGACGCTAAAGGATGTATTAGACAAGTCAAAGTCGGTAGTTTAAGTGAGTGCGTTTGTCGAGGAACCCGAACGAAGCTATCACGGGTAAGTTAATCATAAACTCTTGCAAAGTTTATACCTTATTCGATATCGGTTCTACCCATTTTTTTATTTCTCCTACTTGCGCTCAACGTTTAAATTTGACCCCAGTACGAAACCAATTTCTAAAACCCTCAAATATTTTTCACCCAAAACGAACGTAACATGCGCCAAAGATGTTGGCTCGAGCTGTTGAAGATTACGACCATACCTTTCAATACCATCATAGAAGAGCAAACGTGGTAGCTGACGCGTTGAGTAGAAGATCGTATGCTGTTATGAGTGCGACATTATTAACACAAAGACTCATTTCATATGACTTACAAAAGATTGAGATAGAGTTAAAGACTCCAAGAACTTACGTGAAGATAGCGAATATATGATTAGCACCGACTTTAATTGATAAAGTTAAAGCCGCTCAAGCTAGAGACTCATAGCTTATGAATGTGAAGAAGAAGGTTCAAGAGGGCGTTATTCTAGAATCAAGAATCAACGAAGAGAGGAAATTTTAACCCTCGACTTTATTGGTGTATTTGAAATCATCGATCGAGTAGGAACTGTGGCCTATAGACTCGCCTTACCACCAAGTATGTTGCGTTTTCATAACATTTTTTTTTTCACGTATCGATGTTACGTAAATATGTGGATGAACCGAACCACATTAATGTGTTAAAACAAGACGAAATAGCGGAAGATTTAACGTATGAAGAGGTACCTATTAAAATCTTGGATAAGAAAGAACATATTCTACGCTCTAGGGTTATAACTCAAGAGTTAGAATTTGAAATGAAATAAAGGTATTATCATCTCTTCGAACTACCAGGTACGTAAATTTCGAGGGCGAAATTTCATAAGGAGGGGAGATTGTGAGACCTCGAATTTTATGAATAATGATTTTAATTTTCTCGAAATATTTTTTTATATTATGGTGTGGATTTGAGAAAATGTTATAGTTGTGGGTAATATTTATAAATTTTGTAAAGTAAGCAAGTTGATATATAATATTCGATTGGTCGGGGAATATTCTTTTTGTCGGAGAATATTCATACGATGACACAATCATTGGTGGACCCCATAACAGAATTATTTTCGGAGTTAGAAAATGACTTAAATATCTTTTTATGAATATAACGGCAAAAGTTTTACCGTTAAACTGTTGAACTACCCGGTAGTAAAAGTACAATAATACACGTGGTTGCATAGTATCACACAATTTTTGATTATTGATGCTTACGTGAGAAGTCACTCAATTTTGTTCAATTATTGCCATAGTAATTGTTGCATAGTTTCTCACGTTATTTGATTCAATTATTGTCGATATTTTATATATTATTAAATTAATAACTGAGACGATACATTTATTCATATTATTATCGGCTTAATTAACAATGTCTAGAAAGTTCTGTCGAAGAGAGGTTTGGTCACCTAATTGTGTGCCAGTAGGGAAAAATCCTTATTGGAAAGCCTACTCTTTCCTGGGAACGATCTGGTTGTTAATATTGTGTGTTATAATAATGATGAATAAGTGTTGTTAAAACTATTGAATGAATTTTTATGAAGTATTTATTGTAAATTTTGCTTATTATATGGACCCTAATTTATCCATTTTTGAAAATAATCGATAGAAGATTATATATATAAAATATTTGAGTGTGAGTGTGATGTGTGTGAAAGTGACATGTGGGGTGGGGCCCACATGTGGGAAGAAAAATTTGTGTGGGAGGGATGAAATGTGTTAGTTTACGGGTGAAAAATGGGGGGGGGGGGGAAGGGATTTGCCTTGGAAGTAAGCTAATATATATATATATATATATATATATATATATATATATATATGTGATTTAATGTATGTGTGTATGTGTGTGAATTAATGTGAAGGAAGGAGAGTACCTATGACATAAGGGAAATGTTATAATTATAATTATATACATACTTTATAAGTTTTGTTTTATTAGATTATAAATAGAATATATTAAATTTTATTTAAAGTTTTTTGTTTTATTGGAATATTTTATTGCATAGTAATGAATAGTGAAATTCAAAAATTAGACGAATTTGTTCACCCGTGATTGTTATTGTTGATCCGTGATTTTATTTTCTAAATAGTATCCTTTCCATTCTTCTATAAATAGGATGCTTAGTTAGAATTGAAAATCACACCAGAATCGGAGAATTCTTCTTCTATAATATTGAGCGTATTTCTTTAGAGTTTTAGGAAGCTTTGAGTGTAGAAAACAGTGAAAGTTTTCTTCAAGAATATATCCGCTATACCAGTTGGAATTGCTTTCTTTTTGAGGTAAGGGGTATTATTTCTTTCGTATTCATGAAGATAATTATTTTCTTTCAATATTCGTAAGGGGTATTATTTATTTCATATTCTGAAGAGATTATTTTTCGTATTCGTATGAATATTATTTCGTTCAATATTCGCAAGAAATATTATTTTTATTTAATATTCGTAAGGATTATTATATTCGTTCAATATTTGAAAGGAATATTATTTTCGTTTAATATTCGTAAGGGATATTATTTTTGTTCAGTATTCGTAAGAAATAATATTTTCTTCCATACTCTGTAGTATGTAAGTAATATTATTTCGTTTCAGATTTCGAATTCTATATTCGTTTTGTTAAAGTTTTGGCTTCTATACTCCATGAAATTAGTAGAATATTCTTAATATTTGCGCTACTTCCAGTATCTATTCATGGAAATATTATTCTGAGCATTCTTGATAAGTTTTAACTTTTTTATGTCGGGGTACTATTTGATGAGTAGGTTTTTAACCTACGATTTATGTTCATTTAGCTTGATATATTGTTAGTTTTTGGTAATTTCATGTTACTTTTGATGGGTTGTTTGCTTGTTGCAGGATAACCCATGGGTCTATCAAAATGTTATAATTGGAAGGAGATTTCGAGCAATTAGAGCTTCGACTACATAAGCGGCGAAGTATTTGGGATACATAGTACTCTGGCGTGGGCTATTGAACAAAAAAAAATCTCTGGGCGATAAGCGGTATGCCTTATTCTTTGGCGTGTGTTGTCTTGGTAGCGTGGCCTTATGCTACATCGAGATATCTTTGTTGGGCGAGAATTGATTTTGGTGAGAAGTTGGGTTATGTTGGGAACTTTAAATTCTTTATGTCATGTGATCATAATTGGAGTGTGGGATGGTTGCTAGTTTATTTTGTGGGAGTCTTTGATTGTTGAGTTGTTGATTTTGAAAAGGATTCATTTCTCCACTTGATTTCTTATGGGGAGAGTTAGAGTTGGATTAGGATTGATGTATGGAGTTGAGATGAGACTAATTTAAGTCTAAGTGTGGAATAATGGAGGGCTATCTAGACACACTCTGAGAACGAGATTGAAGAGCAAGAGCTTGGGGGAACGAAAAAGAAGAATTTAACGAATATTTCAGAATTGAAGGGCGAGAAGGGTGGTGTATTACTATTCTCCTCTAATTTCAATATTCTATAATTTGGATGATGTTTTCTTTTATTTATTCAGTATTTAATTTATTAGCTATGAACTAAATTACTTATTAGGCTTATAATGGATCTTTAAGTGGAAAAATTATTATGTAACCTCAGTTTTCAATTTAATAAAGCTATTATGTAGTTTATGTATATTAATTTGAGCTTGAATTTATGAATTGCTTGATCAACAATTTTATGTGGATTTGTATGAATTCGAGAGATGAAATATGAATATAGACTTAATTAATATAGCATGTGTTCTTGATTTATGTGAATGAACAGAGTCTTGATGTATGTTAGGGTAGAGATATGCTTGACATCACATGTAATCATGAAGAGAACTTGAACTTAAACCTTATTTAATTAGAATTCACATAGAGATATAGTGAGTTGATTGATTAAGGTGTTTAGCTTATGTGACGCCCCCAAAATAGGTCCATTCCATCCAACCCATTCTGAGTCGCCAAATACATGGTACAGAAATAACTACAACTTTATTAATACATTTGTCGTGCAAAATACGACAACATATATACTGTGAGTTTAAATACAATTATTGTCTTCTAGACAATATACACACGCAAATAAATCCCCATCATAATTATTGATACATTATTTTACAAAAAATGGTGAGGACTACTAAACAACTCTCTCTAGAACCTTCATTCCATACCCCGACTAGTACTCACTACATTCTCGCCTCCTGAGAAGAAAAATGGAACAACAAGGAAAAGGGTGAGCTCAACTAGCCCAGTAAAGAATATTATGACTAAGATAATATACAACAAATTATCTTAGTCTTCAACAGGGAAAAATCTAATAGAATACAATAGACAACCGGTTTTAAATCAATCTTCGCAAATGAAATAATAATTCATTAGAAGAGTTAAGTAGAGAATGCAAACTACTATCTTCTATATATGAATTTAAAAGTTCATCGTCGATATTTTATCCTGTAACATCAATCAATATACATACTCGAATCAAATATTCATCTTTGCACTCTGAGCCAAAGATATTCATCGATTAGTCATGTTCATCTAAACACTGCTCATCTTTACACTACGACCAAAGATATTCTTCAAAATCATTCATCTTTGCACTACTGGGCCAAAGATATTCAATAATATCATCATTTAAGACTCAAGATGATGAAAAGTATTTTAAAAGAAACGAATCCAAAGAAACAAAATGACAAGGATTAAGGATTAAGGATTCGTACTTTGTTTTATCCACGCCCAAAAAATACCTCAAAAATAATCATAGGGGTGTAAAATTCAAGAATGATCAAAACATGGATACAATCAAAGCTAGTATCCGTAATAAATATTTTAGACGAAAAAAAAATTTTCATTTTTCTTGAATAGTGTCAGTATTAAGTGAATAATGTCGTATATCGTGAATAGTAACTCAGACACCAAAAGATAGAAATTTCACAAAAACATCTTCATGCTTCGTGAATAGTACTCGTGAATAGTAACTCGTTAATAGTAACTCATGAATAGTAACTCGTGAATAGTAACTCATGAATAGTAACCCAGAGCATGAAAAAGTTCCAAATTTGATAAAAAGTTCCAACTAATATTTCAAAGATAATGATATTGAAGAAATAATATCATTTGAGAAGAAAATAACATCCCTTACCTCGAAAGAGCATTACTTTAGTTGAAACACCTGATATAGGGTTATGACTTGAACTTGCAATCAGTATATCAACACTCAAAGTATACTCACAAGAATACGCTCAAAATATCGAGAGAGAAATAGAGAGAAAACTTCAGTTTCTGGTGTGATTTTCAATTCTAACCTAAGCACCCTATTTATAGGAAATTGCTTAGAACACCAAAGTAGAAAATTGAATATAATAATATTATTTATAAACAAAATTCCTTGGCCCACCTTTGAAATCTGATTTCAGCCATAGCACATGTTAAATGAGGTTCACAAACTCACCAAAACGTTTTTCTCAAAATAATTAATTAAAACTCCCAAAAATCAATTATTTGAACTCAAAACTTCAATAATTCATAATAAATAGCCCTTTTATCGTAAAAATTCAATCTCGAGAGTTTTATAGGAAATTCAATTCTCTACAACTTTGAAGAAGAAAGTTTTTCCAAATTCCAAACATAAATTGATGAAAATCCACAAACGATCGATTTTACAAGCTATAATCAAATTTCAGTCAAGAAATGGGGTCCACCGACACACAAAACATGTGTTAATCATTTAATGCCACAAAAATACTCTTCCTCCTCATATACTCATATATCCCACATTCATTATAAAAATATCACCAAGTAATATATTATTAAAATAATATATTTAAATGAATTATTTTATTAGAAAAAGATAAAATATTAATTTTCAACAATTGTCATTTTAAAATTTTCTCCATCTATATCCACATAAAATCAATATTTTCCTCATCATATAAATCAATAATTAATTATTCACAAATAATATTACGAGAATCACAAGATCTTGCAACCAGTAGTTCTCCTCAAAGAGGGGCTTTCCAATAAGGATCTCTCCTTACTGGCGCGCAATTAGGTGACCAAACCTCTCCTTAGACAGAACTTTCTAGACATTGCCAATAATGTTTTCTAATAATATTATTCGGATAATATGAATTATTGCTCCGATAATGGAAAATACGTAATGACAATTTATTGAAACAACAAGAATATAAAATATTAATGCAAAGTAATTATTGAATCAATAAAATAAAATAATGAATAAGAATTATCGTAACAATTATTGAGTAGTGCTTTCTTACGTAAGAATCAATAATTGGTGCAATCTTAATGTCTTCTTCGTTCAACAACGCGTATTAGTGTGTTTTAACCACGGGTATTCCAACAATATTAATTGGTAATAACTACTGCCAATTATTTATAAACAACTTATATTTGTCGTTTTTTCATCCAATCGCTTCCGTTATGGGGCCCACAAAAGATCAAGCCATCATACTGATATTCCCCGACAATGATTTAATATTCCACGACCAAACGAATATTCCCCGACAATAATGGATATTTTATCACCACTTGCTTATTCGAAATATTTGCGCATTTTACCCATAACTAACCACATTAATCAAATCCACCCTTACAATTTCAAAATAATAAATAAGGAAATTCCTTTTTATTTAAAAAAATTTCGGGGTCTTACAGCTTAATTCTATCTTAATTATGGATTTGGGTTAATACGGTGTTAATGCATCGAGAGGTGGTTAATACAATTTATGTGTTCTTGATTAATAAACTGAGATAGTGAATTAAACTGGAGTAAGGGAATAATAATCAGAGGGATACTTAGAGTGAAGTTACAAGCCTAATTCTCGAATATTTGTTTGAAAATTGGTTTTAGGGTTTGTTGGTATTTAGTTGATTTTTAATAATTTTAATATTTTCGCTATAAACTGGAAATTGATTAGTTTAATAAAATTAGGATTATAGAAGATTGGTAGTTGCGAGGTTAATTTCTTTCTAAGTCTCTGAGGGAACGATACTTTACTTACTATAATATTACTTGTTGACCACGTATGCTTGCGTGTTGTGCGCATATAGATTTTACCCAACAAATTTTTGGTGCCATTGCCGGGGATTCTAGTATAGATTTTATTATTTTTACAATATCAGTTTAATTAGTCCAGTTTTACTTAAACACTTTTTATTTTGTTTTGTTCTTCGTATTTCAGGTTATTGACATCGGTTTATGCAAAATCGATCTAAAAATCCAGACTTGCTTCCTTTTAAGGATGACATTGAGAGAAGGTTTCAGAGGTTAAGTAAGTGGATCAAGGAAACAATGGACGAATTCGAAAACTCTGATAAGGAAGAAGCAATGGCTGCCAAAGACCAGAAAGCGTTGAGCGATTTTGCAACACCTAAGGTGACTGATCTGCAGTCGAGTATTACTAGGCCTGCAATAGCTGCGAACACTTTTGAAATCAAGCTTGGGACCATTCAGATGATGCATAATTCAGTTCAGTTTGGGGGAATGGCAAATGACGATCCGAACGAGCATTTAATCAGTTTTCTGGAAATGTGTGACACTTTTAAGTATAATGGGGTGTCAGATGAGGCAGTAAGACTTCACTTGTTCCTGTTCACTTTATGGGACAAGGAGAAGAGTTGGTTACATTCTTTGCCGCCGGGATCGATAACTACGTAGGAAGACTTGGCTCATAAATTTCTTGCCAAATTTTTCCCACCGACGAAAGCTGCTAAAATGAGGAATGACATAACAATGTTTGAGCAGCAAAATGGGGAGTCGCTATATGAGCATGGGAGAGATACAAAGAGTTACTTAGAAAGTGCCCACATCATGGATTGCCCAAGTGGCTGCAAATGAACACCATTTATAACGGACTACATGGGAATGTCAGAACCAGTATTGACGCAGCGTCGGGCGGAGCATTCATGGCTAAGAGATACGAGGAAGCCTATAATTTGATTGAAACTATGGCGGCAAATAACTACCAGTGGCCCACAGCAAGATTGACACATGCAAAGGCGGCTGGGATTTTGGAAGTTGATGGGGTGACAGCTATACAAGCACATATTTTTGCGCTGTCCAAGAAGTTGGATGCTATGATAGGGGATCAAGTACAGCAGGTTGCGGTAGTATGCAAATTATATGCGGGTGACCATCCTATAGATCAGTGCGCAATTAATCCAGCATCCATCCAGTTCAAAGGTAGCTATAACAGAATTCCGCCAAATACATACCAAAACACCTACAACCAGGGGAATAGAAACCGCCCAAATTTCTAGTGGAGCAATAACCAGCAAAATCAAGCTACACCACCGTTATATCCCCCAGGTTTTCAGAGTCACCAACAACCGGTTCAACATCAGGAAAGGAAATCAGATTTCGAGGAAATGGTGTCGAAGTACATAAATAGCAATGAGGCAGCAATGAAAAATCAAGTAATGGCAATGAAATCACAAGAAATGGCTATCAAGAATTTAGAAAATCAGATAGGACATATGGCGTTAGCATTGAATAATAGACAATAAGAAACGTTACCAAGTGACACTGAGAGAAATTCGAAGGGTGGTCACGAGCAATGTCAAGCAGTTATGTTGAGAAGTGGAAAACATCTCGTGGGTAATAATGCAGAAAATTCAGCGACACCGGAGGAAAAAGTTGATGACAGTAACATGGTTGAAGGTAACAAGGGTGAGGATAAGCGAAGTGAGGACATAAAGTTAAACAATAAGCCAATTATTTATCCTCCACCACCGTTTCAACAGACGGTTCAAAAACAAAAATTAGATAAGCAGTTCACAAGGTTTTTAGAAGTGTTCAAGAAACTCTAGATTAACATCCCATTCGCAGAAGCCCTAGACCAAATGCCAAGTTATGCGAAGTTCATGAAAGGAATTCTGTCGAGGAAAAAGAAATGGGAAGCTTTTAAAACAGTGGCACTAACAGAGGAGTGTAGTGCGGTTTTGCAGCAGAAGTTACCACCAAAACTTAAGGACCCAGGGAGCTTTACTATCCCATGCACGATCGGGAAAATGTCGTTTAACAAATGTTTATGTGATTTGGGGGCGAGTGTGAACCTTATGCCATTGTCAGTATACAAAAAATTGGGTTTACCCGCGCCAAAGCCTATGAATATTTCATTGCAGTTGGCGGATAGGTTAGTCACATACCTGAGAGGCATAGTAGAGGACATTTTGGTTAAAGTGGATAAGTTTATATTCCCAGCGGACTTTATCATTCTGGATTTCGAGGAGGATAAGAACATCTTGATTATCTTAGGGAGACCTTTCTTGGCCACGGAAAGGACACTCATAGACGTGAAAAAAGGAGAACTTACTATGAGAGTCCAAGATCAAGAAATCAAATTTAATGTGTTCAAGGTCATGAAATTCCCTACGAACGAGGAAGAATGTTTTTGGATGGATTTAATTGAGCAAATCATCGGTGAAGATATGAGTAAGAGTTTGGTCAACGATCCGCTAGAAACAACTTTATTGAGGGATGAAGATAATGACGACCCGGAATTTGTGGACTACTTACAGATGTTAGACTCATTGCCACGAGTTAGCCGATTCAGAGCATTGTTTGAACCTTTGCACACTGAGGAGACATCCATAGAAAAACTGAAACCGTCATTGGAGGAGCCACCAACATTGGAACTTAAGCCACTCCCTAAACATCTCAGGTATGCGTACTTAGGCAATTCAAATTCTTTACCTATAATTATTTCTGCTGCACTTAACGAATTGCAGGAAGAAAAGTTGTTGAGGGTGCTTCGGGAATATAAATCAACGATTGGTTGGACGATTGCAGATATAAAGGAAATTAGCCCTTCGTTTTGCATGCACAAGATTCTGATGGAAGATGATGCAAAACTGATGGTGGAGCAACAATGACGACTTAACCCGATTATGAAGGAAGTGGTAAAGAAGGAAATTCTGAAATTATTGGATGCCGGTATCATCTATTCAATTTCGACATGAAGTCAGGTTAGTCCGGTTCATCATGTGCCAAAAAAAAAGGGTATGAATGTAGTGCAGAATGAGGATAACGAGTTAATTCCAACAAGAACAGTGACAGGTTGGAGGGTGTGCATCAATTATAGGAGGTTGAATAAGGAAACCAAATAAGATCACTTCCCGCTACCCTTTATCGATCAAATGTTAGACAGATTAGCGGGACATGATTACTATTGTTTATTGGATGGATACTCGGGCTATAACTAGATCGCCATCGCTCCTGAGGATCAAGAAAAGATAACATTTACGTGCCCTTACAACACATTTGCATTCAGGAGGATGTCATTCGGGTTATGCAATGCACCTGCAATCTATTAACGGTGTATGATGGCCATTTTTTCAGATATGGTGGAGAAAAATGTTGAAGTCTTCATGGACGATTTTTCGGTCTATAGAGACAACTTTGATACTTGCCTAGGAAATCTGGTCATGGTATTGCAGCGATGTAAGGATATAAACCTCATACTCAATTGGGAAAAATGCCACTTCATGCTTGAAAAAGGCATAATTTTGGGCCCCAAGGTGTCGGCTCAAGGATTGGAGGTGGACAAAGCAATGCTAGAAACAATCGAGAAACTGCTTCCACCGAGCTCAGTTAAGGGTATTACAAGTTTTCTGGGACATGCTGGATTCTATAGGAGGTTTATAAAGGACTTCTCTAAAATTGCAAAACCCCTATGTAGTCTTTTAGAGAAGGATGCTACTTTCAGTTTTACTGAGGAATGTAAATCAGCGTTTGAATCATTAAAGAAGAAATTAACTACAGCCCCCGTGATAGTCGCACCGGATTGGAATATGCCATTCGAATTAATGTGTGATGCAAGCGATTATGCGGTTGGGGCTTTTTTGGGCCAAAGACGAGACAAGGTGTTTCACGCCATATACTATTCAAGCAAAACACTCACGGAGACTCAAATGAATTATACAACCACGAAAAAGGAATTGCTTGAAGTGGTGTATGCGTTTGACAAATTCTGGGCATACTTGATCAGGACTAAGGTGATAGTTTACACGTACCATTTGGCTATTCGGTATCTAATTGTGAAGAAAGATGTTAAACCACGCCTTATCTGGTGGATTCTCCTTCTTCAAGAGTTTGATCTAGAAATAAAGGATAGAAAGGGGACGGATAATCAAGTCGCTGATCATTTGTCTAGGCTGGACAATCCGGGTACACAAGAAGAGGACAAGTGCGTCATCAACGAGTCATTCTCGGATGAGCAATTATTTGGGTTAAATGCAGAATTTCCATGGTACACGGACTTTGCGAACTATTTAGTGAGCAACATGCTCCTCCTTGATATTAAAAGACAACAAAAGAAGAAGTTCCTTCATCATGTCAAGTGGTATATGTGGGATGAGCCATACCTATTCAAAGAATCCGCAAACAGGATGATCAAAAGGTGTGTGCCTTACAACGAGGTACATAGTATACTTCATGAGTGTCATTCGTCAGCGTACGGGGGACACTATGGTAGTGAAAGAATAATAGCAAAAGTCCTTCAAGAAGGGTTTTATTGGCCTATATTATTTAAAGACGACCATCAATATGTTAAAACTTGTGATAGATGTCAACGAGTGGGCAACATATCAAAAAGGAATGAGATGCCACTCCAAACTATCTTAGAAGTTGAGATTTTTGATGTATGGGGTATCGATTTCATGGGGCCATTCCCTTCCTTATTTTCCAATCAGTATATTTTGCTTGCAGTGGATTATGTTTCAAAGTGGGTTGAAGCAGTAGCATTACCGACTAACGATGCCAAGGTGGTCCTCAAATTCTTGCAGAAAAACATTTTTACGAGGTTTGGCACGCCGAGAGCCATTATAAGTGACGAAGGTAGTCACTTCTGCAATAAATCATTTACAGCTCTCTTGGCAAAGTATGGGGTCAACCACAAGGTGGCGACGGCTTATCATCCCCAAACTAGTGGGCAAGCTGGAGTATCGAATAGAGAGGTAAAGAAAATTCTGGAAAAAGTGGTGAACCCGAATCGAAAAGATTGGTCTCTCCGGTTAGATGATGCATTATGGGCATACCGGACACTAATCAGGATGTCACCATATCAAATACCGTACGGAAAGGCTTGTCACCTGCTAGTCGAACTACAGCACAAGGCCTACTGGGCCATTTAGAAACTGAACTTTGATCTAGCAGCTGTGGGTGAAAAGAGGCTACTACAACTAAACGAGCTCGATGAATTCCAACTTCAGGCATACGATAACGCTAAACTATAAAAGGAGAATGTCAAGAAATGGCACGACAAGAAAATCATGCACCAAACATTAGAGCCGGGGTAATCAGTGCTGTTGTTCAACTCACAATTGTGGTTGTTCCCCGAAAAGCTTAAGTCAAGGTGGTCGAGACCATTCACCATCAAAATAGTGTTCCCACATGGCGCAATCGAACTCTATAGTTGAAATCCATTGGTAACATTCAAGGTCAATGGTCAACGGATAAAGCATTACTGGGGCGGAGATACAAACTAGGATGCCGTCAACAATACTCTCGCCGATGCTCAGTGACACAAGAGGCACCGTAAGGCTTACGACGTTAAAACTAGCGCTACTTGGGAGGCAACCCATGTTCTACACTCTTTCTCTTTTAATCTTTTCTTTATAAGATAGTTTATAATCTAATCTAAGTATTTGTTTTCGCAGAATTTTTACGTCAATTCTAAATGATTCGCAGGATGAAGAAGAAAGTCAATTTTGACCTCATGGCGCCTAGCTACCGTTTATTATACATGCTTAGCACGGGCGCACAAGAAGCCCTACCATCCTTTTCATGCCATGCGAAGATCGTATCGCCCACTTCACCGATGTTGCAGAAGTCTTTGGCGCGCCATTTATAAGCGCAGCAGGCGCATCTACTTAATCCTCAACTCACTGACCTCCTAACGCGGGGTGCGCTTTAGTGCGGGATGCGTTGTTCTCCCATCAACTCCCTGACCTTCTAGTGTGGGGCGCACTATCTACACCTTCTTTGCAGTGCGGGCTGCGCTGCGATTAATTTCCAGGCGCCTACTGGTATAACACGATGTGTCCTCAACCATAACTCCCACCTTGCCTCCTTGCCTCTCCTTCACCAAATCAAATTCATCCACTTCTCCTAAACCACTTCAACTTCCAAAACTCCATAACTCCAACACTAATGTCAACATCCCATCAATCCTTCTCCTTTTCAACTTCTATTCCATTGAAACCCACTCACCTTCCATCTCCCAACCCACGATGGATTTCGTTCTCCTATATGAACTTCAACTATAATCCACCAATTCATATCAACTATACACACTACAAGCCAATCCTACATCTATTTCATTCCTTACACCAAAATTCTATCAATTGGGGACACATTTACAAACAGGGAAACACAATTAATTCAAGAAACGCATAACTCGCGTCTTGTTCGATCTCCTTCTCTGTTCTTAATAGCAAGTAAGTAGAACAACTTGGATATTGGGTGTTTGTTTTCATATTTTGGCTCGCACGATTACACCAAGTAAGATATTTTGGGGAAAAACTCAGATTAAGCTGCCAACCTGCTCGATAAAAATCTCCGAACCAAACTTTTTGACCTACTCACCCCAAGAACCACCATGTCTTCCCACAAAAGATAATGCCCATCCTCCTCCACTGCTAGGCCTCAATATGATCACACCAGGTTTGTTAGTGAGAGGGCCGCTGACCAATTCAAGTCAACCATTGACAAGAAAACATTGGTTCTCGAACGTGGGTTGAAGCCGAATGCTAATTTGGATGGCGACATGGCTTTGCAAATTGTGGAGCAGAATTGGTTTTCGTTGGTTGAACAACCACTTCCAACGACAATCAACATAGTGAAAGAGTTTTACACAAATGTAATAAAACATGTCAATCACATAGTCATGGTACGGGAGAAATCGGTGGCGTTTCACGCCGATGCTATCAATGAGTATTTTGGGTTAGAGGCACCACAAGATGATAAATATGAAGATGGATTGCTCGAGTTAGATGAGTTGATTGTTAGACTATGCAAATCGGGTACTCAATGGGTAATTCAAACTAGAACAAATGAAAAGATAAGTTTTCCCCACTCTACACTTAGTCGATATAGAAAAGCTTGGTATGCATTTTTGTGTGCCCATTTAATGCCCACTCGCCATCAGACTGAGGTCACTAAGGCACGAGTTCGGTTATTGTATGGGATTGTTCACCACCATTTCCACGTGGACAACTCAATTGTGTTGTATAATGTCGATGTGGGGGAGTTTATTCAAGAGGCTATTGACCGGGTGTTACGCGGGAGCACAATGGGAGGTTTGTTGCATGGATTCTTAATCACTGACTTGTGCCGTAAAGCTGGAGTGCAGTGGCAACCTTCTGAGCCTATCCAACACCCCATGGCAATCATTGATCATGCAATAATTGAGAAGTATAAGGCATGGGATGGGGTGAGATCACATCCATGGGGAGAAGGCTATATTATGATCCGACAACCCTCACCCCCAGTTGCAGCGGAACCAAGGCATGAGCCACCAACGAGTGCTTCAAGGAATCAATTTCTATGGTTGGCGTAACGTCAAGATCTAATGCATCAGTACAATGCTAATGCATTCAACACGCTTGCTGATGCGTTTTCCCGCTGCAATCCAACTGCACCTCCAGTGGTCATGCCCATTCCTCCTAATTTGCCTTCATATCCTCTGTCAGACGACGACGAGTAGTGACTTATTTTCAGGGAAGTCCTCATACATTTATTTGAATTATTTTGTTGTAATGAGGTCATTACTTGATTTAAGTTTGGGGGATTATATTTCATGTTCTTTAGTCATTTATAATTGTAGTATTCAGGTTATCTTATCTAAAAATATATATATAAAAAAAAACAAAAATATTTGCATATAGTTTGCATGAATCCAATTATTATATTATATTTGTGATTCTTGGCCAATGATGAAATTGAAATTATGTAAACAAGTACATGACGTAGTTTAAGAATCGTGATGCAGTTTCTATTATGATGTTGATCTTGTTCTGATGGAAACTAGTATAATACGAGTATCACGTTAATAACATTTGTTCTAATGGATTAGTTCAAATTATTACATAAAGAGTGTCTAAATGATATTGCTAGTATAATCAAGAAAGTGACAAGGATAGGCAATGAAAGCTAAAAATAGGCATGAATTTAAAGTTTGGGGGAAGATAGGGGGTGTATTATCTCTAAAAAAAAGGAGAAAAAGAAATGAACCAAGTTGAGTCTTGTGGTGGGTTGAGAAGAAATACTCCCCATAAACACAAGCGTGAGATGGAGCGTAAAACGCACTCACCAACCATCTATCTGAAAAGAATTAAATAAAGAAAAGACAGAAAAATAAGGGTAAAGAGCCCCCATCAATGAAAAAAAAACACAAAAGAAGTGAGCATGAATACCCTCTTCAGAACCTGAATCTTAGTAATTGTTTGACCTAAGCTAGAACTTGTTTGTTTTTGAAAATTTTGAGTTTATGTTGTATGATTCCTGATAAGAAACTTGTTATGTAATTGAATTTGATTCGATATCAGTTAGCATGGGTGTTTCACACACACACACACACACACACACTATATTAGTGATAACAGGGTAAGATGTAAGGATTGATAGAGAGTGCATATTGATTTTTGATATGAAGTGTTGACAAGTTTACTAGTTTTTCTGAGGCTGTATGAGTAAATCATCTTTACTGTCTTAATTCTGGATTCGTAGTTTAGTTGTTAGTGCATTGCATTGCATTTTGCTTGAGGACAAGAAATGTTCAAGTTTGGGGGAATTTGATGAGTAGGTTTTTAACATACTATTTATGTTCATTTAGCTTGATATATTGTTAGTTTTTGGTAATTTCATTTACTTTTGATGGGTTGTTTGCTTGTTGCAGGATAATCCATGGGTCTATCAAAATGTCACAATTGGAAGGAGATTTCGAGCAATTCTGGAGCTTCTAACTACATAGCGCAGGGCTCGGTGTGATACATAGTACTCTAGCGCCAGGCCGACCGAATGAAAAAAAAAATCTCCGGGCGATAATACTTTCGCACGCCATCGGCTTGGCGTGTGTTGTGCAATCACAGGCAGAGCACGCAAGCTGCGTCGATTCTTTGTTGGGCAAGAATTGATTTTGGCGAGAAGTTGGGTTATGTTGGGAACTTTTAATTCTTTATGTCATGTGACCATAATAGGAGTGTTGCATGGTTGTTAGTTTATTTTGTGGGAGTTTTTGACTATTGAGTTGTTGATTTTAAAAAAGGATTCATTTCTCCACTTGATTTCTTATGGGGAGAGTTAGAGTTGGATTAGGATTGATGTATGGAGTTGAGATGAGACTACTTTAAGGATAAGTGTGGAATAATGGAGGGCTATCTAGACGCACTTTGAGAACAAGATTGATGAACAAGTGCTTGGAGGAACAAAGAAGAATTTCACGAAGATTTTAGAATTGAAGGGCGAGAAGGGTGGTGTATTACTATTCTCCTCTAATTTCAATATTCTGTAATTGGGATGATGTTTTCTTTTATTTATTCAATATTTAATTTATTAGCTATGAACTAAATTACTTATTAGGCTTATAATGGATCTTTAAGTGGAACAATGATTTTTTAACCTCGGTTTTCAGTTTAATAAAGCTATTATGCAGTTTTTATCTATATTAATTTGAGCTTGAATTTATGAATTACTTGATTAACAATTTTATGTGGATTTGTATGAATTCGAGAGATGAAATATGAATCTAGACTTAATTAATATAGCATGTGTTCTTGATTTATGTGAATGAACAGAGTCTTGATGTATGTTAGGGTAGAGATATGCTTGACATCACATGTAATCATGAAGAGAACTTGAACTTAAACCTTATTTAATTAGAATTCAAATAGAGATATAGTGAGTTGATTGATTAAGGTGCTTAGCTTAATTCTATCTTAATTGTGGATTTGGGTTAATACGGTGTTAATACATCGAGAGGTGGTTAATACAATTTATGTGTTCTTGATTAATAAACCGAGATAGTGAATTAAACTGGAGTAAGAGAATAATAATCAGAGGGATACTTATAGTGAAGTTACAAGTCTAATTCTCGAATATTTGTTTGAAAATTCGGTTTTAGGGTTTGTTGGTATTTAGTTGATTTTTAATAATTTTAATATTTTCGCTATAAACTGGAAATTGATTAATTTAATAAAATTAGGATTAATAGAAGATTGGTAGTTGTGAGTTTAATTTCTTGCTAAGTCTCTGAGGGAACGATACTTTAATTACTATTATGTTACTTGTTGAGCACGTATGCTTGCGTGTTGTGCGTATATAGATTTTACCCACCACTATTCACAGGGTTACTATTCCCAAAGTTACTATTCATAGGGTACTATTCACTTAGTTACTATTCACCCGTGGTACTATTCATGATAAAATTTGATTCGTTTTCAGTCCAAATCATTTTTGGTACAATATTATTCTTGAATTTTACTCCACAAAGCAGTATCATGTTGACAATTTGGACATTATTGAATTCTGGATAAATTAAATTATAAATCATTAAAATTTATCATTGAACTTGTTTTATTGAATTATTATGTCAATTTCATCATCCTCATGCTTATATTGTTATGAAAGTCATCTTTGGCTGTAGTGCATAGATGGACATGGTATGATTATGACCAGGGATTTTTTTGTATAATCATAACCGTAATGTTACAAATGATGTGGTAAAAGTCCTCATTGGCCCGTAGTGAATTGATGGACATTTTTGGTATGATTATGGCCATGGATTCTCTTTGGCCAAGGGTGCAAAGATGAATTGTTTTATGGCATGATCATAATCGTTGATGAAAACACAATTATCCTTGGCCCGTAGTGCATGGATAATTCGTGGTCGTGATACTAAAGAATATCCTTAGCCCGTAGTGCAGGGATGATTCGATGATGTGGATTATTTATTAAGCTAAGTCTCAGAGATAAAATTGATGATAAACTTTTTAAATCATAGAAGATAGTAGATATCATGCTCTACTTGACTCTTCTAATGGATTTCTTATTCCGCTGTAGTTGTTGATCTAAAACTTTTTGTCGATTATATTCTATCAGTTATTATACTGTTGAAGGCTAAGGATAATTTATCTTGCATTATCTTAGTTATAATATTTCTTACTGGGCTAGTTGAGCTCACCCTTTCTTTCATTGTTCTCTTCAAGAAATGAGAATATAGCTGGAACAAGTTGGGGAATGGATTCACGGTCCAGATGGTTGCATTAGTAGTTCTCACTATTTTGTGAAATAGTGTGATAATAATTGTAATAATGTTGAATTTGAGTTTGTATATTGTCTAGAAGACAATATTCGTGTTGAAACTCCCAGCTTATATTTTGTCGTACTTTACATGACAGTTGTATAATTAAGTTGTATTTGAATTTTGTACCATGTATTTGGCGACTCAGAATGGGTGATGTATACCTATTTTGGGGGCGTCACAGTTTGGCTATACCTAAATATTTCGATTGAATTGAATTACTGGTATGAGTCTATGCTATTTGATTTAGCTAGACCAATGTTTATAAAATTCTAAGCATTCTTTGAAATTTTTTCCAAACTGAATTGTTTTGGTGAGGAATTCGATAAAATTGAGGTATAATTTTTGTGCACATGGCGAAAGGATTTTGAAAGCAGATCCGACCAAGTGATGACATGGCTTGTGACAGGCATAAGCTAATCACCCTCTGTGTTTGTAAGATATGACGGTTTGCGGATGGATTTCCATAAAACCTTTTCGAAAATGATACTCATGGTCTATATGACTCCTCAGCATGATTTGAATAATTTAACTCTTATGAGTGATTTTTTGGGTAGAATGTGGTGATGAGTATGAATCGTGTAAGGTAAATTTCGGGGCCAAAATTTTAGAAGAAGTGGTGAATGTGGCAACCCGAGAAATTAGATATTTATTAAAATCTTAAAAGATTGAATTAAGGTTAAATATTAAACCTAGACAGAAAATAAGTTTTGGATTTGACATTTTAGGAAAGGAATTTTGTGAATTTAAAAACTTTTGGTGAAGGTTTACAGTGTTAAGGGTATAAGTGCATATGTTCTGTGTATATGGTCATATATGTGTATATTATGTGCACTACAAGAAAAAAGCTTAAGTCCGACGGATTATTCCGTCGGAATTACTCCTATTTGGTCGAACTTACATTATTCCCGACAAAAATATCCGTCAGATATTAGGTCGTAAATATTCGCGTTGAAAATAAGATCCGTCAAAAGTTCTGTCGGAAATTACATATCTTCGACGAACGTACCTCCGACGGATGTACGTCGAACATTAACTATTTTCGACCGAATATATAGGACGAAACTTTTCGTCGAATATAAGAGTACATACGTTCGACGGATACATTCCCTCGGAATTAACTTATGTCCGACTGAAAAATAGAATAACCCATCTTTCATTAAAATTAGCTCATTATTAAATTCGACGTAATATGTGTCGGAGATAGAGTGTTTAGGATTTGATAAGTTAAATCCGAAGATAACGTATGTTCAATCGAAATTAGGATATTTCGGCATTTATTAAAATTACTTATTTGTTACTTCCGAGGACATTCCGTCAAGAATTCACTCAGATTCCGGCTTAATTAACTATCCTTTTTTTTTTAAATACGATTTTAAAAGTTCGGTTTCTGTGTGGCCTATAGACTCATTTTACCGCCAAGTACGACGCGTGTTCATAACGCTTTTCACGTATCGATGTTACGTAAATATGTGGACGACCTTGTAAGACCCCAAATTATTAATAAATGAAATTTATTTTCCTCTATTTATTATTTTGAAATAGTAAGGGTCGATTTGATTAATGTGGATAGTTATGGGTAAAATACGCAAATATTTTGAATAAGCAAGTGGTTATAAAATATTCATTATTGTCGGGAATATTCGCTTGGTCGTGGAATATTCGTGATCGCTTGTGGAATATTCGCATTTACCTGCCAAAGCCTTTTGTGGGCCCCATAACTGAAAGCGATTGGATGAAGAAAACGACAAATATAAGTTGTTTATAAATAACTACAGTAGTTGTTACCAAGTAATATCGTTGGAATACCCTTGGTTAAAAACACACTAATACGCGTTGTTGAACAAGAAGATTACCAGATATTGCACCAATTATTGATTCTTACGTAAGAAGACACTACTCAATAATTGTTACAAAGAATTATCTGCTCAAGATTTTATTTTATTTATTAATTGCTGCATTAATATTTTATATTACCGTTGTTTCAATAAATTATCATTACACAAGATTTTCCATTATCGGAGCAATAATTCATATTATCCAATAATATTATTAGAAACATTATTGGCAATGTCTAGAAAGTTCGCCTAAGGAGAGGTTTGGTCACCTAATCAAGCGCCAAGAAGAGAGATCCTTATCGAAAGCCCCTCTTTCCTCGAACTACCGGTCACAAGATCGTGATTCTCAGTAATATTATTTGTGAATAATTAATTATTGATTTATATGATGAGGAAAATATTGATTTTATGTGGATATAGATGGAGAAAATTTTAAAATGACAATTGTTGAAAATTAATATTTTATCTTTTTCTCGATAAAATAATTCATTTAAATATATTATTTTAATAATATATTAACGGTGATATTTTTATAATGAATGTGGGATATATGAGTATATGAGGAGGAAGAGTATTTTTGTGGCATTAAATGATTAACACATGTTTTGTGTGTGCGGACCCCATTTCTCGACCGAAATTTGATTATAAATTTGTAAAATCGTCCGCTTGTGGATTTCTTGGCCAATTTATGTTTGGAATTTGGAAAACTTTCTTCTTCAAAATTGTAGAGAATTGAATTTCCTATAAAAACTCTCGAGATTCAATTTTCTGATAAAAGGGCTATTTATTATGAATTATTGAAGTTTTGAGTTCAAATAATTGATTTTTGGGAGTTTTAATTAATTATTTTGAGAAAAACGTTTTTTTGTGAGTTTGTGAACCTCATTTAACATGTGCTATGGCTGAAATCAGATTTCAAAGGTGGGCCAAGGAATTTTGTTTATAAATAATATTATTATATTCAATTTTCTACTTTGGTGTTCTAAGCAATTTCCTATAAATAGGTGCTTAGGTTAGAATTGAAAATCACACCGTAAACCCAAGTTTTCTCTATATTCTCTCTCGATATTTTGTGCGTATTTTGTGAGTATACTTTGAGTGTTGCTATACTGTGCAAGTTCAAGTCATAGCCTATATCCTGTTTTTCAACTAGAAGTACTGCTTTTCGAGGTAAGGATGTTATTTTCTTCTCAAATGATATTATTTCTTCAATATCATTATGTCAAAATATTGGTTGGAACTTTTATCAAATTTGGAACTTTTTCATGTTTATTCACGGGTTATTATTCATGAGTTACTATTCACGAAGTTACTATTCATGAGTTACTATTCACGATTTACTATTCACGAGTACTATTCATGAAGCGAAGCGTGAAGATGTTTTTTTTTTGAAATTTCTATCTTTTGGTGTCTGAGTTACTATTCACGATACTACTATTACTATTCACGATATACGACACTATTCACTTAATACTTAAGACTATTCAATTTAAAAATGAAAATTTTTCTTTTCGCCTAAAATATCTATTTTGGATACTAGCTTTGATTGTATCCATGTTTTGATCATTCTCAATTTTACACCCCTATGATTATTTTTGAGGTATTTTTGACGTGGATAAAACAAAGTACTAATCCTTAATCCTTAATCCTTGTCATTTTGTTTCACCGGATTCGCTTTTTAAAAATATTTTTCATCATCTTCATCTTAAATGATGATATTATTGAATATCTTTGGCCCGTCAGTAGTGCAAAGATGAATGATTTCTGAAGAATATCTTTGGCCCAGTAGTGCAAAGATGAACAGTGTTTAGATGAACACGACTAATCGATGAATATCTTTGCCTCAGAGTGCAAAAAGATGAATATTTGATTCCGTATATATATCGATTGATGTTACAGGATAAAATATCAACGATGAACTTTTAAATTCATATATAGAAGATAGTAGTTTGCATTCTCTACTTAACTCTTCTAATGAATTATTATTTCACCATAAAGATTGATTTAAAACTGGTTGTCTATCAGATTCTATTAGATTTTTCCCGTTGAAGACTAACGATAATTTGTTGTATATTATCTTAGTCATAATATTCTTTATCGGGCTAGTTGAGCTCACCCTTTTCCTTGTTGTTCCATTTTTCTTCTCGTGAGGCGAGAATGTAGTGAGTAGTACTAGCTCTGGTATGGAATGAAGGTTCTAGAGAGAGTTGTTTAGTAGTCCTCACCATTTTGTAAAATAATGTATCAATAATTATGATGGGGATTTATTTGCGTGTGGATATTGTCTAGAAGACACTAATCAGTATTTAAACTCATCAGATATATACTCATCGTATTTTGCACGACAAATGTATTAATAAAGTTGTAGTTATTTCGTATCATTACGATTTGGCGACTCGAAATGGGTTGGATGGAATGGACCTATTTTGGGGGCGCCACAACTTGGTATCGAGCTATAAGTAAAGAGCCCCGAGCCTCTCATTTGGTGACTTCGTTGATGGGGATGCATAAGCCGACTCTTACGAAGGGGACACCGCTCATGGCAAAAACCGATAGGTATCAATGTGAGTATTGATCTCCAGTCACGCTTAGGATATGATCTCTGGCGGAGATCGGGGAATAGAACTAGAGGGGAGAGACGAGTAAATCCTTCGCTAGTGGTGTCCTACCTAAGCTTATTTGTTAGTTGGTCAAGATATAGGATATTATGTGATATATTGATTTCCTTAATTAACCCTTGTTTTATGACAAGATTTGAGAATGTCGAATCGAGAATATTAAAAGTGGAGTAAATGAGACCGTGGAGATGCCTCAGATGTTTTACCAACGAGGAGAACGTGCAACAACAGTCGGCAATGTACCTCCCGTGAACAACACCACCGAAAGTAGATGATGAACGAGGGATGTTTAGAAGCTTTTTAGTTCATGCAAAATCGCATTTTTGAGAGACTCGTGTTCAAAATACGTGAGGAAATGATAGCAATTCACGGTGGTCACAAATGCAAGCAGCTTCAAAGAGTCGGGACCACCGCACTCGGGGAAAGCCGGATCCGATTAAGTGCGAGACGTGGTCAAACAAATTACCAAGATATTCGATGTCTTGATGCACACGGAGAACAGAAAGTTCCATTCGCTACTTTTATGTTCCGTGGCGAGGCAGACATCGGTGGGAATCAGGAAGCGCACTCCATCCAAATGCACTCAAAGATGTCATGGGAGACATTTCAGAAATAGCTTCAATGACAAGTACTTCCCCGAAAGTATTCGGCTATATGAAGGAAGTGGAGTTTATTAGACCGAGTAGAATAACGACGACGGTTGTCCCAAAGACGAGGCGAAGTTCATGAGTTATCCAGTTTGCACCTCATTTGGTGGAGAATGAGGAACGATGACGCGGATGTTTCGAGAGGTTTGAAACCCGCATACGCCAAGATCTCATTTCTCATAAATTTTCTCTATTCAGATGTTGTCAACAGGCTCATTGTTAGAGCGAGATAACGAGTACGCTCAACCGAGGGACCATAACCAGATCATACCAAGAAGATAGTAGTCAACAAAATAACGATAATCAATGGAGAAAGAAGAATACGACAAAGGCGAACCACTCCGTGGTAATCGTGGCCATGAAAATAGAAGAAGCGAAGCCGGGAGGAGATTTTAAAAAGAGGAGATTCAACAACGACCTTTTGAAGACGCCGCCGCCAAGAGTAACTAATCTAGTTCCAAGGAGGAGAAAGACCATCTATCGTAGATGTTACAAATGCGGAAAGAGGGATATATCACCCAAACCGCCCACAACAAGCTTTAAGGTATGCTATAATTGTGAAAAAAAAGGACATATCGCCGAGATTGTAGACGGTATCGAACCCAAATTCAAATGGAATGGTGACTCAAAAGGATGTCCCGTAAAAGTCAAAGTCAATGATTCCTCGAAGAGCGCTTTGTCGTGACCGGTTAAAATGCGAGGAACCCGAACGGTTAGCACGGTTAGTTAATTATAAATTCTTGTGAAGTTTATACCTTACTAGATACCCTGCCTCTACCCATTCTTTTATCTCTTCGCCATACCCAAACGCTTGAACTTGACTACGAGAGAAATTAGACTTTGACCTATTTATGGAGACTCTGCTAGAGAAACTTTCATTACATCCGTTGTTTAGAAATCTTGCTTGATTCAGTTGGCACTATCACATTACCTCGTTAACCTTATTTCTATAGAGATATTTGCTTTTGATGTGATTTTAAGGTTAACTACTCATCACGCCGAAATTGATTACTTTCGTAAGGTTGTTAGTTTTCATATTCCTAAGCAACCTCGTTATTCAATTCAAGCAATCAAACCATTGTAGTCAAACATTTTCATATCAAGCCATGAAGTCATTCGCTTATTATGGATGTCAAGTTTTCTTAGTCCATGTTATGGATTTGAATAAAGACACGCCGATTTGAATAATATTCCCGTTGTTATTGATTTTTCCCGACGATTTCAAGAATTTCTCGGTTTACTCCCAAAGACCGATATTAAATTTTGTATCAACTTTGAACCCAGACAAAACTCATTTCTAAAATCTCATATCGAATGGCTCCTATTGAACTTCGTGAGTTAAAATTCAACTATAGAATTTGGTACCGAGCCTTTATCCGGTGACTTCCTTTGTGGAATGCACCGCCCGCATCTCCGTAGGGGACACCATATTCGCATGATAGTAAACCGATAGGTGTCATTGTAACGCATATCCAAGGTTGGGATATGAGTCACAATGAGAACAACCTAAGTCGGTAATCGAAATACGTAGCTTTCAGGCTTAGTTGGTTATTATCGAAGATTCGTTGAAGGATATTCTCGAATCGCTATTCCATTAACGCAAATTGACTCGTAGAGAGATACAAAATTCGAATGGAGCAAGGAATGTGGGAAGAGCTTCAAGAACTCAAGAGGAGACTTATTTCAAAGACATGTTCACCCATGCCATCCTCGAAAAGTTTAACGTGGTAGCTAACGTGTCGAGTAGAAGATCGTGATACAAGTACGAAGTACGATATTGTCAAAGACTCATTTCAGATAATTTACAAATAATAGAGATGGAGATGAAAACTCTAGGTACCCACGTGATGATATACGAGTATAATCGACTTTAATCGATAAAGTTAAAGTCGCTCAAGCTACACACCGAGTCGATGAAATTGAAGAAGGAGGTGCAAGAAGTCATTATTTCAAAAGCGAGAATCGGTGAGGTGAGGAAAGCTCAAACCTTCGATTTATTAATCCATTTGAAATTCTCGATCGAATAGGAACCGTGGCCTATAGACTCGCTTTTACCGCCAAGTACGACGCGTGTTCATAACGCTTTTCACGATCGATGTTACGTAAATATGTGGACGAATTCAACCACGCTATCGAAGTTAGAACCGACGAGATAGCCAAGACTTAACGTACGAGGAGGTACCCACAAGATCTTGGATAGAAAGAACATGTCCTATGTACCGAGGTTATACCACAAGTTAAAGTTTTGTGGAGAAACCATGCTATTGAGGAAATGACCGGGAGTTGGAAATGGAAATGAAAGCGAGGTATTCTCATCTTTTCAAACACCAGTACGTCGCCAATTTCGAGGATGAAATTTCATAAGGAGGGGAGGTCAGAAGACCCCAAATTATTAATAAATGAAATTTATTTTCCTCTATTTATTATTTTGAAATAGTAAGGGTCGATTTGATTAATGTGGATAGTTATGGGTAAAATACGCAAATATTTCAATAAGCAAGTGGTGATAAAATATTCATTATCGTCGGGGAATATTCGCTTGGTCGTGGAATATTCAGATCGTTTGGGAAATATTCGTGACGACGCACAGCCTTTTTTGGGCCCCATAACTAAAAAGCGATTGGATGAAGAAAACGACAAATATAAGTTGTTTATAAATAACTACGTAGTTATTTACAATAATCATTGTTGGAATACTTCGGTGGTTAAAACACACTAATACGCTGCGTTGTTGAACAAGAAGATACCAGATTGCACCAATTATTGATTCTTACGTAAGAAGACACTACTCAATAATTGTTACAAAAATTATCGCTCAAAGATTTTATTTTATCGATTCAATAATTGTCGCATTAATATTTTATATTATCGTTGTTTCAATAAATTATCATTACACAAGATTTTCCATTATCGAAGCAATAATTCATATTATCCTAATAATATTATTAGATAACATTATTGGCAATGTCTAGAAAGTTCTGCCTAAGGAGAGGTTTGGTCACCTAATCATGCGCGCCAAGAAGAGAGATCCTTATCGAAAGCCCCTCTTCCGAACTACCGTCACAATCAATATCGTGATTCTATAATATTATTTGTGAATAATTAATTATTGATTTATATGATGAGGAAAATATTGATTTTATGTGGATATAGATGGAGAAAATTTTAAAATGACAATTGTTGAAAATTAATATTTTATCTTTTTCCGATAAAATAATTCATTTAAATATATTATTTTAATAATATATTAACTGGTGATATTTTTATAATGAATGTGGGATATATGAGTATATGAGGAGGAAGAGTATTTTTGTGGCATTAAATGATTAACACATGTTTTGTGTGTGTCAGGACCCCATTTCTTGACCGAAATTTGATTATAAATTTAAAATCGTCCGCTTGTGGATTTCTTTCCAATTTATGTTTGGAATTTGGAAAAACTTTCTTCTTCAAAATTGTAGAGAATTGAATTTCCTATAAAAACTCTCGAGATTCGAATTTTCTGATAAAAGGGCTATTTATTATGAATTATTGAAGTTTCGGAGTTCCGAAATAATTGATTTTTGGGAGTTTTAATTAATTATTTTGAGAAAACGTTTTTTGTGAGTTTGTGAACCTCATTTAACATGTGTTATATGGCTGAAATCAGATTTCAAAAGGTGGGCGAAGGAATTTTGTTTATAAATAATATATTATTATATTCAATTTTCTACTTTGGTGTTCTAAGCAATTTCCTATAAATAGGGTGCTTAGGTTAGAATTGAAAATCACACCGTAAACTCAAGTTTTCTCTCTATTTTCTCGAGCGATATTTTGAGCGTATTTTGTGAGTATACTTTGAGTGTTGCTATACTATGCAAGTTCAAGTCATAGCCTATATCCTGTTTCAACTAAAGTACTGCCTTTCGAGGTAAGGGATGTTATTTTCTTCTCAAATGATATTATTTCTTTCAATATCATTATGCTCAAAATATTGGTTGAACTTTTATCAAATTTGGAACTTTTTCATGCTCTGGGGTTATTATTCATGAGTTACTATTCACGAGTTACTATTCATGAGTTACTATTCACGATTTACTATTCACGAGTACTATTCATGAAGCGTGAAGATGTTTTTTTTGTGGAATTTCTATCTTTTGGTGTCGAGTTACTATTCACGATACGACACTATTCACGATATACTGACACTATTCACTTAATCATAAGACTATTCAATCAAAATGAAAATTTTCTTTTCGTCTAAAATATCTATTCGGATACTAGCTTTGATCATTGTATCCATGTTTTGATCATTCTTGAATTTTACACCCCTATGATTATTTTTGAGGTATTTTTGACGTGGATAAAACAAAGTACTTAATCCTTTATCCTTAATCCTTGTCATTTTGTTTCACCGGATTCGCTTTTTTAAAAAATATTTTTCATCATCTTCATTTTAAATGATGATATTATTGAATATCTTTGGCCCGTAGCAAAAAGCAAAGATGAATGATTTCAAGAATATCTTTGCCCAGTAGTAAAAGATGAACAGTGTTTAGATGAACATGACCAATCGATGAATATCTTTGGCCCAGTAGTGCAAAGATGAATATTTGATTCCGTATATATATCGATTGATGTTACAGGATAAAATATCAACGATGAACTTTTAAATTCATATATAGAAGATAGTAGTTTGCATTCTCTACTTAACTCTTCTAATGAATTATTATTTCACATGCGAAGATTGATTTAAAACTTGTTGTCTATCAGTATTCTATTAGATTTTTCCTCGTTGAAGACTAACGATAATTTGTTGTATATTATCTTAGTCATAATATTCTTTATCGGGCTAGTTGAGCTCACCCTTTTCCTTGTTGTTCCATTTTTCTTCTCGGAGGCGAGAATGTAGTGAGTACTAGCTCTGGGTATGGAATGAAGGTTCTAGAGAGAGTTGTTTAGTAGTCCTCACCATTTTTGTAAAATAATGTATCAATAATTATGATGGGGATTTATTTGCATGTGGATATTGTCTAGAAGACAATAATTGTATTTAAACTCACAAGATATATTTTTGTCGTATTTTGCATAATGTATTAATAAAGTTGTAGTTATTTCTGTACCATGTATTTGGCGACTCAGAATGGGTTGGATGGAATGGACCTATTTTGGGGGCGTCACATGTATGCTATGTTTGTTTTATGATTATTCTTATATGTTGAGCATGTTATTATGTGCTTTGTGATACATGAAAACTGTTAGATTTTGCTGGGCTGTCGAGCTCAACCTTGCAAATAACCATTTTTGCAGGTCAAGGATTGAAGGTAACACTATGTGCTACTTGATTGTTATGGATCAAAAGTGATATATGAAGATTTAATATCCTAGCTAAATTGTTATTCTTGTAAACCATGTCTAATGTTTCGAATAATGTATTAATGTTGAATTGTAATATTATTTTATGAATGTAAACTATTGTAGTATTAAAATGATTCTGAGATATTTAGATGTAAAGGTTGAAGGTTTTGGGAATGAGGATAGTTTGTAATAGAAAATTTTAATTATTCCGCAAATTTCAATGGTTGTATTATCGTTTAATGATGTAAAATTAGAGTTTGAATGTATTATTAACGACCGAAGTCGAGAATTAAATTGTATGAATTTTGGGGTCGTTACAGTTGGTATCAAAGCTGTAGGTTATAAACCTTAGGTAGGAGTACCTTAGGCTATAACTGTTAGGTTTGTAATATTCAAGAAGCAATCAAATTGCAAAATAATGCGGAAGCGTGTAAAATCAGAGTTTAAAAAATTTACAAACCATATACCCGGATCACCCTTTATGTATAATTATTAATTAAACGAAAAGATAAAGAATAAAATCATACCCTTGAAGATCGAGCTTCCTCAGGTACAAGTTCACCTCCAAATCCTTTCGCGTTCAACTTGAATCCACCGGGGTCTTGTTCCTTCCTTTGATCAATGTTAGCCACCCATATGTTTGGCCTCTAGAGGTGATCCACCAAGGAAGAAGAAAATTCAAGAAGAAGGGGTATTGGCTCAAACCCTAGTTTTTCCTATCTCTATAGAAAAAGGGCGTACTCTCCAACAAATTGGAATTATTACGTAGTTGTCAAAGTCAACAACCCCCACACCCATAATAAGACTCCTCTTATTTATAGATGTGGGCAACCCACCTTAACAATTAAGGAATTGGGTTTTATTTAATTAATTAAATTCTTTTAATTAATTAAGCTCCTTAAACTTATTAGGAATAATTAATTAAACTCATTTAACTAATTTTTCTTCCTAATCCAATTAGGAATAAATGAGAGTACTTATATTAAATTAATTTCTAAACTCTTTTAGAAATTAAAATAATAATAATAATTGTAATAATATTAATAAGACTCTCTTATTAATTTATATTTAATATTTCTAAAATATTAAATAATAATATTAAGCTATTTAATTTATTCTATCACCATAGATTAAATTAAATATACATAACATATTATTACGATTATGCCATTAACTTCTTAAATAATTATTCTTCCTTTTATGGTGTGACCCTTTAGGTTCTCCATATTAAACCTAAGTGTGAATAAATCAATTAGAACAATTCTAATCTTATTTAAATAAATAAATTAAATAATTAATTTATTTAAATAATATTTATTCTACAATAGGATAAGCCTCCCTAATGATCAACGACTTTCCGTATAATATAGATTTCAACATTAATCATTAAAGAACCTTTGAGTAAATAGTTACCGTGCATAATTCAATCCTTCCACCATACAATGTCCCAATTAAATATAAGATATGGAATTACCACAAGTCTTATTTTATTTAATTATATGTATTTCGATCCTTAAATGCACAACTCCAAATAATGCAAATTAGAAACTCCTTTCTAATTTCATTCTCGCCGCCAAGGACTATCAATGTCATTTATCGAATCACATAGACATTTCTCTTCTTTATTAGAAGTGGTAGATTCTTTATCGATCATACATTATCTCCATGTACAACTTATTATACCCAAGCATACCTTTGATATACCCTCGTGGTCTTAAGGAATAAGTCAAAGTATAACTCATCATACACAAGATACTATGATGATCTCAAGTCCAAGGATTACTTGACTACTATCACTACAGAATTCCTATCGACAGCAAATAAAACTCCATTAGGTATTCCTTAGCGAGCCAATGCTTAGTGAACTTATTCTCTAATAAGCACCTACATACTTACTTTAGTGTCTCCACACAAATGATCATGAGATCAATCATCCCCATCCAATGAGCAAGCAACGACGATGTACCAATCTATCCGGATTCACTAATCCCCAATTTAGTAATCCAATGATTGGGAACTATTTTAGTTTTTAAGCTTTCTAAGAATTTAGATCTCATTAGAATGATCATCATCATTATTCTAAAAGCATTGCTTAAAACTATGGGTTTATCACATATTATAAAACAGCATCATGTAGATAATTAAAAGCCTTTAATAAATTAATACTTTTATTAATAAATGAATAAGATTGTTACAAAGTATATACTTTATCATCAAACATGATCGGCTTTGTGTGCATATACTTTCAATCTCCCACTTGCACTAAAGCCAATCGCCATCAGTATCTTATACTCTTCTTCTCTAAGTGACGATTATCCTGCCGTTGGATAAGCTTTAGTTAATGGATATGTAATGTTGTTCTTGAGAGTCCACCATCTCTATAGTGATTTCCCATCTTTCAATGATTCTAATAATCAAATGAAAGTGCCACAACACATGTTTAGATCCAAGATGAGACTTAGAACTATTCCTAGTTCTCAGAATGAACTTTTAATCCAAACAATCAACTTGTAGCTTCATTTATAGCTATATACTTTGTCTTTATCACTAAATCAAAGAACTCTTTATTGTTTGGAACCTTTCCAATTCATCGCACCACCGCTCCAAGATAACGCTTTACCTTAAAGTGGATTTTCATCATCTTGGTCTGTCTCGAAAACTTGAGTCTCATAAGCCCTCTAGTTTTAATTTAGACCCACCATGAATATGATCACATCCTTAGTGCTTGCTTAAGCTTTAAGATGTTTTTCACCGACTCATAGTGAACTTCTCCCGAATATGATCGATCAACATCGTGTCTCGTATATTTCATCAGATACATGATAATTACTCATGTGATCTCTCTTTTTTGGAGTCTTTGGGGACTATTAAGAGAGATACACTCCATAGCTCATCGACATGAGACATCTCTTGAGTTTGCCATGCTAAACGACTTTAGCATCAAATGAATATACGTTCCTTGGTTAAGTCGAGCATCCTCTTAAATCTATCTTTATAGATTTATATCCCCAATTAAGATACTCTTCCAAATCATTCATGGAGGATTGTTTAGACAACTTTATCTTTACCGATTGTAGCATTGGTATGTAATTCCTCATCCGTAGTATATCAACATATAATACTAGAAATTTCACGACGCCCCCAATCGACCCTTTTGTACACACTAGAACTCTTACCTCATCGAATATAACTCGATCATCATCTTCTATGATGCGTACCTCATCATCATCATCCATCCATGATGAATCCATACCTCCTAGGTATCTTCGATACTATTCCGCATTTACTTATTCGATTGTGGTACAATAGATCTATCTACGTGTTCCTCTTATTCGACTTATAGTGTTTTGTGGTTCTTGAACTCTTCAAGATCTATTATTCTCCCACTAGCCCCTTCAATGATAAACACATTTGTCTTAGAAGCGCGTGTTTTGCAATAAACACCTTTTGCTAAGGTGATTATAGAACATATACCCTAAACTTACTTTAGGATGTCCCACAAATCAGATATGTCAAATTTTGTCCCAAGCTTATCCTTTGAAACCGCTTTCACATAAGTTGACAACCCCTTATCTTAACATGTCAAGATTAGAATCCTCCCCATCCATAACTTTTATGGAGTCTTGGGGCTGGATTTTTGAGGTTACCTTTTCGTAGATATGCGCCCATTTCTAGGACATGATCCTGAAGGATACCGGAATGCTCGGTAAAATCATTATGGACCGCACTATGTCCAACAAGGTACGATTTTACCTTTCGATACATCAATCAATTATCACAGTATCAAGATGTGTCCATTATGAGAAAACCATTTGAGATGATCTAGAAACTTATTGCACAAGTATTTATTCCTCGATCTAATCAAAGAATCTTAATACTTTGCCAATTTGTTTCACTTTCTCAATTCTTTGAACCTTTCAAATAATTCACACTTGTATTTCAACAAATACATACATTCAACTCTTTGAATGATCATCTCCTTTCTTTTTTTATACTAGTTTGTTCAATTTACAAAATAATTTTTCACGTAAGTCAAGTATACAAAATCCATTAAGTAATATTCCATTCTATACAAAACATTATTATTATAAATAGAACAATAATTGTTCTTAATTATAATACCAAAGTTTTCATTGTCAACAATAAAATGGAAATAATATTTTTAACAAGAACCGGAATACAATAACAACTTATCGACTTAATAGATTTGCCAGTAGGCATTGCTAAACTATAAGTTTCTATGGCTAATGCAAAGAACCTTTTGCTTCATTTTTCACACATAGGATTACTTATATTTGTTTAGCTTTCTACTTCGCTTGGTCCCTTCATAAATCTATATTTATGATAACCAAAGTCGGTATCCAATACCCAAGTAGAACATCGACTTAAAGAAAAATTTATTTCAACCATGAACAAAATTGTATTTATAACCTAAACTTCACTAAGCTTCTTTGGTTAGCCTCTCAAGATACTTCTCACAGCTTTCTTTCCAAAGGTCCAGTGCTTATTGCAAAGGGGAAGCAAGCTCGTTTGCTATCCGTATCGCTTTTGTTCTTATTATCCTTTGTTTACGCCTTTCTCGCTTACCTTCTTTGAATCGCTCTTCTTTTCGTAAGATCCTTTGGCCCCTACCAAGAAGACATGGTCTTTCTTGGTTGAAAAGTGACTCTCAACCTTTTTCAATATGTTAAATCAAATCAATGAGGTCGATATCTAGCTTGTTCATATGAAAATTCACAACAATTGTGAAAGGAGTCCGGAGTGAGGGCAAGATCAAATCTTGCTCAACTCTCCATCCATGACAAAACCTCGTTGTCCTAATTGATCAATCAAATTGATTATGTTAAGAACTTTTTATCTGCATTTATAGTGCCATTGGTCATTCTAGATCTAAAGAGCTCCTTAGATATCTCGATATCTATCGGGCCTTACTTTCCTCGCCATCAACTACTTGATGTGCGGGAATATAGTAAGAGCATCCATAGTTTCATGCCGACGTGAAGCTCGTTATTCATAGATGTGAGCATGATGCATTGAGCCAATCGTGCATCATCTTGCCACTTTCTAAAGGTAGCAATGTCTTCCTCGAGGCATTGTGCGCAACCATTGCGAGGATAGGTGTATTAAGGACATAAGATAGCTTTTCAAATACGAGAACTATTCTCAAATTCCTTAACCAATCCGTAATTCGGTCTCAAGTAATTAACATCAAAAATGTTTCGCAGTTGATATAGTAATTTTAGACATTGTAAAATTTCTCAAAATGAATTTGTAATTAACAACATTTTAACATACATTCTTTTATTAATTACCAAAATAATTTAGGTCTTGTTTTAAATTGGTATCTCCCACTATTTTCTTCAAACTATATTACCCTCATTTATATAGTTCGAAAAAATCTAATTACTGATTTGCTAGTGAGAATAAGGATCCCATTTCAAATGTATATAGCCTTGTGGTGACACAACAAACAATATATAAATAAATAGGTAGACAACTTTTGTCAATTACATTAACTATGCAACTCCTTTTCTTTTGCCTCTTAGATTATTTTGATCAAGTGGTGGCACATCCGAATCAAAATTATCTAAGTTAAGTCCACTTCCTAGCACTCCATATATTCAAAAAAGAAAATATCATCCTTGTGGTGACACAACAAAACAATATTGTTCAATTTTCTTTATAAGCATCAAATGTGATAATTAACATCTTAAATATTTAATACTTGCCTTGTTGTGACACAACAAACTCATATTAAATATTTAATACTCTATTAATTTTATCATGCTAGAAGGCGACGTTCGATATTCCAAATATCTTTGAACGCTTAGGACTTAATATAAAAATTTGAGGGGTTTGTTATTAATTTGTCTCATCTTGTTTAGCGCGCATGCACATATATATATAAAAATACGCGTCATATTAATGAACATGCGAAGCATGTTTGCATAATATATAATATATATAGTATAAGCATGCACATATAGAATACTATATTCTACCCGGATTGATTATGGACTTTTATTCTAGTTTGGTTCACTAGAGCCACCAAGTGAACCAAAAGGTCAAACCCTAGGGGTGCAAGAAATAATATTTAAATATAACTATTACATTTAAACCCTGCTCCATTACAAACGGGTCTTCAAGCGCTCCTTGCTCCTTGATCTCCAATTTTTCAAAATTAATTCTAACTATTCCTATTACAAAACTATTTAAAATAAATAGAAACCTTGATTAGCAATTCAAGGGAAGTACATAGGAGGAGATAGAATTTACATTTAGAAAAATTAGAGAAGACGAGGCACGCAGAATTCCCATTTAATAAAACCCATACATTCATGCATCCAACTAAAATAAAATCCAATCACATCGTCAATAGTCCATAATCAATCCCATTTATTATCATACACATCACCATATGCATCAATAAATAATATTCATCTTATGAACAATAAACATTTAATATATATATTGATATCATTTAATGGGCAAATTTACTTAGTATAAAATCTAATTTTTGAATCAAAATAAACTCCTTTATTTTAATCCAAATTTAAATCAAAATAAAACTATTTTATTTTAATTTATCCAATTTTGAATAAAATAAACTATATTATTTTAATCAAAATCTTTAATCAAAATAAACTCCTTTATTTTAATTAATTATGGAATCCAATTCCATGAAAAAAAAAAATATTAAAGGAAACACTTGATTATCTTTCCTATTCACAAATAAACTCCTTTATTTTGAATAATATGAAATCTTATTTCATATTTAAATAAACTCCTTTATTTAAGGAAACATGGATTCTTTTCCTATTCACAAATAAACTCTTTTATTTTGAATAATATGAAATCTTATTTCATATCTAAACAAACTCCTTTATTTAAGGAAAGATGGATTTACTTCCTTATTCACAAATAAACTCCTTTATTTTAGAAAAATAAAATCCAATTTCAACTCTAATTAGTTATTATGGAATCCAATTCCAACTCTAATTAGTTAGCATGAAATTCTAATTTTAAAATTAAAATAAATCTTTTATTTTAATATTAAAATAAACCTTTTATTTTAAGATTAAAATAAACTTTTATTTTAAAATTAAAATTATTAAGAATATAATATATATATATATATATCCTAATATTATATATATATATATATATATATATAATAAAAAAGATGTCAAAACCGCATATTTATGCTACTCCTTTTTTTTTTTTTTTTTTTTTTTTATTTTAAAACATGGTCATGATTACTTTAATCATTATATGCTAATGATTACTATAATCATTACAAGCTAATGATTATTGTAATCATTAAGGTTTTTTTTTATAACATGGTCATGATTACTTTAATCATTACATGCTAATGATTACTATAATCATTACAAGCTAATGATTAATGTAATCATTAAGGTTTTTTTTTTTTTTTTTTTTTTTATGGTCATGATTACTTTAATCATTACATGCTAATGATTACTATAATCATTACAAGCTAATGATTATTGTAATCATTAAGGTTTATATCATATATAAATTTTGTTAAAAAAAATTTCTGTCATTTAAAAAAAATTCATACTGCATCCGTTATTCTGACTTTGATTACCGTTTTTTTTTTTTTAAATAAATTTTATACAATAAATTATGCCCAATTAAATTGTTCTAAACACATTTCAACATACATATCAAATAAAACAATTAATAATTTGCAAAAAGGTTTGGCTCTGATGCCACTGTTAGGTTTGTAATATTCAAGAAGCAATCAAATTGCAAAATAATGCTAAGCGCAGTAAAATCGTAGTTTAAAAATTTACAAACCATATACCCGGATCACCCTTTATGTATAATTATTAATTAAACGAAAAGATAAAGAATAAAATCATACCCTTGAAGATCGAGCTTCCTCAGTACAAGTTCACCTCCAATTCCTTTCGCTCAACTTGAATCCACCGGGTTTTGTTCCTTCCTTTGATCAACGTTAGCCACCCATATGTTTGGCCTCTGGAGGTGATCCACCAAGGAAGAAGAAAATTCAAGAAGAAGGGTATTGGCTCAAACCCTAGTTTTTCCTATCTCTATAGAAAAGGGCGACTCTCCAACAAATTGGAATTATTACGTAGTTGTCAAAGTCAACAACCCCTCACCCATAATAAGACTCCTCTTATTTATAGATGTGGGCAACCCACCTTAACAATTAAGGAATTGGGTTTTATTTAATTAATTAAATTCTTTTAATTAATTAAGCTCCTTAAACTTATTAGGAATAATTAATTAAACTCCTTTAACTAATTTTTCTTCCTAATCCAATTAGGAATAAATGAGAGTACTTATATTAAATTAATTTCTAAACTCTTTAGAAATTAAAATAATAATAATAATTGTAATAATATTAATAAGACTCCTCTTATTAATTTATATTTAATATTTCTAAACTATTAAATAATAATATTAAGCTATTTAATTTATTCTATCACCATAGATTAAATTAAATATACATAACATATTATTACGATTATGCCATTAACTTCTTAAATAATTATTCTTCCTTTTATGGTGTGACCCTTTAGGTTCTCCATATTAAACCGTTGTGAATAAATCAATTAGAACAATTCTAATCTTATTTAAATAAATAAATTAAACAATTAATTTATTTAAATAATATTTATTCTACAATAGGATAAGCCTCCTAACGATCAAACTACTTTCCACATAATATAGATTTCAACATTAATCATTAAAGAACCTTTGAGTAAATAGTTACTGCATAATTCAATCCTTCCACCATACAATGTCCCAATTAAATATAAGACATGGAATTACCACAAGTCTTATTTTATTTAATTATATGTATTTCGATCCTTAAATGCACAACTCAAATAATGCAAATTAGAAACTCCTTTCTAATTTCATTCTCGCCGCCAAAGGACTATTGGGTTGTCATTTATCGAATCACATAGGACATTTCTCTTCTTTTATTAGAAGTGGTAGATTCTTTATCGATCATACATTATCTCCATGTATAACTTATTATACCCAAGCATACCCTTTGATATACCCTCGTGGTCTTAAGGAATAAGTCAAAGTATAACTCATCATACACAAGATACTATGATGATCTCAAGTCCAAGGATTACTTGTACTACTATCACTACAGAATTCCTATTGACAGCAAATAAAACTCCATTAGGTATTCCTTAGCGAGCCAATGCTCAAATGAACTTATTCTCTAATAAGCACCTACATACTTGCTTTTAGTGTCTCCACACAAATGATCATGAGATCAATCATCCTCATCCAATGAGCAAGCAACGTATGTACCAATCTATCCTGGATTCACTAATCCCCAATTTAGTAATCCAATGATTGGGAACTATTTTAGTTTTTAAGCTTTCTAAGAATTTAGATCTCATTAGAATGATCATCATCATTATTCTAAAAGCATTGCTTAAAACTATGGGTTTATCACATATTATAAAACAAAGATCATGTAGATAATTAAAAGCCTTTAATAAATTAATACTTTTTATTAATAAATGAATAAGATTGTTACAAAGTATATGCTTTATCATCAAACATGATTGGCTTGTGTGCATATTACTTTCAATAACCTTAGAGAAGGAAGGTGAATATAATGAAAGCATAAGCTTAAATAGAGTTTGAACAATAAGAAGTAATTTAAGAAACGTATAGAGAAGGGATTAAAAACATGTGTGAGAGGATTCAAAGAAGAATCTCACAGAGTTATGGGGTTACCCAACTCCAATAATATGGATGTAAGGTGATAATAAATAGACAGTGTCTATAAGAAGAGAATGATAAAGAAGAATAAAAGTTATAGTTAAGTATGGTACAATTGTACTCTTTAGTAATTGATGTATGGTATATGGGCTAAACGATTCCTTTATAGAGCGGAGGTATATACGAACTAGCAACTCGGAACCTAGTTTGTTGGTTGTTTATGGGAAACCACTCAGCGTACCATATTGAAACTATTAGAGACTCGATGTGTACCAAGTTTAGAAAATGGATACGTATGATGAAAATGTGGAACTCGATTGGAATGTTGAACAATGTAAATGAAGTTGGAAATTCTTAAAGCATGAATTGTTATATAAATAAGAAGATTCAAAGAAGAATCTTGAAGAGATATGTAGATAAGAAATGGGAGTTACCTAACCCCAATAGCCAAGATAACGAATAATGTCGTAAATGAAAGGAAAGAAATGGGATCGTAAAACAAAACGATCACAAGTTAACAAAAGAATTTTAAGAGAGATGATTATAGAATAAGATCACGACGTGATCAGTTTAAGTTATAAAAAAAAGATGGTCTGTAATATTTGAATAATTATAGCTTAATGCTATGAAGATGGAGTACTATGAAATAGTACGAGATAACTCATGAGGAGTTATAGATGATGTGATACGAGGAATTCAGACGAGCAAAAGAGCAAGTTAAGAGTAAGATATAGTTAGGTGGGATTTCAATTGAGGACTCATGTGATGGTTGAGTTGTACAAATCTTTGTATGGGCGAGGGTTTTGTGCTTGCACTCGCTTTATCATATTGATAATCATTGGAATGTTGGTGTCATGCTATCATCAGTATATGTGACGAAAAGGTGATTCTTTTCTCATGTGTATGTTTGATAGTTAGAAACTATTAAGATTAGATAGATATTATTAGGATTAGGCGCAATTCTTAAAACTAATGCATATGGTAAGTTCGTGACTCATAATAATATGGTATGTTTTGAACCCCTCAAATGAATGGACGCCATGGTCCCGACACTAGGATAAGTTCTTAAACTCATATTATTGTGGCAAGTCCTGAACTTCCAATGTGCGGTAAGTTTGATGAACTAGGGTATAATTAAGTTATGAATGAAGTATTGAGGATGATAGGAATAGATAGATCTTTTAAGCAATGGATCATTACAGAAAGTGGAGTTGATGGTGGAAGCATAGGTATTCTAAATCTACTAGCTATGCTAGATTTTCAAAATTTATCGACTTCGTGGCCGATGTTTACACTTCTATTTTCTTGAAAAAACATTGGATCAAATGATGGAACCAATGAGTTTTAACAACAATATTGTTATTCAGATGTACATGCTAATTGTTTCTGGCTAGACAAAAAATGATTTGCAATATATCAAAATGTATTTTATATCATTAATGCATCATGTAACTCTGGTGCAAAGATGATAAAAATGATGGAGTCAACAATGCAAGATTACCTAGTGTTGATGTGATCTAAGGATCACAAATTTCACAATGGTATGATGTAGTATGATAAAATCACCAAATGACGGAATCCTCAACTGATAAAATACAAAGTCTGCGGTATCATGACATCATAAAAAGATTTTTGAAATTTCTTTGAGATATGAGAATACATATGTATGTATGTATATGTATATTTTGGTTGATGTCCTAATTGTTGTAGAGGTCTATGCTATTTGATTCAAATTTAGACAAATATTGAAAGATGTTCATGAAATTCAAAAGTTTCTTGAGAAGTTATGCCAAACCAAATTGTTTTGGTGCGAATTCGTATATTGAAAAGTCGAGATGAACAACCCTATTATTAGGGGTCATGCTTAGTTTTATACTTTCTATATTTGAAATGTTTGTATACAATACATGTGAAATAGGTTGATCACCTAGAGTACTTGCGGAGGGTGTTTTCAGTCTTTGTGATTGATAAATATTTTGCCAAAGAGGGTTTAAAGTGTGAAGAACCTAAATGAAGCACTATTAAACCTAGAGAATAGAGTTCATGGTCTTGTGACCCTCAGCATGATTTGGAATCTTTTAAATTCCTGAGTTATTCATACTACTTGCCAATTATTGAACAATTGTGGAGGATTCTTGTTATTCTACAAGATGGAAATGAAAAAGGAAAGTATTCCTTAGAAAGAAGTAAGTCGTAAAATGCGACACTGAATGATGGATATGTTGAATAAGTGAGAAAAGAAATTTTGAAGTGAGAAGGATGTGAGTTATCAAAGAATAATGTGATACTTTTAATAGAAAAGTTTAATAATTGTAGAATGATGTTTGTGGAAAGAAAGTGGTTATAGAAACCAATGAATGAGTGAAGTAGTGACGTAAAAATCTACTTTGATAGATTGAATGAATAAAGATTAATAAATAAATAAAAAAAAAAAATTCGAGGACGAAATTCTTAGAAGAAGGGGTGAATGTAATGTCCCGAGAGTTTGATCATATAATATATGATAATGATCATTAGAGAAAGATAATGAACGGGTCAAGGAATATGTAATACTCAAATATAATTGAGTCTAAGTAAATATTATGAAATAAAACTTATAAGAATTTATTATCAAGAATGGTGAGAGTATAAAATATAAAACCTATATTAAGGTAATGCGTTGAAGTTATTCAATGAATAGATTTAAGGAAAACCTGAGTAAGGTAGGGTTTCTGGTGATTCCGAGGACTTTAATCCTTATAAGGAGGAAGGATGTGACATCCCAAATTTTTAGAAATTATAAATGAGAATTTTATAAATAAAAGTATTATTTATGAGATATGTTGGGTGTGAGTATGTGTATGTCATATATTGTAGAATATAAGAATTGATGTGAAGAGAATGTTATATATTAATTTTAATATATATAAATATTTAATTGAATTATTTATTGAGTTAAATAAATAAATTTTGATTTGATTATATAATAATGTAATTAAGTGTAGTGTAGCATTAATTAAATGAATATTTAGTATTTAATTTAATTAATATAATAATTTTATGTTATAGTTCTAATTTAATTGAGATAATTAAATTAGATGAGTTATGTGATGATTGTTACACAAAATTATAATTAACAAGTAAATATAATTATGTGACAATTTGATGAGATTGATTGATGTTAAGCTATTGATTAATTAAAATAATGAGTATTTGCCAAACATGGTCTTAGGCTTTTCAAGTTCAAATTGGTGTAACCTATGTATTGACTAGTAATTAATATATCTAATAATTACTAGGAGTTACATATATTATATATTACTAGTATTGTAAATTATATGTATATACTACAAGTTAGTATGTTAGTTTTAGAAAACAAACTAAAGAAAGAAGAAGAGAGTTAGAGAGAGTTGTAGGAGAAGAAGAAGAGGAAGAAAAAGAAGAAGAAGAGAAAGCTTTGAGAAGACAAAACAAACCCCATCATCATCATCATCATCTCCATCTCTCTCTTAAATTCATACTAATAAAGTTATAATCTAAATTCCTTGTTTTAATTATATTTTTATGTTCTTCATAATGTAGATAATTGTTATATAGAAGTTGTATTGAGAAATTGAGAGAGATAGAGAGAAATAGAGGAATTGAGAAAAGCTAGAAGAAGAAGAAGAAAAAAAAAGCTAGAAGAAGTGTAGGTTGTGCAAGGACGCGAAGTATTAGCGTGTTGGTAAAACGCCGGTAAAGGCAAGTCTTTCAGTTCCTTTTTGCTAGTGAACTTGATGATGAACTGCTTTAAAATTTTAGTGTATGATGTATTGTATATATCAAAAGTATGAAATGTGAAAGTCAATCTATGACTATGATGATTGAGCTATGAATGATGATTGAGTAAGGAACTCAATCTTTATAGTTGTAATGTGAACTACAACATGTATGCTATGTTTGTTTTATGATTATTCTTATATGTTGAGCATGTTATTATGTGCTTTGTGATGCATAAAAACTGTTAGATTTTGCTGGGCTGTCGAGCTCAACCTTGAAAATAACCATTTTTACAGGTCAAGGATTGAAGGTAACACTATGTGTTACTTGATTGTTATGGATCAAAAGTGATATATGAAGATTTAATATCCTAGCTAAGTTGTTATTCTTGTAAACCATGTCTAATGTTTTGAATAATGTATTAATGTTAAATTGTAATATTGTTTTGCGAATGTAAACTATTGTAGTATTAAAATGATTTTGAGATATTTAGATGTAAAGGTTAAAGGTTTTGGGAATGAGGATAGTTTGTAATAGAAAATTTTAATTATTCCGCAAATTTCAATGGTTGTATTAACGTTTAATGATGTAAAATTAGAGGTTGAATGTATTATTAACGAATCAAAGTCGAGAATTAAATTGTATGAATTTTGGGGTCGTTATGCATGGATGTCGGACGACTCGTGTTCTCCCATCATCGCCACCGGTCGCCATCGCCACCCTGCTGATAGAATCAAAATATAAATCATTAGTCCATATATATATATATATATGTGTGTGATAGTTAACAAACTAGCCTTAATTGAAAAACATAAACAATAAGAATACCGAGTAGGTGGGGGATTTAAAAGCCTCCTCCAAGAGGGTAATCACCATCCGGAGCATCTCTACGCTCCAAGCGTCGAACTTCTCCCCGTAATCCTGCATTTCCGCAGAGGCCCTCGCTATAATATCCCGAGCAACTGGTAAAACGAGAATTGAAAGGCAATCACCGACGCCGAAAGACCCAGGATCGGATGGAACTCATTCGACACTACCTATCATCACCGCCAAGATATATCGTCATCCAAGCCGCCTACCCGTATGAGATGGTCCGACATGTTTCTCTCGACGCCGGGCATTTGGCCGGAGCCTATAAAGAGATACAAATTTGATTACTAATAATAATTTATATAATGTGATAAATTCGGATAATTTCGTGAAACATTAAAAAATATTACCTCCAGGAAGTGTATATGCGGGTATCCTCGGCAGACCCAACACTCGATATCTGTCGGTACTGCTAGTAGGGGGATCCTGAGACGTGACCCATAGTCTCAGTTCCTCATCCCGATCTAATACAATATCGGGAAGAGGGGTGGCGGAATCTAACGGCTCAGAACCCCTCCTAATAGTCTCTAGCTTCACTTTATACGCCATCCCAAGCCTCAAAATCGGTCCTCAGAATGTATTCCAGATAATGATGTTAATTATATCATTTTATTTATGATTGAATATTATTAAAAGCTAAATAGTAAGATGAGTTTTACTCAGATAGATAAAGTCGCTCGAGACAAAGCAGCTCGTCCTTAGCGCGTGGGGGCTCGATCCCAAAACTCTAGAATGGTAGGATCACCGCCCAAGGTCCTCCCTAATTCCTAATACAAACAATCATAAAATAGGTCTTAAGTATTTGTGTGAGAACTTGACACATAAATAACTAAATACAACGCACTTACTCTTTCGCCTCCTCGAACGATCGAGAACCAAAGGTGTGTACTATCCGGAGCCGACCACGGTTCTTCTTCGCTTTCTTTCGGACTTTTTTCTTGAAGTCATCGACCTCCCAAAGGCGCACATAGCCTCCCAAATACAAGCGCACATATCTTCCGTCGCATGGATCATCCAGTATGTTCTAGTGCTTTGGTCAAGAAATCTAAAACCCCAATACGATAAGTCGAGACTAATCCCCTCCCATCAATGGGTATCCTACGGTACATCCAACTTCGGTCGACTGACATTTTTAACTACACAGAAGTATGCATTAAGTTAATTTGGATATTCATGCGTGAATTAGATTTACCTAGTATCTCTACAGGACATGGGTAAGGCTTCTATCCCATTATTGGATGTGTCTCGTCACTAGTGCAAACACGTTGAGTACGTTTCATGAGTTTCAAGAAAATTTTGGCAGCACCTCCACATGGTCTCCAAGCACACGAAATAGACTAAGATAACTTAATCTAAGTATGCACTCGGAGAACATATAGAGATAACAGTCGATTAATTCTCAAAATAACAAAAATGTACCGCTTTGTATTTGCACCTACTTAAGTGAGAGACATAACATCAAATAATAGCCCCAAAATCGGGATCGCTCGATACCACCCCTATTGAGTGTATGTCAAACGGGTTTCTAAGTTTCAAAGTATAGTACATAGTTTATGAGAATTTATGTGAAATCTCTACTTGAGCCTAAGAATCGCAAAAAAAAAAGTTGTAGTTCTGTTGTGTCCTATATCAATAATAAAGTTAATTCAATTCTCAGAATATTCTCATCGTTTCATCATAATCAGATGACAACATCCCAAGGAGTTCCATTACGCTATCAACAAAGTTCAACAACTTCATCGGCACTACTTCCTGATGTTGCCATCTGCTATGATGGAACAAATGAGGAATGTCCGCAGAATTCAATTACCTTTATTATTCGAGTATATATACACAAACAGAACTACGACCCTTTTTTTTAATTATTACCGAGGAACCTATTGAGTACTATTTAGTCAAGAATCGCTATGTCGAAACCTCAGATACAAGAAAGAGTACATATATGTAGGGAGAGTATTATTGCATTTATATTGAATTGAAATTGTGGCAAACTAAGAAAATGCTACTTAGTTTATTTTGCAATGATAAAACTAAGTAAGTGGTACTTAGTTTATGAGAATTGTTAAATATTTGAAATCTATAGAGACTACTGCTCGACATTCACTTCTAGTTATTCATAGTTTATGAGAATTGTTAATTATTTTAATGTTTTTATTAAATTAAATTAATTTATTTTATTTTATTTTAAATTTAATTTAATTGTATTTAGATAATTTAAATTAAATTAAATTAAATTTATTAAATTTATTTTTATTTAATTTTATTTTTTATTGAATTATATTTTATTTATTAGATTAAATCAAAGTTTATTTTATTTTATTCAAATTAGTTTAATTTATTTTTATTTTATTTTACTTTATTTTGTATTATATTATGTTATTTATTTTATTTTTAAAATTTATTTTATTTAAGAAACTAAATTAAATTATATTTACTTTTTTTTTTATTTTAGTAGTAAGAAACTAAGTAAATGGTACTTAGTTTATGATTTATTAATATTGGGAAACTAATTACTAATACAATACATGCAAGTCTCAGATTTCATAATTCCCGATGTGCATTTTCATCATAAATTCAACAGAAAATAACAAATATATCAAGATTAAAAATAGTTCTAAAATCGCTACATTATGATAAGGAACCCAAATTTGATATCAATATTCTCATAGCTTCCAAATTCCAAATAATATGCAATTAACAAACCCAAAATCAAAATTCCAATTTCAAAGAATATATACCCACAAATTCACAAAGAACAACATATTATCCAAATTGGGTTAATCTCATATTCAAACTCAAATTAAAATAAACCTAAAACAAATTAAGCCACAAATTTCATAATTTGCAACAAATTAACCCTAAAAATCTAATACTTGGCAGAAAACTAACCTTGAAATTGAATTAATGTGCAAACTAACCGACGGTGGTGCCTGGTGGTGGTTCAACCGAAGGTGTTGGTGGCATCTACTGGTGGTGGAATCGATCGACAGTGATGGTGGTGGTGGCAGTACGTGGTGGTGGTACGTAGTTGCAGTACGTGGGGGTGGTAGTGGCAGTATGTGGTGGTGGTGGAATCGAAGGTGGTAGTGGCGGTGGCAGTACGTGGTGGAACCGGTGGTGGTGGCAGCACGTGGTGGAATCGGTGGTGGTGGCGGTGGCGGTGGCAGTACGTGGTGGAATCGGTGGTGGTGGCGGTGGCAGTACGTGGTGGTTGTGGCGGTGATGGTGGCAGTACATGGTGGTTGTGGCGGTGATGGTGGTGGTGGAGATGGGAGCAGTGAGAGAAGTGAGACTGAGAGAGAAAGGCGTAAAGTTAGATCGAGAGAAATGAGAGTTCTAGATCTAGAGAAAGAGAGAAATTAATGAGAGCAAAGTGAGAGAAAAGAGGGGCCCGGAGAAGACGTACCGATTAGTAAGGTTTTAGGATTATTTTCGACGGACTGTCCATTGTAATTACTTTCGTCTTAATTACTGTATCTTTAACTGAATAGTCCGTGGGAATTAACACTATTCAGTCGAACATAAGGTTCGCGCTGGCGGGAACTTTGGCAGCAATGGAATATATATATTTTCGACGAACAACCGTCAAAATTAAAGTAGTTTCGACTGACTTATCTTTGACTGACTATTCCGTCGGAATACATATTATCTTCGAAGGAATGTGTCCGTCAAGAGTAGATCCGTTGGAATTAGCCGGTTTTCTTGTAGTGGTGGTTAAGGGCCAAGGGTTGACCAGATAAATTATATCAATGACAAACCCTAATATTATATTAAGAACCTCGACGTTCAGTTAAAAAACCATATCGACTGATCTAAGAAACCCTAGGATCGGTTCTGGAAACCCTAGTTTCAGTTTTGGGAATCCGAAACCCTAATTTGGGAGCTTGAAGAGAAGTATTAGATTTTTATGTTATTGATTATATATTTAATTAGCGATAGCCCTAATTGATTATTAGAAAACCCTAATTATTCAGCTGGAAACCCTAATGTACATTAATGGAACCAAAATGCTAAATTAGAAATTTTAATTAAGGAAATATTAATCCTAATTAGCAAGCTTGAATGTGATTAGGAAATTTTAATATAATTAGGAAACCCTAATTATAATTTTCAAATCTTAATTTTCTATCTTTAGAACCTAATTAGAAAAGCTTAAAAATTTAAATTTGTGTAACCCTAAGGGTCAAACCCTAAGGGTTGTGACAAGTTACCAAGTTGCCATTAACTTTACAAGTCAAATGTCCAAACTACCCTTTTGAATACTTTAATGAGATGAAGTGTATATCTAGCCCTACTTGTGGTTGGTGACTAACCCTAACTCTAGCCATGTGCCCTTTAGCTCCCAAATCAGGAGCTATATCAACCAAATACAATGAATCAAAGCTTTACAACTTACAACTTAAGTAAAGTAACTTACTTTACTTCTCATTACTCCAAGATCCTTCTCTCTCTAAGATTTCGAAATATAGGGTGAGAGAGAGTGATAAACTAAACCATGATCAGTTCATAGCCTTCCAAGAACAGAATCCATGATCAGAAGTCAAGGATCAAAGCTAGAAAAGGAATAACCCTAATTTAAAATCTGATCTTGTATGCCATGTTAGATGTTATGATTAAGTGTTTAAATATGTGGTTTGTAGTATATATTAGTGATCTGGGTTGTTACTTCCTAGATCCATAACATCTAGATGCTTGAAATTGAAATTTTTAGAAATCCAGAAAATTTTATAATGTTGTCTGACAACCTAATGTCAGACCTCATAGATCTTTACCTATTAGTTATTTGTTGTGTTTTAAGTTATAGACTTGTAATATGTTGTAAGAGCTTTGGTCTGGAACTTGAATCAATATCAGATCATGTCTAGAACTCAAGATATGAATGGTCAAAGGCCATTGACTGGCCATGATCGAATGAATCTGGGTAACCCAGAATACCCAGAAAAGTCTTACAGCCATCTTTAGAACCTCTGATATTGATGTGTTTAAGTTGTTATGTTATGTTGTTGGATGGATCTTGTAGACTGACATGAGTACTATCGATCCATGCCTCTCAAATCCTTAGATTAACATCAGAATCAAATAATATGGTGGTCAAAGTAGGGTTGACGAAACTGTCGGATGAAGATTCTGGGTAAACCAGAAATCTTCAGTGGCAGTTCCTGACCACTACTTTGACCGGCTTATATCTCTTATATTTGGTGATGTTAGGTTGATATAATATAGTATAATTGTTCCTTGTCATGTACACTATAAGTGTGAACTATTAGAACAAGCATAGCAAGCCCATAACGTTTGATTCAAGGCTTGAAAAATAGGTGCCTCGACTGTTCTTCATTTCTGGAAAACCTAGAAAATGAAGAACAGTTTTGACAACAATTTTGGAAGTCAATATCTTTCTGTTATGATGTGGAATGGATATGAAACCAGTTGGTGATTGTAGTAGTACCTTAGTACTACAATCCTACCAAAATTTCATGTCCAGAATCCGTATGACCAAGAATCTACATGTGGTCAAATCTTGCACCCTGCACACTGACATGATGTTCTGGGTTTTGGCCCAAGAACACCAAGAACATCAATAGCGACGGATTTGTCGCCTAAAGCCCATTTAGCGACATTTAATTTTGGAAAATGAATTATTTTATTTAATAAATAGAAAAAAATGGTTTTTAATTATTAAAAATACAAAATAAATTTCTAAAAATTATTTTAAAGCTAAAAAATTAGTTTTTAATTATTCTGAATATATTTCATAAATATTTAATTTTTTTGGAATAATAATGGCATTTAATTTATTTAATTATAATATTAAATAAATTACTTAAACATTATTTTAATACTTGAAAATCATGAAAAAATTATATTATGGTATAAAAAAATATTTTAAGTTATTTTTGCGACTTTTAATTTTTTTGTGATGAATTTCATTAATAAATTAATATTAATGATAATTAATTTATTTAATAAATGTATTAAATAATTTAGGTAAAAATAGAATTAATGATTTAAAAATTATATAAAATTAATTTAAAGGTTATAAAAATATTTGAAGTTATAAAATATAACTTTTGATATTTTGTCATGAAAAATATTAATATTTTAATATTAAGGACAATTATTTATTAATGGTTTTAATTACTTTAAAATCATTTTAGGATAATAATGAAGTATTAAAAATACTTTGAAATATTATAAATATATTATAATATTATGTTAAGGATTTTATTAATATTTAATATTAAATAAATATTAATGATAATAGAATTAAGTAGTATTTTAATCATATAAATATGATGTTAATGATTAAAAAATCATAATAAATGATAATAATTACTTAAAAATTATTATGAGCCTATGAAAATTATTTTGACTGAATCATTGTGTTGCGTTTAGACAGAGTCTTATGTATATTAGGCTCGATAGTTATCCGAATCGGGCCATGGGATGTCGAGAATAGTCAATCAATTCAACTCGCATCGCAATAGTTTGACTTGATACTAGGTCTTATGTGATGTATAGATGGATAGGATAATGTGGTAATGTGTTTAGATTATTCTATACTGTGGTGTATTATTCTAGCTTGGGAAATCGATATAATTAATATTAGGTCTTCTGATAAAGCTAAGTTATGTTTCGTAATGGTAATCAACCGATCAGGAAAGTTTCTTATACTCACTTATTCGTTTTTTTGAACTGTTCTTTTAACTTGTGATTAATCATTGTTAATAACATCACGTCTATGAATTGTTGAATCGCACATTGTGCCTATTGCATATGTTCATTAGGTATGAAAGGTTGATCACATTTATTACCATTCAGTCCAGATATAACTGATATGTTCATGTTCAATGTTCGTTCAGTTATGAAAATTTGTCCATGATAGTTCACAATTATATTGTTGAATGTTAGCCAGCTATTATTCAGAATCTTTCCATCATGATATATCCATAATTTATTGAACTAAAACTTGCTAAACAAACTTGTTGCTCATCCTTGCTATATCATGATAAACATTGAAGATTAAGGCGAATACGTCGGATACAAGGAAAAGTCAAAGTGTGAGACCCCGAATTTTGTGAATAAAGATTAATTTTCTAAAAATATTTTTTTTAGTATTATGGTGTGGTTTTGATATAATGTTATAGTTGTGGGTAATATTTACAAATTTTGCAAAGTAAGCAAGTTGTTATAAAATATTCGATTGGTCGGGGAATATTGTTTTTGTCGGGGAATATTTGTACGACGACACAATCATTGGTGGACCCCACAACGGAATTATTGTCGGAGTTAGAAAATGACAGAAATATTTTTTTATGAATATAACGGCAGAAGTTTTACCGTTAACTGTTGAATCACCCGGTGATAAAAGTACAATAATACGTGTAGTTTCATAGTAGCACACGGTATTGATTATTGATGCTTACGTGAGAAGTCACTCAGTTTTGTTCAATTATTACTACAGTAATTGCTGCATAGTATCTCACGTTATTTGATTCAATTATTGTCGATATTTTATATATTAGTAAATTAATAATTGAGATGACAAGTTATTCTAATTATTATATTCATAATTAACAATATCTAGAAAGTTCTGTCGAGAAAAGGGGTTTGGTCACCTAATTGCGCGCTAATAGGGAGAAATCCTTATAGGAAAGCCCCCTCTTTCATGGGAACGATCTGGTTGTTAATATTACGAGTTATAATAATATGAATAAAGGTTGTTAAAAATATTGAGGGTATTTTTATAAAGTATTTGATGTAAATTTTGCTTATTATATGGACCCCTATTTACCTATTTTTCAAAATATTCGGTAGAAATTTATTCTTTATAATAAAGGTAGGGGCCACATGTGGGGCCCACGTGTGGAAGAGATGAATTTGAAAAGGGGGGAGAGTATACGTTTAATATATAAGGAGGAATTTATATATATAATTATGTGTGTGTATATATATATATATATATATGTATATATATATATATATATATATATATATATATATATATATATTTGACATGTGTGTGTGTGGTGGGAAAATAGGGGGTGGGGGAAGATTACTTGGATGGAAGGGAATTGGGTTGTGATTTTGGAATTTCTGTATGTGTTAGTGTGGGTGTGTTAAAGGAGTATGGTGGTGGGAGAAAAGAAAGAATGAAAGTGATGTATGTGTGAGTGGAAAATGGTGGAAAAAATAATGAAAGTGATGTGTGTGTGAGTGGGAAATGGTGGAAAAATGAGTGAAAGTGATGTGTGTGTGTGTGTATGAAATGTGGTGGAGGATGATGTAGTGATGATATATATATATATATATATATATATATATATATATATATATATTAATAGTTGCCTTATTATTTTGAAAGTAGGCATCCGTGATTGCATAAGACGCCCGTGATTATTTCGTCTGAAATCCTATGGTTGGTCCGTGATAATTTTTCTAAATAGTATCCTTTCATTCTCCTATAAATATGATGCTTAGTTAGAATTAAAAATCACACCAGAATCAGAGAATTCTTCTTCTATAATATTGAGCATATTTCTTTCGAGTTTTAGGAATCTTTGAGTGTAGAAAACAGTACAAGTTTTCTTCAAGAATATCTACGCCCTACTAGTTGGAATACTCTTCTTTTTAAGGTAAGGGGTATTATTTATTTCGTATTCATGAAGAGAATTATTTTTTTTCAATACTCGTAAGGGGTATTATTTCTTTCGTATTCATGAAGAGAATTATTTTCTTTCAATACTCGTAAGGGGTATTATTTCTTTTGTATTTATGAAGAGAGTTATTTTCTTTCAATACTCGTAAGTGGTATTATTTATTTCATATTCTGAAGATATTATTTTTCGTATTCATATGAATATTATTTTTGTTCAATATTCGTAAGGAATATCATTTTCGTTTAATATTCGTAATGAATATTATTTTCGTTTAGTATTCGTAAAGAATATTATTTTGTTTAATATTCATAAGGGATATTATTTTTGTTCAGTATTCATAAGAAATAATATTTTCTTCCATACTCTGTAGTATGCAAGTAATATTATTTCGTTTCAGATTCTGAATTTTATACTCTTTTTTGTTAAAGTTTTGACATCTAATCTCCATGAAATTAGTAGAATATCCTTGATATTTGCGCTTCATCCAATATCTTTTCATGGAAATATTATTCTGAGCATTCTTGATACGTTTTAACTTTTTCATGCCAGAGTACTATCCACAGATTACTATTCATGAAGTACTATTCACGAGATACTATTCACCTGAGTACTATTCACCCGGGGTAGTATTCATGATAAAAATTGATTCATTTTCGGTCCAAATCATTTTTGGTACAATATTATTCCTGAATTTTACTCCACAAAGCAGTATCATGTTGATAATTTGGACATTATTGAATTTTGGATAAATTAAATTATAAATCTTTACAATTTATCCTTGAACTTGTTTTATTGAATTATTATGTCATAGTCATTGTCATCATCTTCATGCTTATATTGTTATGAAAGTCATCTTTGGCCGTAGTGCATAGATGGAATTGGTATGATTATGACCAAGGATTATTCGGTATAATCATGACCATAATGTTACAAATGATGTGGTAAAAGTCCTCATTGGCCCGTACTAAATTGATGGACAGTTTTTGGTATGATTATGGCCATGGATTCTCTTCGGCCAAGGGTGCAAAGATGAATTGTTTTATGGCATGATCATAACCGTTGATGAAAACACGATTATCCGTGGCCCACAATGCATGGATAATTCGTGGTCGTGATACTAAAGAATATCCTTGGCCCGTAGTGCAGGGATGATTCGATGATGTAGATTGTTTATTAAGCTGAGTCTCAGCGATAAAATTGATGATAAATTCTTTTAAATCATAGAAGATAGGCCCGTAGTGCAGGGATGATTCAATGATGTAGATTGTTTATTAAGCTGAGTCTCAGCGATAAAATTGATGATAAATTCTTTTAAATCATAGAAGATAGTAGATATTATGCTCTACTTGACTCTTCTAATGGATTGCTTATTCCACTGCAGTTGTTGAACTAAAACCTGTTGTCTATTGTATTCTATCAGTTGTTATATTGTTGAAGGCTAATGATAATTTATTTTGCATTATCTTACTCATAATATTTCTTACTGGGCTAGTTGAGCTCACCCTTTCTTTCACCGTTTCTTCGTGAAATGAGAATATAAATTGACTAGTGGGGAATGAATTGACTATCCCGTATGGTTTCATTAGTAGTTCTCACTATTCTGTGAAATAGTGTGATAATAATTGTAATAATATTGAATTTGAGTTTGTATATTGTCTAAAAGACAATATTCGTGTTGAAACTCCCAGCTTATATTTTATCGTACTTTACACGATAGTTGTATAATTAAGTTGTATTTAAATTTTGTACCATGTATTTGGCGACCCAAGATGGGTGATGTATACCTATTTTGGGGGCGTCCCAGTTGGTACCAAAGCTTAGGGATATGATCCCTGGCTGAGATGTGAGACAAGAACTAGGAGGGGAGAGACTGGGTATTCCTTCGCTAGTATGACCTACCTAAGTTTAATTGGTATTTAATTGGTCGGTGAGAATATAAGGATAATATGTGGTGTGTCAATTAATCCTTATTTTGTGGCAGTATTTGGAAATGACATCCGAGAATGTTGAGAATAACAATGGAACACAGGAGACCGTTGAGTCACCACATATCAATACCCAGGATAATGTGCAACTGGAAGACAACAATCCTTAGGTGAAAAACAACACCGACCAAATGATGAACGATGGGATGTTCAGAGGCTTTATCCAGTTCATGCAACACCAAACGAGAGAGACTCCTATTCATAATGCAGGAGGAAATAATGGCAACCCACAGTTGGTCACCACTAAACAGTTCAAGGAGTTGGGACCACCGAAGTTTTTGCGAAAGCCAGAACCACTTAAGGCGGAGACATGCATAAAGCAGATCACCAAGATATTTGATGTGTTGAAATGCTCAGAGGAGCAAAAGGTTCCATTCGCCACCTTTATGTTGCGTGAAGAAGTAGATCATTGGTGGGAATCTGTAAAACGTACCCAGCCTGACACACTGAAGATGTCTAGGAAGAAGTTCCAAGAACTTTTCAACGACAAGTACTTTCCTGAAAGTATTCGTCACACGAAAGAGGTGGAGTTCATCAAGCTAGAGCAAAATAATATGACAGTATCGCGGTACGAAGACAAGTTTGTCGAGTTGTCCCGGTTTGCGTCCCACTTAGTTGATAACGAGGAGAGAATGACACGTATGTTTCTGCGAGGTTTGAAACCCGATATACGTCAATACCTCATTTCTCACAAATTGTGTTTATATTCAGATGTTGTAAATAGAGCTCAGTTATTGGAGCGTGATAACGAGTCAACCCAACCAAGAGAGAGCAGCCGACAAATCGATAATACCTATGGTAGCAGTCATCGAAGCGGTGAAAACAAACGTGGAGGGAATCAGTATGCCAGAAATTGTAACGACTTTGGTGGTAATCATGGTTAGGATAATAAGAAAGGTGAACTAAGTGAGAACAACTTCAAGAAGAGAAGGTTCAATAATGATGGAAAGACAACGACACCCGTTTCCAAGGAAAAAGAGCCACCACCGGTCGTATGTTTCAAATGAGGACAGGAGGGACACATCCGTCCAAACTGTACGCATCAACCCAAATTGTGTTTCAATTGCGAAAGAGAATGTCACTTAGCTCAATTTTGTCGTATAGTGAAGTCAAGTCCAGCTGGGATTGTGACGCCAAAGGATGTCTCAGACAAGTTAAAGTCAGTAGTTTAAGTGATAGCATTTATCGAGGAACCCGAACGAAGCTATCACGGGTAACTTAATCATAAACTCTTGCGAAGTTTATACCTTATTCGATATCGGTTCTACCCATTCTTTTATTTCTCCTACTTGCGCTCAACGTTTAAATTTGACCTTAGTACAAAACTCATTTCTAAAACCCTCAAATATTTTTCACCCAAAACATACGTAACATGCGCCAAAAGACGTTGGCTCGAGCTGTTGAAGATTACGATAATACGATTCAATACCATCCTAGAAAAGCGAACGTCGAAGCTGACACGTTGAGTAGAAGATTATATACGTTTAGGAGTACGACGTTGTTAACACAAAAACTTATTTCGTACGACTTACAAAAGATGGAGATATAGTTAAAACTCCAAGAACTTACGTGAAGATAACGAATATACGATTAGAACAGACTTTAATTGATAAAGTTAAAGCCGCTCAAGCTACAGACTAAGAGCTTATGAATGTGAAGAAGAAGGTTCAAGAGGGCGTTATTCTAGAATCAAGAATCGACTAAGAGAGGAAATCTCAACCCTCGACTTTATTGGTCTATTTGAAATCATCAATCGAGTAGGAACTGTGGCCTATAAACTCACTCTACCGCCAAGTATGTCGCGTGTTCATAACGTTTTTTCACGTATCGATGTTACGTAAATATGTGGACGACCCGAACAACATTATTGAGTTAGAACCGGACGAAATAGCGAAAGATCTAATGTATGAAGAGGTACCTGTTAAAATATTGGATAAGAAGGAACATATTCTACACTCAAGGGTTATACTTCAAGAGTTAGAATTTGAAATGAAATCAAGGTATTATCATCTCTTCGAACTACCAGGTAAGTAAATATCGAGGGTGAAATTTCATAATGAGGGGAGATTGTGAGACCCCGAATTTTGTGAATAAAGATTAATTTTCTCAAAATATTTTTTTTAGTATTATGGTGTGGTTTTGATATAATGTTATAGTTGTGGGTAATATTTACAAAATTAGCAAAGTAAGCAAATTGTTATAAAATATTCGATTGGTTGGGGAATATTCTTTTTGTCGGGGAATATTCGTACGACGGCACAATCATTGGTGGACCCCACAACGGAATTATTGTCGGAGTTAGAAAATGACAGAAATATCTTTTTATGAATATAACGGCAGAAGTTTTACCATTAATTGTTGAATCACCCGGTGATAAAAGTACAGTAATACGTGTGGTTTCATAGAGCACACGGTATTGATTATTGATGCTTACGTGAGAAGTCACTCAGTTTTGTTCAATTATTACTACAGTAATTGCTGCATAGTATCTCACATTATTTGATTCAATTATTGTTGATATTTTACATATTAGTAAATCAATAATAAAGATGACAAGTTATTCTAATTATTATATGTATAATTAATAATGTCTAGAAAGTTCTTTCGAGGAAAGGGGTTTGGTCACCTAATTGCGCGCCAATAGGGAGAAATCCTTATAGGAAATCCCCTTTCCTCGGGAACGATCCGTCATTAATATCATGAAAGTTATAATAATATGAATAAAGGTTGTTAAAAATATTGAGGTGATTTTTGTAAAGTATTTGATGTAAATTTTGCTTATTTTATGGACCCCAATTTACCCATTTTTCAAAATAATCGGTATAAATTTATTCTTAATAATAAAGGTGGGGGCCACATGTGGGGCCCACGTGTGGAAGAGATCAATTTGAAAATGGGGGGGGGGGGAGAGTATACGTAAAGGGGAAGGAATTTATATATATAAGTATGTGATGTGTATATATATATATATATATATATAATTGGTGTGTGTGTGATAGTATATATATATATATTTGACATGTGTGTGTGTGTGGTGGGAAAATAGGGAGGTGGGGGGAGATTACTTTGATGGAAGGGAATTGGGTTTTGATTTTGGAATTTCAGTATGTGTTAGTGTGGGTGTGTGAAAGGAGTATGGTGGTGGGAGAACAGAAAGAATGAAAGTGATGTGTGTGTGAGTGGGAAATGGTGGAAAAATGAGTGAAAGTGATGTGTGTGTGTGTGTGTATGAAATGTGGTGGAGGATGATGATATTGATGGTTGTATATATATATATATATGTTATAAAAGTTGCCTTATTATTTTGAAAGTAGGCATCCGTGAATTACATAAGACGCCTGTGATTCTTTCGTCTGAAATCCTACTGTTGGTCCATGATAATTTTTCTAAATAGTATCCTTTCATTCTCCTATAAATAGGATGCTTAGTTAGAATTGAAAATCACACCAGAATTAGAAAATTCTTCTTCTATAATATTGAGCGTATTTCTTTCGAGTTTTAGGAAGCTTTGAGTGTAGAAAACAATGAAAGTTTTCTTCAAGAATATCCCCGCCCTACCAGTCGGAATACTCTTCTTTTTAAGGTAAGGGGTATTATTTCTTTCGTATTCATGAAGAGAATTATTTTCTTTCAATACTCGTAAGGGGTATTATTTCTTTCGTATTCATGAAGAGAATTATTTTCTTTCAATACTCGTAAGGGGTATTATTTCTTTTGTATTCATGAAGAGAGTTATTTTTCTTTCAATACTCGTAAGTGGTATTATTTATTTCATATTCTGAAGATATTATTTTTCGTATTCATATGAATATTATTTTCATTCAATATTCGTAAGGAATATCATTTTTGTTTAATATTCGTAATGAATATTATTTTCGCTTAATATTCGTAAGGGATATTATTTTGTTCAAGATTCGTAAGAAATAATATTTTCTTCCATACTTCGTAGTATTTAAGTAATATTATTTCGCTTCGATTCCTAATTCTATACTCATTTTTGTTAAAGTTTTGACTTCTAAACTCTATGAAATTAGTAGAATATCCTTGATATTTGCGTTTCATCAAGTATCTTTTCATGAAATTATTATTCTGAGCATTCTTGATAAGTTTTAACTTTTTCATGTCAGAGTACTATTCACAGGTTACTATTCACAAGGTACAATTCACCCGAGTACTATTCACCCTTGGTACTTTTCATGATAAAAATTGATTCGTTTTTGATCCAAATCATTTTTGGTACAATATTATTCTTGAATTTTATTCCACAAAGCAGTATCATGTTGATAATTTGGACATTATTGAATTCTGGATAAATTAAATTATAAATCTTTACAATTTATCACTGATCTTGTTTTATTTAATTATTATGTCATTGTCATCATCCTCACGCTTATATTGTTATGAAAGTCATCTTTGGTCATAGTGCATAGATGGACTTGGTATGATTATGACCAGGGATTATTCGGTATAATCATGACTGTAATGTTACAAATGATGTGGTAAAAGTCCTCATTGGCCCGTAGTGCATTGATGGACAGTTTTTGGTATGATTATGGCCATGGATTCTCTTCGACTAAGGGTGCAAAGATGAATTATTTTATGGCATGATCATGACAGTTGATGAAAACACGATTATCCTTGGCCCGCAGTGCATGGATAATTCGTGGTCGTGATACTAAAGAATATCCTTGGCCCGTAGTGCAGGGATGATTCGATGATGTGGATTATTTATTAAGCTGAGTATCTACGATAAAATTGAGGATAAATTCTTTTAAATCATAGAAGATAGTAGATATCATACTCTACTTGACTCTTCTAATGGATTGTTTATTCCGCTGCAGTTGTTGAACTAAAACTTGTTGTCTATTGTATTCTATCAGTTGTTATACTGTTGAAGGCTAAGGATAATTTATTTTGCATTATCTTAGTCATAATATATCTTACTGGGCTAGTTGAGCTCACCCTTTCTTTCACTGTTCTCTTAAGGACATGAGAATATAGAAGGGACTAGTCGGGGAATGGATTGACGGTCCAGATGGTTACATTAGTAGTTCTCACTATTCTGTGAAATAGTGTGATAATAATTGTAATAATATTGAATTTGAGTTTGCATATTGTCTAGAAGACAATATTCGTGTTGAAACTCCCAACTTGTATTTTGTCGTACTTTACACGACAGTTGTATAATTAAGTTGTATTTGAAATTTGTACCATGTATTTGGCGACCCAAGATGGGTGATGTATACCTATTTTGGGGGCATCACAGTTGGTATCAAAGCTTAGGGATATGATCCCTAGCTGAGATGTGAGACAAGAACTAGGAGGCGAGAGATGGGGAATTCATTCGCTAGTATAACCTACCTAAGTTGAATTGGTATTTAATTGGTCGGTCAGAATATAAGGATAATATGTGATGTGTCAATTAACCCTTTTTTGTGGCAGTATTTGAAAGTGACATCCGAGAATGTTGAGAATAGTAATGGAGCACATGAGACCGTTGAGTCACCACAGATCAATAACCAGGATAATGTGCAATAGGAAGACAACAATCCTCAGGTGAACAAAAACACCGACCAAATGATGAACGATGGGATGTTCAGAGGCTTTGTGCAGTTCATGCAACACCAAATGAGAGAGACTCTTGTTCATAATGCTGGAGGAAACAATGGCAACCCACAGTTGGTCACCGCTAAAAAGTTCAAGGAGTTGGGACCACCGGAGTTTTTGGGAAAGCCAGAACCACTTAAGGCAGAGACGTAGATAAAGTAGATCACCAAGATATTTGATGTCTTAAAATGCTCAGAGGAGAAAAAGGTTCCATTCACCAAGATAATGTGAAATAGGAAGATAACAATCCTCAGGTGAACAACAACACCGACCAAATGATGAACGATGGGATGTTCAGAGGCTTTGTGCAGTTCATGCAACACTAAATGAGAGAGACTCCTGTTCATAATGCTGGAGGAAACAATGGCAACCCACGGTTGGTCACCGCTAAACAGTTCAAGGAGTTGGGACCACCGGAGTTTTTGGGAAAGCTAGAACCACTTAAGGCAGAGACGTGGATAAAGTAGATCACCAAGATATTTGATGTTGCGTGAAGAAGCAGATCATTTGTGGGAATTTGTAAAACATACCCAGCCTGACGCACTGAAGATGTCTTGGGAGAAGTTCCAAGAACTTTTCAACGACAAGTACTTTCCTGAAAGTATTCGTCACACGAAAGAGGTGGAGTAAATCAAGCCTGAGCAAAACAATATGACCATGTCGCAGTACGAAACCTAGTTGTCCCGGTTTGCGTCCCACTTAGTTGATAACGAGGAGAGAATGACACGGATGTTTCTGCGAGGTTTGAAACCCGATATACGTTAATACCTCATTTCTCATAAATTGTGTTTGTATTCAGATGTTGTAAATAGGGCTCAGTTATTGGAGCGCGATAACGATTCAACCCAACCAAGAGAGAGCAGGCGACAAATTGATAATACCAATGGTAGCAGTCATCGAAGCGGTGACAACAAATGTGGAGGGAATCAATATGCCAGAAATGGTCCTTGATCTCACTTGATTAATTCCATATATCATTGTCATCATCCTCATGCTTATGTTGTGGTAAAAATCATCTTTAGCCCGTAGTGCATAGATAGACTGTTGATTGGTATGATTATGACCATGAATTTTGTATTGGTATAATCATAACCTGTAATGTTACAGACAAATGATGTGGTGAAAGTTCTCTTTGGCCCGTAGTGCATAAATGGATAGTTATTTGGCATGATCATGACCATTGGTGATACTAACGAATATCTTTGGCCCGTATTGCATGGATAATTCATTGATGTGAAAATTTTATTGATTGGTGTTACAGGGATAAAATATTGTTGATGGACATTTAAATCATAGAAGATAGTAGACATCATGTTCTATTTGACTCTTCTAATAGATTGTTATTTCCTCTGCAGTTGTTGATCTAAAACTTGTTGTCTATTGTATTCGATTAGATTTTTCCCTGTTGAGGACTAAGGATAATTTTTTTACATTATCTTAGTCATAATATTCTTTACTAGGCTAGTTGAGCCCACCCTTTTCCTTTTGGTTCCATTGTTATTCTCAGGAGGTGAGAATGTAGCTGGGACAAGTCGGGGAGGGGAGTAATGGTCCAAGATGGTTATTTTAGTAATCCTCACTATTTTGTAAAATAGCGTGTCAATAATTGTAATGAGAATTTTATTTGAGTTTGGATATTATCTATGAGACAATATTTGTATTAAAACTCACATCTTACATTTTGTGCACGACAGTTCAATAGTTGTATTTGGATTCTGTACCTTCTATTTGGCGACTCAGAATGGGTTGTGAGGACCTATTCTGGGGGCGTCACATATATAGTCCACATTGTTCTTCCTTTTGACAACCTTAGAAACATTTTAGCAATTTTTAGTCCCATATACTCATCTCATGTTTGTATGCGTGAAATATTACTTAAGTCACGTATTCTAGTTCAAGTTGTTTCACACATACATGTTAATAAACTTTTAAACTAGGTTTTGTCTTTTTCTATTTACTTTCAACAATTATTAGTTTTACTCATAAAATTTCTATTTAACAAGTTAAGAAAGCACATTGTGTTAAAGACTAACCATTGCATTCATTAAACCACATAACAATGCTAAACAACCTTTCTTACACATGCTTGAATGTATTAGATTTATTTGCACGTAGCTAGTATAGCTCTCTACTTAGAAACTCATTTTAGTTCATGTGTGGGTAGTTTATTTCTAAATAATAATATTTATCACATTAATCCAGCCTTTTCCAAAGTCACGACACTTTTTTTGAAACCGAAGACATCTCCCGAAGTCAAGACGTCATGTCCAACCCCGAAGACACCTTCCGTAGTCGAAGACATCATCTCCGAACCCGAAGACATCTTCCGAAGTCAGAGATACCATCTCTGAACCCGAAGATGTCATCTCTGAATCCGAAACATTTCCGAACCCGAAGACATCTCCCGAACTCGAAGACATCTCCCGAACTCAAAGACATCTCCCGAACTAAACTCTTCAGGACAACTTCAGTCTTTGGGGATTATGACCACTTCTTCAGGCTGGTTCTCCTATCCCTACCCCTATCTAACTCCTCCTCAAACTCCATAGCTAGTTGTACTATGTGTCTCACTAGATGTGTGATCATATCGATTATCTTTTGAGGCATACACTATCTTATTATTCAAAAGTTCACAAAATTCATCGAGTTTGGATCGCTAACTAGGAGTCAAGGACCCGAAAGGAAAAATAATAATAATACTAATGATAAATAAAATAAATCATAACAGGTCACAAGGCATGTCATGCAATTAGCTTGGGTCTATTTTACTTCGGCAAAGCCTACGTTCTTGGGTTTTTTGAGATTATTTATGGGTACACAGATAGCCAACTTATCACTTTATTTAAGTTACTAGTCAGTTTAATGCTTATAGCGTTTGGTCTTTGATACAACTATCATGATGACCAATAGGACTCTTTCATATGCATATTACATTACTTATGCCAAAAGAAACTAACTAGCTAAAATTGATAGGTAATACTTAAGGTAACAAGGTCATACCTTTATGCCTTCACAGTCGTTCCTCCTAGATTCTGTTTTCCCAAACAACAAGAGCTTCCTAGGTTTTTCTTAATTTAACACCCGAGAAAAATTGGATTTTTACGAGAATTAAATTTTTATTTGATTGTATGGATTAAATGAATTTAATTGATTAATTATGTGAGTAAGCTATTTGAAGGTTGTTTTATGACCTAGAATGTGCAGATGTGGTTAGGAAATTAGCTATGTGGTAGAATTAAAGTGATTGAATTTCCAAGACAAAAATAAAAGTTTTCCGAGAAATTTTCTGAAAAATACTATTCATCCATTTCTGCTCGAGAATTAAGTTTGAAATTCTGATAAACGTGTAATGATAGAATTTTAAGACGAGATGGAATATCCAATAATATTTCAGTTATGACAAACAAAGTTTTTGCCTGCGGACTTAAAACCTAAGGGTTAGAGAAAGTGATTCCCGAGAAGGAAATGAAATGCGTATAATGATTAGGGCTATTATACGTGTGATATATGAGTTTGATACAAATTAGTATACGAGTATAGTATGAAGATTAATATGACGTATAATACGAATATAATACGAATACTATACGAAGAGAATACGAGAATTGTACTAGTAAAATACGAATAGTTCTTAATGGACTTTAGTAAGTGGACTTTGTCATTATCCAATTGGACTTAGATTATGCCAAGCCCAATGTTAAGTAGAGTCAAGCCCAAGATAGGCCCAATAAGATTTAATGCTAAGGCTTAAATTAAGAAACTAAACCGTAGATCAAACTGATGGGTTACTAGATGGTTAAAACCCATAGGGAGACCCATGGGTGACCCAAAGTGGTGGCTAAGTGAAGTGCTTATACTTGGTGGATAAGTAAAGTGCTTATACTTGGTGGCTAAGTAATGTACTTATACTTGGTGGCTAAGTAAAGTGCTTATTACTTAGTGGTTAAGTAATGAATAGTAAGAAGGTTTATTAAGGAGGTGGATGGCTTATTGACCATTATACCATAATCTAGGATTTCCTATAAATAGAAAGAGTGTTGGATCATTTGTTACTTGTTAATTTCATCCAACATAATAAGTGCTTAATAGTTAGAGAGAAAAAGTAAGGAAAAGCTAGTCTTGGATAATCTAAGAAGGAAGAAGAAGGATTAGCAAGAGAACTTCAAGGGTAAACAATCTTAAACCATGACTCTTCATCTTTTCAATTGATAGAGAAGTGAGTAGTGGTAGAATAAGTATGTTAAGAAGTAATAAGAATGGATAATCAAAGGACTTAAGCTTTAATAAGTCATGAATAAGTAGTTTATACTTTTATAAGTTATAAACTTATGAAGAACAAGTAAGAACTTATCATGTATATAAGATATTAAAATATGTTGGTTAGGATGTTAGTGTGATGGAATGAATCCATATGAAATGATTTAAAAATCTCAAGTAACGAAGTTATGACGGAATTCACGAGTTTGGATGATAATCGTTAAAATCGTGAAATTCTTGGAATGGAAGTCAAATTTTGACATTGAGCTCAAAAATGTTGGTTTTCAATGGAGAATAGTCTCATTTGAAATTATAGAGTTGCGGACTAAAAAATGACTTAATTCTGACTTAGAACGAAGAAACGAGCTTTGAACGTTCACGAACGTTTATCGTTTTCATTAAAATGAAATAAAAGGTAAATTTTTAGTTAACGAATTCGAAAATGAAAAATTCTTGCATGAACACTTAGAGTATGTGATTTGTGAGCTAATGGATTTTGAACGAGCCAATTCAGACTTAAAATGATCAAATTTGGAGTCTGGGAAGTTTGCAATGTAGAAAAAAATTGTCAAGATTATCTGGTGCTGAGGTCTGGCGCCGCAGCGCTAGCCAAAGCACAGTAAGTGGAACCGCAACACCAAGAATGTCCTTTAGTCATTGAGGAGTGGCACCGCAGCGCGGCTATAGAAGGAGATGGCATCGCAGCGCCGTGTCTGGGTCCTAGGTCTAAGTCTTGGAGACTCACATCGCAAAGGCTTGAGTCAAAGAAGAAAAAAGCGAAATAGCAATACCAAAGATTAGGTGAAGCACAGAAAGGAAAGATTATGAATGTAAAAGAAAAGTAAATTGATAATAGTGAATCATATTAATACTAAACTTAAAGTAACATCAATTAAGATGTTGTAAACCTTAAGTTAACGACTAAAGGTTGCAAGAAAGATTAATTGAACGTAAGTTATTAATAATGAAATGATGAACAAAATAAGCCGTAAGGGTGAATAAATACTTGAAACGAGTTTTGTTAATGAAATAAGTTCGGCTAAGTTATATAAAATGAAAGATAGTTGATTGATGATGAATTAATTAACTTAAAGTAGCATCCTCGATGATGACTATAACGTTGAGAATTATAGCTAAAAGTTGTTAACGATTATGTGAATGTGAATAGTATTTAATAAATATACTTAATAAATGACGATCGAGTTTCGGTTAGTAATGCAACAACGTTGGTAAGCGATAAGGGATATTAATAAGTCGAATTGACCTTTATTAATGAAATAAATTCACTTAAGACATAGAAAAGAAAGAAGTTGGTAAGAACAAGATGATAAAACGTAAGAACAATGTAATACGAGAAACCGTAACCAATGATAACAAATCTATTGAACAATTAAATTGAGAAGAAGGGTAAGATACGTTAGGAACCATACATGTTTGTTCATGACCTAACGTGGTATGTTATGTGGTTATATATTGTAGAGACTATAAAGACCAAAAATTGTTGAATATTTATTTGAAGACGCTTGAAGGCAATTTTCTTAACGCTTGTCTAACCTTCGTGTTAGCCAGGTTTTCTGTGGTTCATGTTATGAGATGCATGAATTGTTTTACAAAAGGGTTGATGCCAGTTTTAACTCGGCTAGACTAATCTTAAAAGATTGATTGATTTATTTAAAAGTCTTTCAATATAGAATTGATAACGCTATCCTACGCCAATGATTTGGTACGGATTGAAGGTAAGTCTGAGTATGAATAAACAAATGTATTTTACATCGATTATTCGATGGGCACACGAGGTTGCCAAAACTTAAACGTGAATACGTTTAACAGATTGATGTTGATTAACATAGAGTACTATAGGTTGATCACCTAGAAGTGCTCGTAAGAAATATCGGATGTACGGTCTAAGTGACGGGATGTCCTTTTCATGAATAAAAACTAAAGATAATGTTCATGGTCTTATGACTTACTCAGAATTTCTAAGCTACTATATGTACTTCGAAATATTTTTATGAGATGAGAAGTGTTATTCAATGTTTTATAGTACTTCGTAACTATTGTTCAATTATTGAAGAATAATCATATGATTCTCGAAGTGGTATTTATATAATATTTTGTTAGACTTGCTGAGCTCGTTATGCTCAATTCTTGCTTGAATCATATGATTGCAGCTAAGGTCCAGCAAACCGAGAGTTCTAGTAAAGATAAAGGCAAGGCGAAGATGAATTATTAGTTTATCTTGTTATAGACTAGTATGTTGTGTGTATCATATTATGATGAATAAAGAATGTAACGGTTACAGAACCTGGGGAATGGATTTATTTTTTATTATTGTAATAAGAATGTAATTAATACAATCATTTTGATGTTGTTTTAATGGAGTGAATGTATAGTGATGAGTACTGTGTAGCACCATCTGTTGGGTTAGAAGATACCCGGATTTAGGGGCATCATAGGTTGGTATCAAAGCATTAGGTTATAAAACTTAAGGGGGGAAGAACTTTAGGCTAATAACCCTGTTAGTAGATGAGAAGTAGGAGCGAATGAACTATATTTAAATGAGTTAATAAGGTATTGAGGAAACTCAGTACCGAAAGATTTAAAAGATGGAAATTAACCATAAATAAACTAAATGTAATTTGTGCTTATACTATTATATATTATGTACTAATCAACATGTTATGTGTTATTGTAGATGTCCATCGATAACTTCATGTATAGGGACATGTTGGTCGATGTGGATGAGGAGATGGAGGTAGCATCATTTAATACGGTGGTACCTGCACTGGAATCAACATCTCTAGAGGCAATGAGTGCATTGTATTTGGCAGTGCTTGACCGGAATGTGGAACTGCACAATATTGTGCAGAACTAGAGGAAGGAGATTAGTGATCTTCGTGAAGCTAAGGTGTCTGCAAAAGAAGATTTTGGGATTGAGCATGATGAGAAGGTGCTCATGAAGGATAAGGCGACGGATTATAAGAATGAGGTCGATGAGCTTCGTAAAGAACTGGGGGAGAAGGACCAGAAAATAGCACGGATGTCTTACATCCATGAGAGTACTCGTAAGGATTTGTAGCTGAAAATTACTTGTTATGCCATTGATTCGGGACAAACTCGACATACTATTAGTCAGGATATCGTGTCGATTCTTGCGAATGAGAAACACGAGGACGCTATTATGCATTATTAGAAGTCTAGAGTTATAAATATGTGTGTAGTGACGTAAAACCCTCTTTTGTATAAAAGGGTAGTCTTTTTGTAAATCTCAACTTTTGTGAAATTCAATCGCGGGATAGAAATGTAATAACTTTTGGCTATTCGAAACAAATTGTAAATAGTTTCAAACTATGAAAAAGCATATGAATATAATGAAGTTTTATTTAATATGCTTTGTTATGGTATGAGTTGTTTGTTTTGGAATGATAACCAAGTAAGTAAATAGATAATAATTAAACTTTATTTATTTAATCAGCATAATGCCGCCAAGGAGAAGACAACGTAATCAGGAAGCAGAATCACATAACGATAACCAAGCGGGTTAAAATAACCCTATTCAAGAGTTCGTTAATTTATTAACGGCTGCATTTAATCAAACTGGGGGTAGAGCACCTGTAGTCCCTAAGGTAGCCCGAATGACTACCTTTAAGGAATTTAAAAGGGTAGGTCTGCCGAAGTTCAAAGGAACTACGGACCTAGTTGAGGCCCAGACATGGGTAAAGGAAATTGAGAAGACGTTTGTTATTATAGACGTAGGGGAGGCGCAAAAGACTTTTTTTGTGACTTACATGATGTAAGAGGAAGCGAACTTTTGGTGGGAGGCTCACCAATGTGAGGCTAGAACATATGCGGTAACATGGGAATAATTCAAGAAGGTTTTCTTCGAGAATTATTTCCCTACAAGTATGCAAGGGAGGATGGAGATTATGTTCTTAGAACTCAAACAAGGGCATATGACGGTTCCCTAGTACGTTGCCAAATTCAATGAATTGGCAAGGTTTTCTCCACACCAAGTGGACACTGAGGAGAGGAAGGCTCGTAGGTTTGAGCAGGGCCTAAAACCCTGGCTGTACAGTAGGATTTTTGTGTTCCAGAGTGCTTCCTATGGGACCATTCTGGAAAAGGCGATTGTAGCAGAAGGTGGTAGTGAGGCATTGACCCAATACCACAAAGAGAGAAAGAATAAGAGCAAGGGAGAGGGAAGAACCAAGGCAGAGAGTGCCAGTGGTAGTGGCAGTATGCCAAAAAGGAAGAAATTTAACTTTGGGAATACTGGAGTGGGAAAAGGGGATCTTAAGCGTAGGATCGAAGCATGTAAGACATGTGGAAAGACTCATTTAGGAGTCTGTCTGAAAGGGAAATTGGTTTGTTATAACTGTGGACAGGAGGGTCATATATCACCTAATTGTCTTAATCCTAAGAAAAACCATGGTTGTTTTGTTTGTGGGTCATTGGACCACGTGGAAAGAAATTGCCCAAAGAAGGGATCGGAGGAATGTAAGGGTGCTAGTAGTGGTAAGTTAGCCATTACTGTACCACCATCGTCGGGTAGACCTATGGCCCGTACTTTTAAAATGACTGTCCAAGATGCGGTTGCATTAGCGGATGTAGTAACAGGTATCATTCCAGTCAATACAATGAATGCTTATGTGCTATTTGATTGGAGTGCTACTTTTCTTTTATAGCATATGAATTTGCTAAGTGATTAAGTTCATTCCCGAAAGGATTATAAATACCTTTAAACGTTAAGGTAGAGAATGAGGAAATAACTTCCATGGAACATATTCATGGGAATTGTTTCATTAATAGTAGAGGTAAGCAAGTATCGGTAGATAAGTACCGATAAGGTTGAGAGAATTTGACTTAATTCTCGGTATAAAGGGGGTTGATTTACCAAAAAAATTTTAATAGATTGTCATAGAAAAAGTGTGAACCTTCGGATTTCTAAGTAAACCCAAGGTAGTACTCTACTGTAATAAATCACCGGGATGCTCTTGTTGTTTAACCATAACGCAAGCTAAAAGAATATTAAGAAAAAGGTGTATAGAATAAATGTGCCAGGTTGTGGACACCCCAGACAGTAGGAGCACTGATATTATCAGAAAATAAGAAGGATGGATCATTACGTTTGTGTATCGACTATCGTGAGTGGAGTACTTTAGTAGTAGAGAGTAAATACCCATTGCCTAGGATCGATGATCTATTTGATCAATTGAAAGGGGCAAAGTATTTTTCTAAGATAGATTTGTGTATGGGGTATCATTGGTTAAAAGTAAGGAATAAGGGGATACCTAAGACGACGTTCAGAACTCGTTATAGTTATTACGAGTTTCTGCTTATGTCGTTTGGGTTGACTAATGCACTGAAGCTAGACTTTCCGTAAGGGGCGCCGTACAGGTCGATGAAAAATTGATAGTTACTCTTGTGAGGTGCTATGGTTGAAAGTACCATTAGCATCACAAGATGTTCAAATAATATTTGAGCGAGTGTTTCATAATGATCATTGATGATATTATAGTGTATTTTAAGACGCCAGAAGATCACGATGAACATTTGAATATAGTGTGGGAAACACTACGGAGGGAGAAGTTAGATACAGAATTCACTAAGTGTGAATTTTAGCTTAAAAGATTTACAGATTTTAGTACATGTTATGGACAAGTATGATGGGAATGAGAAGTGAGAAAAATAGTTTTCAGGAACTAAAAAGGAAGGATAAGTGAGGCACCTGTATTATCTTTACCAGATGATACGAGGAATTTTGTAATTTATAGCGATGCTTCAAATAGTGGACAAGGTTGCGTGCACATGTATCATGGCAAGGTCATTGTGTATGTGTCACGTCAGTTAAAGGATTATTAGAATGTCTATCCTACTTATGATTTAGAATTGGCAGCTGTAATTTTTGAATTAAAAATATGGAGATAGTATTTATACGGGGAGAAGTGTGAGATATACACGGACTATAAGAGTCTGAAATATATCTTCACACAGAAGGAGTTGAATATGAGGTAGAGGAGGTGGTTAGAATTGATAAAGGATTACAACTGTGATATCTTATATCATTCAGGGAAGGTAAACGTAGTAGTCAATGTGTTAAGTAGGACGGGTAGGGAAAAGCTATCAATGTTAACGACTCAGAATGAGTTAATAACGGAAATGGCGAGAATAGAGTTAGAAGTTAATTTACGGAATGAAGCGGTAGAAATGTTATTCACAATATAGACTCAATCCACAAAAATGGAATAAGTTAAGAAAGTACAACTAAGTAACGAGGAGTGCAAGCGAATGAAGAAGAGAATGGAGGATGAAGAAAAGACCGAGTATAACCTTGTTCTGTAGGAGAAATTTGAGTTCCAAATAATTCTGAGTTAAAAGAAGAACTAATAAAAGGGAGATAGCGTAATATGTTAGTAAGTGCTTAACTTCCAATTCAGATTATTGATAAGGAGAAATAAGATATTACAATCGATGAAGGTGAATTGGAGGAACCACATTACCGAAGAAGCAACGTGGGGACTCGAGATTAAAATGAAGGAACATTTTCCTCATTTTTTTATGTAATTGTAGCAAGATTTTGGGGACATAATCCTTATAAGGGGGGGGGGGGATGTAACGGCCGAGAAAAATCGAATTTTTTTGAGAATTAAATTTTTATTTGATTATGTGGATTAAATGAATTTAATTGATTAATTATGTGAGTAAGATATTTGAAGGTCGTTCTATGACCTAGAATGTTCGGATATGATTAGGATTTTGGATATGTGGTAGAATTAAAGTGTTTGAATTTCAAAGACGAAAATAAAAGTTTCTTGAGAAATTTTACGAAAAACACTATTCATCCATTTATGCTCGAGAATTAAGTTTGAAATTTCGAGAAACGCGTAATGATAAAATTCTAAGACGAGATGGAATATCCAATAATATTTCAGTTATGGAAAACGAAGTTTTCGCCTGCGGACTTAAAACCTAAGGGTTAGGGAAAGTGATTCCCGAGAAGGAACTGAAATGTATAATTATTAGGGCTATTATACGTGTAATATACGAGTATGATACAAATTAGTATACGAGTATATTATGAAGATTAATATGATGTATCATACGAATACTATACGAAGAGAATACGAGAATTGTACGAGTAAAATATGAATAGTTCTTAATGGACTTTAGTAAGTGGACTTTGTAATTATCCAATTGGACTTAGATTACGCCAAGCCCAATGTTAAATAGAGTCAAGCCCAAGATAGGCTCAATAAGGCCCAAATTAAGGCCCAAATTAAGAAACTAAACTGTGGATCGAACCGATTGGTTACCGGATGGTTAAAACCTATGGGGCGACCCATGGGTGACCCAAAGTGGTGGCTAAGTGAAGTGCTTATACTTGGGGGCAAAGTAAAGTGCTTGTAACAACCCGATATTTTCTATATAATTAAATCAGAAATTTTGCGTATAAATTTTTTTATTTTAAAGATGAGGATTTGTACAAGATAAGGTGTATATGTATTTATGTGAGAAATAAAAATATATTTATTACATGAATGTTTACAAATAATTTTAATTTAGAATTATTGATTATTATAAATTATATTCTTATAATAATTAATTTTATAGTAGAAATGTTTTTATTAATTATTTTACATAATCATATATTATTTAAATAATATATGAAGTGGTTTTAGAATAATTATAATAATTATCTTATTATAAGAATTTTGGTTTAGATTATTAAGTTAATTATTTTACCTTAATTATTAAGGTTAAATATGAAAGAATAAATCAGATATGGAATCCAAACCCTAGTTTTGGATTTTGATCAATGGATGAGAATAATAATATAATATTAATTATATTTTTATTTTTCAGTGCTATACATAGGTACTGGAAGTACGTATTGTCAATGATTGGTCAATTATGGTACAATATTTGAAAATTCTAATTTTGCGGTGGGAAACCCTAAATTGAAACTAAATTATGAGTTTAAGGCTGTTATATAACTGTGTTATATGATTTATGTTGTGTATTAAATGATTAATTAGGTAAACCCTAATTAAAATCTAGAAAAACCCTAATTATAAAACCCTAACTTCTGAAATGAGAAACCCTAATTTGAAACCTAAATTGGAGTTTATGATCAGTCAAAAATTGTGTTGATGTGATTAATATCATGTAGGGTAGATGTTATTGCTAATAAGGGAAAACCTAATTAGTAATTTAAAAACCATAATTAACATTTTGTAATATTAATATTAAGAAACCCTAATTTCTATATTAGGTAACCCTAATTAATAGTTATGAAAGTTAGTTATTAAATGTAAACCCTAGTAAAGTTAATTATAATTAGTGATACTAAACCCTAATGTTATCAGTATAAATTAATTAGAAACCTAATCTAATTAACAAACCCTAATTTTTTTATTTTTAGAAACTAATATTTATTTTATTAAACCCTAAATTTTAAATCCTACAAATGCTATATGATTAACCTTAGGGTTAAACCCTAAGGGTCAAACCCTAATGGTTTGGGACAAGATTACATAAATGCTATTAAAAATTCCAGCGAAAAGACTAAAATACCCCTCTAACATTATTAGATTTTTCCAAGTGTTAGAGTTATTAGAGTTGTTGGCCAAACCTTGACTTCCCATTTGACACTCTCAGCAGATCAGCCACTATAATCAGTAATGCATGTATCTTGGACTTTTATAAATAGATTGAGAGAGAGAAAAAGGAAACATTCATGCTCATTTTTGTAACAACACTCAACCATTCTCTCTCAACCCCAAACCTCTGAATTTTCCATCATATATCAGTCACAAACTAAGCACCACGAAATCCACTAACAAATTAGAAGCTCAAATAAAAAATAGATCAAAGAAAAGGTATAAACCCTAGCCATGAAATCTGACCATCGATCTATTGTTAGATGTTATGATTTAGTGTTAAAATATGTTGATAATAGTGTATAATGATGATCTGGGTTCATAGATGTTAGATCCATAACATCTATAGGCTCAGATTTGAAGATTTTCAAAATCTGGAAAACTGAGAAATATGGTCTAACAACCTAATGTCAGGTCCCATAGATCTCAGTATGTTTTGTGTTTTTGTTGTTTTAATGTTTGATCTTGTAGTATGTTATATGGACTTTGCTCTGCACTTGAAATCGGGCTTAAATCATGTCCAGAACAAAAGTTATTCAAGGTCAAACTTAGTTGACCGAAGCGTGACCAAGAGTTTCTGGGCAGCCCAGAAACTCAAGAACACTGTCTGACAACACTTTCCAAGTCTCATATCTGTCAGGTGTTAATTGTTTTGTTGATTTTGTTATATCAATTTTGTTGCCTGTTAGTTATACTCCAGATTAATGCTTTTACATCACTCAAACAATTAGCATATTGTAAGTAGTGAATGGTCAAAGTAACCTACTCGGCATTGACTTTTATTTTCTGGGTAACCCTGATCTTTCCCAGAAATGGTCTGACAAGGCTTTTGACGCCTCTGATCTTGTAAATTGTTGTTGATTTGTGTTTGTTGTTGTGATATGGTTATTGTATGGTAGTTATACTACATGTTAATGCTCTTAGATCATTTTTATCACAAACATGCTGGAATTGGGGGATGGTCAAACCAGACAGAAAGTCCACGGATGAGCTTTCTGGGTAACCCAGAAAGTTCATGAGCGTGGCTTCTAACATGGTTTGACTGGACAAGATATTGTTATTATATTGTTGTTTAGTTGCTTTTATGTCATAGAAATGTTGTCCTACATGTTGGTTACATACTGAAGCTTATATATCACTAAACCATTACATGATCAACAAGTTATGGAAGCCCAAAACTAGACAATCGAACTGTTCTTCATTTCTGGGTAACCTAGAAAATGAAGAACATCTCTGATAGCTTGTTCAAGGCTCCAAATCTCGCTAGTTTTATGCTTGTTGGCCATGTTTGTTGGTGGGTCTTGTAGTGTTGCAATTTTACTACACAATCAGACCAAAAACAGTCACAGAAACACATTACACAGTTCATAATTGATGGTCAAAGTAGCACCCTCGAAACTGCCTTATGAATGCTCAAGAACAAGAAGAACACCTATAGCGACGGTTATGTCGCTATAGGCAGTCTTTAGTGACAAATATTTTCAAAAATTAATTATTGTAAGTTAATAAATAGAAAAAAATAGTTTTTAATTATTAAAAATACAAAATAAATTATTAAAAATTATTTTAAAATCTAAAAATTAGTTTTTAATTATTTTTAATATATTTCTTAAATATTTAATATTTTTGAAATATTAAAAGTATTTAATTTATTTAATTATTATCTTAAATAAATTATTTTAAAATGATTTTAATATTTGAAAAATCATTTAAAATTATATAATGATATAAGAAAATATTTTAAGTTATTTTAAATGACTTCTAATATTTTGTGATGAAATTCATTAATAAATTAATATTAATGATAATAAAGTTATTTACTAAATGAATTAAATAAATTAATTAAAAATGATTTTATTATATTAAAATCATTTTAAATAATAATAAGGTATTTAAAAATATTTTAAGTTATAAAATATAACTTTCAATATTTAAAGGTAAATTTTTTAATTAATTATTATTAATGATATTAAAGTTATTTAATAATTATATTAAATACTTTAGTTTAAAAATAATTTTAATATTATAATAATCATTTTAAATGAAAATAAAGCTGTTTAAAGATATTTTAAGTTATAAAATATAACTTTTAATATTTAAATGATAATTTCATTAATAACTTAATATTAATTATTATTAATTTATTATTAATAATATTAAATTTATTTAATAATTATATTAAATAAATAGTTTTAAAATTGTTTTATATTTTAAGTTATAATTAATGACTTTAAATATTTTGATAAATAATACATTAATACTTTAATATTAATGATAATTATTTAAAAATGATTTTAATTGTTTCAAAAATCATTTAAGGGGTAATATTGGTACTTTAAAAATATTTTGAGTTATTATAAATAACTTTAATATTTTGGCAATGGTTTTAGTAATAATTTAATTGTAATTAAATATTAATGATAATATAATTGTTTAATATTTAAATCATTTAATAATGATTCCGATGTTTGAAAATTCATGATAAATTATAATAAATGTTTAAAAATTAGTATAAGTCATTTAAAAATATTATAACTGATACTAAGTTACAGGACAAAGTCTATGATTCGATAATTACCCGATAAAGCCGTCAGTACACCGACATGTTTCAGAAATTGATCTGGACTTAGATACTTTGATTAGATATGTGTTTATTTGTGATTCAATGGTTGTTAAACATATGTGACAATGTGATTAGGTTATGTGCTGACTTCAAATTGCAATACTATGTGTTATAGTATATTGTTCTAATCGAATGAATGATCTGATTAATGATAGGTCGTGATATAAAAGATAAAACTAAGTTGTGAACTGAAAGCAGCGCATCAGGCAAGTATCTTACCTTTGCTTTTCCTTTATGCAATGGACATGAGTAAGAAGTTTCAGAATTATATTATTATTGTACTAGACTATTAAATGTCTTGTCGTATATATTATATCTGATCATTGTTTATCAACATGATATTATATTATATAACTCATATATATATTCTGTTCATTAATTTTGAAATATGGTTATACGAGTGTCCCCACTTGGATAACCATTGTAGTTAAACACATGATGATATATATATATATATATATATATATATATATATATATATATAAGTCTAAGCTATTTGACCCAGCTAGACACAGATTCAAAAATATCGTTGAATAAGTTAAAAACTTTTTGTATCCAATCAAATTGTTTTGGTTCGGATTCCAGACTAAGTATGAACATCCCGATCTAGGGAAAACTTTTATGCGCCCAATGCGGACAGAGTGAACGATCCTATCGTTCTTGCAATGTAGTATTGATCAATACAGGGCTCATTGGGATGATCACCCTCACACCCGTAAGTTATGACGGTTTGCAGATGAAGTTCTGCTAAACCTTATCGAAAATATAAATCAATGTTCATAGTATGTCACTTAAACCCCCTTTTATAGTCAATACGTAGTTTTAAAAATTTGCGATATAATTGTTATGTTATTATTATCGGATCAGTTTACTTCACAACTACTGAATCATTGTAGAAGTGATGTATAAAGAAAACATTTAATCCTTTCAGCTAAATATAATTATAATTGTTATTACTTGCTGGGCACTCAAATGCTCATCCTTGCTTAATTTAAATGTTTTCAGCCAATCGCGATCAACCTGAAGGACTTTATTAAGACAATGATAAGATTTTTGGTATTTTATGTAATAGTAGGACTTTATTAAGACAATGATAACTATTAAGTATCATGTAAATGAATGTTTAAAGGTCGCGTACTTAGGATAATTAGACTATGATAAATGTAAATTAAGTTTGATTTTTATATTATTGTTATTATTATTAGTATTATTTCGCTCATAGAAATGGTATCGTGAAGCACCGAGTTCGGATTTCAAGTACCCGGATTTGGGGGCTTTACAAGTTGGTATCAGAGCTTAGGGTTAAAAACCTTCGGCAGGATAGACCTTAGGCTATAACCTTAGAATAGAGGGAAACGTTGAAAAAAAAATAACTCATATAGAATTTATAAGAAGATGAATTGAATAAATTCATCGTCAAACCAAAAATAAAAGATAACTTATATAAAACTATCATTTGTTGTGTGTATATATTATATGCTAATCAGGATAACTTATATATGTAGATGTCTGGTGGAAAAGGCTTGTTATATGCATATAGCATGAAGAAGGATCAAACCCATACACCCGAGCTGATATCGAAGGCAATAGCTAAAATAGAGGCTCACAATGAAAACAACTCAGACGATGTGGTTATTGTAGAAAATGTAGTACCAGATCCGGAGATGGTGGAGCTGACAGATAGTGATTCGGACACTAAAGTTGACACTGATCAAGCTTCAACAGAGGTGCAGGACTTGAGGAACAAGGTTTCTTCTCTGGAAAGGATGTGGGAGATAGAAAAGCTGTTAAATAGTCAATTGCGTCAGGTTTAATAGAAACAATAGAAGAACAAGATAAGCTTAAAATCCAAATTAATCAAATGGGAGCCACAAGCAACACATCATGTGAAGCTCCAAGCAAGAAGGGGAAAAGAAAGATAGAAGATCATGACTTAGGAAAATTCGGTAACAACCAAGAGGACGCTAACAAATTAGAAAAGTGTACAAACTATGATAATAAACATGAAGTCGTATGCCGGAAAGGGAGAAAGATATGTAATATTTGCGTACATGAGGGACATACCTCTCATCATTGTCCCGACTTTAAGCTAGGAGCATGTTTTATGTGTGGGATGGAAGGTCATCGAGCGAAGGGTTGTTCAAGAAAAAGGCTTAGTAAATAGGTAGTATAAGTTCTGTTGTGTAGGCCTGTTTAATGTAATATGTGTGCTTAGTATGTCTGTGTAATGTAATATTCTAAAACTTTTGTATTAATCAAGGTTGTAAATCCCGACTTTTATAGTCACAGAGGGATAGCTGATGTTTAAAGCAATATGTGCTATAATATATAAAGTATTTTGAAATCGTTGAATAAATATGAATCTATGTTTAAGTAATGAAACACGTTTAATATATTAAACTTATATGATAAGGCTTAGAAAGTAAGTTAATAAAGAATAATTTATGAGAATGCCGCGAGACGAAAACAAAACTAAAGGATAGAAGAACCTGTCAACGAAACCAGAGAATAACCATACCTGATGCAGAATTTCTCGAATGTGATCGCTCAAGCTATGCAGAATGGAATACCAGCCGCGGGAAATCAACCAGACAATCAATTGATGAATTTCAAAGGCTTCAAGGTCATCGTACTGCCAGGATCTAGAAGATCAACTGATCCAGTTGACGCGTGTGTGATAACTAGGGTAACAGAGGGACAAAAGAAAACTTTTGCCACCTATACGATGAAAGGAGATAATTTTGATAATGCCAGAATTAGGCCGGAAGTGTGTTTAAAAAGGAAAGTTTGTGTGCTATAAGTGTGGGCAAGAGGGACATATCTCTCATAACTACCCCAATCCAATAATGTATAGTGGGTGTTTTATTTGTAAATTAATGGAGCATAAGGTGAAAGACTGCCCCAGGAGGAGAAGGGAGGTAAGTAATGCGAATACGAGGAAGGGCAGCAGGACATTGGCGATAAAGGGACCGACTTCAACCAAAAAATCAACAAAATCAACTACACGAGTCTTCAGCATGAATGTACAAGATATAGTAGCAGTCGGGGATGCAACTCCAGGTATTATTCGAACAAATTTTATTTCTTGTATACGATTTTCCTATATATATATATATATAATTAATTATTTTATAAATTATTTTGAAGGAGGAATTTGAGTTCTTTTAGAAATCAAATTTTCGTTTAATCAGATAGATAAACTTTATATGAATAGTTAAAGATCAGTTCGATCAAAGATGATCAAGATCTACTTGCAATGATTGTGTATGCTATGTACCCTAGTATGTATAGGTTTTAAAACGGTGATTCCGGGGACGAAATCTTTATAAGGGAGGGTGAATGTAACAACCCGATATTTTCTATATAATTAAATCAGAAATTTTGCGTATAAATTTTATTATTTTAAAGATAAAAATTTGTACAAGATAAGGTGTATATGTATTTATGTGAGAAATAAAAATATATTTATTACATGAATATTTACAAATAATTTTAATTTAGAATTATTGATTATTATAAATTATATTCTTATAATAATTAATTTTATAGTAGAAATGTTTTTATTAATTATTTTACATAATCATATATTATTTAAATAATATATGAAGTGGTTTTTAGAATAATTATAATAATTATCTTATTATAAGAATTTTGGTTTAGATTATTAAGTTAATTATTTTACCTTAATTATTAAGGTTAAATATGGAAGAATAAATCAGATATGGAATCCAAACCCTAGTTTTGGATTTTGATCAATGGATGAGAATAATAATATAATATTAATTATATTTTTATTTTTCAGTGCTATATTTAGGTACTGGAAGTACGTATTGTCAATGATTGGTCAATTATGGTACAATATTTGAAAATTCTAATTTTACGGTGGGAAACCCTAAATTGAAACTAAATTATGAGTTTAAGTCTGTTATATAACTGTGTTATATGATTTATGTTGTGTATTAAATGATTAATTAGGTAAACCCTAATTAAAATCTAGAAAAACCCTAATTATAAAACCCTAACTTCTGAAATGAGAAACCCTAATTTGAAACCTAAACTGGCGTTTATGATCAGTCAAAAATTATGTTAATATGATTAATATCATGTAGGGTAGATGTTATTGCTAATAAGGGAAAACCTAATTAGTAATTTAAAAACCCTAATTAACATTTTGTAATATTAATATTAAGAAACCCTAATTTCTGTATTAGGTAACCCTAATTAATAGTTATGAAAGTTAATTATTAATTGTAAATCCTAATTGCTAGATTAGCAAAGTTAATTATAATTAGTGATACTAAATCCTAATGTTCCTGTATAAATTAATTAGAAACCTAATCTAATTAACAAACCCTAATTTTCTATTTTTAAAAACTAATATTTATTTTATTTAAACCCTAGATTTGTAATCCTATAAATGCTATATGCTAAACATTAGGGTTAAACCCTAAGGGTCAAACCCTAAGGGTTTAGGGCAAGATTACATAAATGCCATTAAAAATGCAAGAGAAAAGACTAAAATACCCCTCTTGCATTATTAGATTTTGCCAAGTGTTAGATTTGTTGGCCAAACCTTGACTTCCCATGTGACAATCTCAGCAGATCAACCACTATAATCAGCAATACATATATCTTGGACTTTTATAAATATATTAAGAGAGAGAAAAAGGGAACATTCATGCTCATTTTTGTAACAACACTCAACCATTCTCTCTCAACCCCAGACCTCCGAAATTTCCTTCATATATTAGTCACAAACTAAGCCCCACGAAATCCACTAACAAATCAGAAGCTCAAATACAAGATAGATCAAAGAAAAGGTATAAACCCTAGCCATGAAATCTGATCATCGATCTATTGTTAGATGTTATGATTGAGTGTTAAAATATGTTGATAATAGTGTATAATGATGATCTGGGATGATAGATGTTAGATCCATAACATCTATAGGCTCGGATTTGAAGATTTTCAAAATCTGGAAAACTGAGAAATATGGTCTGACAACTAAGGTCAGGTCCCATAGATCTCAGTATGTTTTGTGTTTTTGTTGTTTTAATGTTTGATCTTGTAGTATGTTATATGGAATTTTCTCTAGACTTGAAATCAGGCTTAGATCATGTCCAGAACAAAAGTTATTCAAGGTCAAACTCACCGATCGAAAGATGACCAAGAGTTTCAAGGCGAATTTAAACTCAAGAACACTGTCTGACAACACTTTCCATTTCTCATATCTGTCAGGTGTTAATTGTTTTGTTGATTTTGTTGTATCTATTTTGTAGCCTGTTAGTTATACTCCAGATTCAAGCTTTTAAATCACTCAAATAATTAACAGATTGTAAGTAGTGAATGGTCAAAGTAACCTACTCGGCATTGACTTTTATTTTCTGGGTAACCCAGATCTTGCCCATAAATGGGCTGACAAGGCTTTTGACACCTCTGATCTTGTAAACTGTTGTAGATTTGTGTTTGTTGTTGTGATATGGTTATTGTATGGTAGTTATACTACATGTTAATGCTCTTAGATCATTTTTATCACAAACATACTGGAAGTGGGGGATGGTCAAACCAGGCAGAAAGTCCACGGATGAGCTTTCTAGGTAACCCAGAAAGTTCATGAGCGTGGCTTCTGACATGGTTTGACCGGACAAGATATTGCTATTATATTGTTGTTTAGTTGATTTTATGTAATAGAAATGTTGTCCTACATGTTGGTTACATACTGAAGATTATATATCACTAAACCATTACATGATCAACAAGTTATGGAAGCCCAAAACTAGCAAGTCGAACTGTTCTTCATTTCTGGGTAACCCAGAAAATGAAGAACAACTCTGACAGCTTGTTCAAGGCTCCAGATCTCGCTAGTGTTATGCTTGTTGGCTATGTTTGTTGGCAGGTCTTGTAGTGTTGCAATTTTACTACACAATTCATAATTAATGGTCAAAGTAACACCCTCGAAACTGCCTTATGAATGCTCAAGAACACGAAGAACACCTATAGCGACGGTTCTGTCGCTATATGCAGTCTTTAGTGACAAATATTTTCGAAAATTAATTAATTTAATTAAATAAATAGAAAAAAAATAGTTTTTAATTATTAAAAATACAAAATAAATTATTAAAAATTATTTTAAAATTTGAAAATTAGTTTTTAATTATTTTTAATATATTTCATAAATATTTAATATTTTTGAAATATTAAAAGTATTTAATTTATTTAATTATTATATTAAATCAATTATTTAAAAATGATTTTAATATTTGAAAAATCATTTAAAATTATATAATGATATAAGAAAATATTTTAAGTTATTTTTAATGACTTTTAATATTTTGTGATGAAATTCATTAATAAATTAATATTAATGATAATTAATTTATTTACTAAATGAATTAAATAAATTAATTAAAATGATTTTTTTATATTAAAATCATTTTAAATAATAATAAGGTATTTAAAATATTTTAAGTTATAAAATATAACTTTCAATATTTAAAGGTAAATTTCATTGATTAATTATTATTAATGATATTAAAGTTATTTAATAATTATATTAAATACTTTAGTTTAAAAATAATTTTAATATTATAATAATCATTTTAAATGAAAATAAAGTGTTTAAAGATATTTTAAGTTATAAAATATAACTTTTAATATTTAAAGGATAATTTCATTAATAACTTAATATTAATGATTATTAATAAATTAAATTTATTTAATAATTATATTAAATAAATAGTTTAAAAATAGTTTTATTAATTTAAAAATCATTTAAAAAGGATATAAATGAATTAAAAATATTATTAAGTTATAGTTAATGACTTTTAATATTTTGATAAATAATACATTAATACTTTAATATTAATGGTAATTATTTAAAATGATTTTAATTGTTTCAAAAATTATTTAAGGGTAATATTGGTACTTTAAAAATATTTTGAGTTATTATAAATAACTTTAATATTTTGGCAATGGTTTTAGTAATAGTTTAATATTAATTAAATATTAATGATAATAGAATTATTTAATATTTAAATCATTTAATAATCATTCCGATGTTTGAAATTTCATGATAAATTATAATAAATGTTTAAAAATTATTATAAGTCATTTAAAATAATATGACCGATACTAAGTTACTGTGACGTAGTCTCGCACTCGATAATTACTTCGATAAAGCCGTTTGATAATCGGCATGTTTCGAAAATTGATCCGGATTTAGATAATTTGATTAGATATGTGTTTATTTGTGATTCAAACGGTCATAAACATACGTGATAATGTGATTAGGTTATGTCTTTATCGCAAATTGCGATTATGTGTTATAGTATATTGTTCTAATCGAACGAATGATCTGATTAATGATAGGTCGTGATATAAAAGATAAAACTAAGTTGTGAACTGTAAGCAGTGCATCAGGCAAGTATCTTATCTTTGCATTTCCTTTATGCAATGGACATGAGTAAGAAGTTTCAGAATAATATTATTATTGTACTATACTATTAAATTTCTTGTCGTATATATTATATCCGATCATTGTTTATCAACATGATATTATATTATATAATTCATATATATATTCTGCTCATTAATTTCAAAATATGGTTATATGAGTGTCCCCACTGGATAATCATTGTATTTAAACACATGTTGATATATATATATATATATATATATATATATATATATATATATATATATATATATCTAAGTTATTTGACCCAACTAGACACAGATTTAGAAATATCATTGAATAAGTTAAAACCTTTTTGTATCCAATCAAATTGTTTTGGTTTGGATTCCAGACTAAGTATGAACATCCCGATCAAGGGAAAACTTTTATGCGTCCAAGGCGGACAGAGTGAACGATCCTATCGTTCTTGCAATGCATTATTGATCAATACAGGGCTCATTGGGATGATCACCCTCGCGCCCGTAAGTTATGACGGTTTGCAGATGAAGTTTTGATAAACCTTATCAAAAATTTAAATCAATGTTAATTCATAGTATGTCACTTAAACCCCCTTTTATAGTCAATACGTAGTTTCAAAAATTTGAGATAGAATTGTTATGTTATTATTATCGGATCAGTTTACTTCACAACTATTGAATCGTTATAGAAGTGATGTATAAAAAAAACATTTAATCCTTTCAGCTAAATATAATTATAATTGCTATTACTTGCTGGGCACTCAAATGCTCATCCTTGCTTAATTTAAATGTTTTCAGCCAATCGTTATCAACCTGAAAGATCATGCAGAAACAAAGGAAAAGGAAAGCAAACAGAATAAGATTTTTGGTATTTTATGTAATAGTAGGACTTTATTAAGACAATGATAACTATTAAGTATCATGTAAATGAATGTTTAAATGTCGCGTACTTGGAATTAAACTCTGATAAATGTAAATTAAGTTTGATTTTTATATTCTTATTATTATTAGTATTATTCTGCTCATAGAAATGGTATCGTGAAGCACCGAGTTCAGGTTTCAAGTACCCAGATTTGGGGGCTTTACAGTGCTTATACTTGGTGGCTAAGTAAAGTGCTTATACTTGGTGGCTAAGTAAAGTACTTATACTTGGTGGCTAAGTAAAGTGCTTATTACTTAGTGGTTAAGTAATGAATAGTAAGGAGGTTTATTAAGGAGGTGGATGTTTTATTGACCATTATACCCTAATCTAGGATTTCCTATAAATAGAAGGAGTGTTGGATCATTTGTTACTTGTTAATTTCATCCAACATAATAAGTGCTTAATAGTTAGAGAGAAAAAGTAAGGAAAAGCTAGTCTTGGATAATCGAAGAAGGAAGAAGAAGGATTAGCAAGAGAACTTCAAGAGTAAGCAATCTTAAACCATGACTCTTCCATCTCTTCAATTTATAGAGAAGTGAGTAGTGGTAGAATTAGTATGTTAAGAAGTAATAAGAATGGATAATCAAAGGACTTAAGCTTTAATAAGTCATGAATAAGTAGTTTATACTTTTATAAGTTATAAACTTATAAAGAACAAGTAAGAACTTATCATGTATATAAGATATTGAAATATGTTGGTTAGGATGTTAGTATGATGGAATGAATCCATTTGAAATGATTTAAAAATCTCAAGTAACGAAGTTATGGCCACGAGTTTGGACGATAATCTTCGAAATCGTGAAATTCTCATAATGGAATTCAAATTTTGAAATTGAGCTCGAAAATGTTGGTTTTCGATGGAGAATAGTCTCATTTGGCATTCTAGAGTTGCGGACTCAAAAATGACCAAATTCCGACTTAGAACGAAGAAACGAGCGTTGAACGTTCACGAACGTTTATTATTTTCGTTAAAATGAACGAAAAGGTAAATTTTGAGTTAACGGATTTGAAAATGAGAAATTCTTACATGAACACTTAGAGTATGTGATTTGTGAGCTAATGGCTTTTGAGCGAGCCAATTCGGACTTAAAATGATCAAATTTGGAGTTTGGGAAGTTTGCAATATAGAAAAAAATTATCAAAATTATCTAGTCTTTGAGGTCCAGTCATAAGCAAATACTAAAGAAGACAATAAGTGGTAGCAGCCAAGAAAGGTCCATTAGTCATCGAAGAGTGGTGGCGCCATGATCTTAAGGTGGTATAGAAGGAGATGGCGTCATGACGCCATGTCCGTCAAGTCCTAGAATGTAACGATCGAGAAATTCAGATCTAATGTAAAATAATTTTATTTAATTAAATAATGAATAAAATTATATTATTTTTTATTATTATGTGTTAGTAAGATGAATGTCATTCTATAACCTAAAAACGTCGGAAAGTCGTAGTATTTTGACTACGTGAAGGAATTAAAGTTTTTGAATTTTCAAGACGAAAATAAAATTTTTCTGAGAAATTTTCCGAAAAACACTATTCATCGATTTTCCGCTTGGGAATAATTTTTGAACTTCCAAGAAATATGTAATGATAGAATACCGAGGTGAGATGGATTATGTAATAATAATTTGAGTATGGAAAACGTAATTTTTCGCCTGCGAACTTAATTCGAGAACGTTAGGGAAAGTAAAGCGTTAACTAGTGAAAGTAATGATCATATGGTACGTAGGTATTGTACGAGGTAATGAATACGAGTATGATACGAGTATTTATGAATGATGGTATGTCCTATATGATGATTAAGTATACGAGTTAGAATACGAGAATAATACGTAGAGAATACGTTCTAAGGCTTTAAACCATTTGTAAATGAACTTGTATGATTGAGTAGGAAGTGTATAGTTAAATTGGGATTGTGTTAAGCCCAATGTAAACTATTGTTAAAGTCCATGCGTTGGTTATGTAAAGTCTAATTGAGTTTGTTTATACAAGCCCACGTGTTGGATAAGTTATTAAACCTAAAGTGCAAACTATTAATCCAATGGGTTAGGGTGACCCATGGGGAAATCCATGAGCACATGGTTGAATGTGGTGACCAAGTAATTAAAGTAAGGACTAAGTAAATAAGGTAATGACCAAGCAAGGGATAAGTTTTGTGGAGGCCAAGTTAACTTAGTAAGTAAGTAATGAATAGTAAGGAGGTTTGATTAAGGAGGTGGGATGGCCCAAAGGACTAAACTACCCTAACCTTAGCAATCCTATAAATAGAAAGCCTTGGATTTCATTTGTTGTTTGTTAACTTTCATCCAACAACTTTTAACTTAATTATTAGAGAGAATAAGCAAGAATAAGCTAGACCTTCATTTGTTAGAAAAGAAGAAGAAAGCTTGTTCATCAAGGGTAAGCCTCCTACGTTATTAGTCTTGCATCTCTACCATTGTAGGTTTATAAGAGAAGTGTGGATTAATGGATATGTATGCTAAGAAATGGTAAGAATGAATAATCTAAGGACTTAAGTTTTAATAAGTCATGAATAAGAAATTTGTTCATAGATAAACTACGAACTAAGGAAGAACTTGTAAGACTTGTAACATGTTTACAAGAATGAAGTTAGTATGATAAAAGGATGTAAGAATGATGGTTAGAAGACATAAACTATCATAAGTCATGAGAAATGAAATTATATGTAGTTTATACTTTGATAAGTTATAAGCTCATGAAGAATAATTAATAACCTATCATGAAAATAAGTTAATGAAATGAGTAGGTTAAGATGTCAATATGATGCATAAAATCCATTTGAAACAATGAACAAATCATAAGTAACAGCGTTATGCCAGAATTCACACGATTGGATGATAATGGTCGAATTCATGAAATTCTCGGAATGGAAGTCGAATTTTGATATTGAGATCGGAAACGTTGGTTTTTGATGGGAAAAAGTCTTATTTGGCATTATAGAGTTGCGGACTCGAAAATGACCAAATTCTGACTTAGAACAAAGAAACGAGCATTGAATGTTCACGAACGTTTATCGTTTTCGTTAAAAATGGACTAATAGGTGAATTTTGAGTTAACAAAGTTGAAAATGTAAGTTTCTTGTGTAAACACGTAGTGTATGTGATTTGTGAGCTAAAGAATTTTGAACGAGCCAATTCGGACTTAAATTGATCAAATTTGGAGTCCGGGAAGTTCACAAAGTTAAAAATTTGTAAAAAAATTTTAGTGCACAGTCAAGGCCATGCACTTTCAAAAAGGCCAAATAGGTGGCGCCATGATCTTGCCGATAAAGCCATCACCTACTGGAGTTTGGCACCGCAACGCGACCCAATGTAATGAAGCTGGCGCCGCAACGCTAGAACTAGGGTAAACCTACTGAAGAGTCGCGTCGCGACGTTGGTCAATGAAGGAAAGCTGGCGCCGCAGCGCCAGCCTTAAGGTTTGCATAGTAAAGAAAGATAATGAAGATAAAAAGAAAGATAGATAGTTAGTAGTGCAATACAACCTTAAAGAACTTGAAGTAACATCCTTAAATGATGTTAAAGACCTTAAGTATTACAACTGAAGGTCGACGAAAGATTAATTTAATGTCAGAGCAATGTAATGTAAGAAGCCAGAACCAATAATAACAATTTAAGTCATGATTAGATTGAGAAGAAGGGTAAGATTCATTAGGATCCATGTATGTTTATTCATGACCTAATGTGTTATGTTATTTGATCATCTACTGTAGAGACCTTAAAGACTTAAAGTGAACGTGTAATAACAGTAGCAGATGCTAAAGGCAAGTGTTCTAACCCTTGTTTCAGTTCAATCTGGACAAGCTTTGTGATTCATGTATTCTTACACATGAATTGATGTATGACGAAGTCAAAGCCAATTCTTTCGGCTAGACTTATGATATGTTGGATTTCTTATAATCGGTTGAAGTATTGTCAATGTTCTACCAAACTATGTTGTATGGTTTTCAAATGAAGACTGAGTATGCTAAAAAAATATTTTGTCGTCAAACGACATGCACGTGAGGTTGCCACAACTTAAACGTACATACGTTTAAAGAATGTAGTGTTGATCAACATAGAGTACTATAGGCTGATCACCTAGACGTGCTCGTAAGATATGCCAGACTTACGGACTTAGTGTCAGGTTATCATTTTCAAAGAAAGTATGAAATGTTCAAGGTCTTGGACCAAGTTATATGTTTAATGAATGCTATTCATTGTTAAACGTTTTAAAGGAAAAGAAGTGCTATTTTGAATTATCGATAGTACTTCATAACTATTGTTCAGTTATTGAAGATATACTATTCCTATGTTTCAAGCATGTCGTTTTAATGAAATTGTTGTACTTGCTGAGCATGTTATGCTCACTCTTTCTTGAACCATATGAATGCAGCTAAGACCGAACAGACCGAAGGATCCGACAAGGATAAATGGAAGCCTAAGGCGAACCTGTAGATTACTTAAGTAATATTATAGGTGAATGATATTAATATTTGGTATTATGACAAGAACAAATGTAATGGTTATTATGAACCTGGGGAATAGTAATATTGTTTTGGAATATATTTAAGACATACTCGTTCTTTTAAGGAATTTCAATTAAATGTATGTGTGAATTGTAGCACCGTGTAGCACCATATGTCAGGTTGGAAGATACCCGAATTTTGGGACGTCACACTAGGTACTAGAGACTCACGCCGCGGTGCGAGTCAAAGAAGAAAAGTTGGCATCGCAACGCCAACATTAGGTGAAGCACAGAAAGGAAAGATTATGAATGTAAAAGGAAAGTAAATTGATAATAGTGAATCATATCAATACTAAGCTTAAAGTAACATCAATTAAGATGTTATAAACTTTAAGTTAACGACTAAAGATTGCAAGAAAGATTAATTGAATGTAAGTTATTAATAATGAAACGATGAATGGTAATAAGCCGTAAGGGCGAATAAATACTTGAAACGAGTTTTGTTAATGAAATATGTTAGGCTAAGTTATATAAAATGAAAGATAGTTGGTTGATGATGAATTAATTAACTTAAAGTAGCATCGTCGATGATGACTACAACGTTGAGAATTACAACTAAAAGTTGTTAACGATTACGTGAACGTGAATGGTATTTAATAAATATACTTAATAAATGACGATCGAGTTTCGGTTAGTAACGTAAGAACGTTGGTAAGCCATAAGGGATATTAATAAGTCGAATTGACCTTTATTAATGAAATAAATTCACTTAAGACATAGAAGAGATAGAAATTGGTAAGAACAAGATGATAAAACAAAAGAACAATGTAATACGAGAAACCGTAACCAATGATAACAAATCTATGGAACAATTAGATTGAGAAAAAGGGTAAGATATGTTAGGAACCATACATGTTTGTTCATGACCTAACGTGGTATATTATGTGGTTATGTATTGTAGAGACTATAAAGACCAAGAATTGTTGAATATTTATTTGAAGACGCTTGAAGGCAAGTTTTCTTAACCTTGTCTAACCTTCGTGTTAGCCAGGTTTTCTGTGGTTCATGTTATGAGATGCATGAATTTTTTTATGAAAGGGTCGATGCTAGTTTTAACTCGGCTAGACTAATCTTAAAAGATTGATTGATTTATTTACAAGTCTTTCAATATAGAATTGATAACGCTATTCTACACCAATGATTTGGTACAGATTCAAGGTAAGCATGAGTATGAATAAACAAATATATTTTATATCGATTATTCGATGGGCACACGAGGTTGCCGAAACTTAAACGTGAATACGTTTAACGGATGAATGTTGTTCAACATAGAGTACTATAGGCTGATCACCTAGAAGTGCTCGTAAGAAATATCGAATATACAGTCTTAGTGTCGGGATGTCCTTTTCATGAATAAAAACTAAAGAGAATGTTCATGGTATGTTGACTTACTCAAAATTTCTAAGCTACTATATGTACTTCGAAATTGTTTTATGAGATGAGAAGTGTTATTTAATGTTTCATAGTACTTCGTAACTATTGTTCAGTTATTAAAGAATAATCATATGATTCTCGAAGAGGTATTTATATAATATTTTGTTAAACTTGTTGAGCTAGTTATGCTCACTTCTTGCTTGAATCATATGATTGCAGCTAAGGTCGAGCGAACCGAGAGTTCTAGTAAAGATAAAGGCAAGGTGAAGATGAATTATTAGTTTATCTTGTAATAGACTAGTATGTTGTGTGTATTATATTATGATGACCAAAGAATGTAACGGTTACAGAACCTGGGGAATGGATTTATTTTTTATTATTATAATAAGAATGTAGTTAATACAATCATTTTGATGTTGTTTCAATGGAGTGAATGTATAGTGATGAGTACCATGTAGCACCATCTGTCGGATTAGAAGATACTCGGATTTGGGGACGTCACATTTTATTCTTTCTTCTCGACTCTCTCTAGCTTTCTTATATTAGAACTAGCAAAAGAATTATGGAAAATTCCCACCAACACTCTAAGGCTCCTATTTATAGGAAAATCATTATCCAATAATTGGGGTATTAGCCAAGGGTAAAAGTGGAGTTGATGCAAAGTTCTACCAACCCACACTTTTCCTACACAATTCTTAGTACTTGCACCATCATTTCCCCCACATGGACTTTGCTTGTGAGCTCAATTAGCTAAAATATCAGCATCTTGGCAAGGGAAGGGGCGTGGTCGGTCATGGGGCTTATTTCCCTATGTTACATTTTATGTTTTTGCTCTTTTGAACAACATGCTAGCTAATTTGCTTCGTAATTGTATACATATACATATAATTCTCTACATATATATATATATATATATATACACACACCTACACACCCACATATAATGTAAGTATATTACCCCTCTTTATTCCACACTACACTTTGGGATATTCCCAATTTAATAGGTTTGGGCTAGGCACAAATACTTATACACATTGGACTAAACATTAGTCTATTAATTCAATTTCTTGGGCTAAACTCCCAACTTATGCAAGTATGTTACATTATTAATGTTGGGCTTTGATATATCCTAGATCCAACACTTCATTAATTTATCCATCAATTAATCTCATTAAGAAATTAATTATGCCATAAAAGGCTTAACACTTAAGCTTAATTAATAAGAACCAAGCTTATCAACATTATCAATATATGTCTTAATCCTTTTATATATGATTCAATTTGTATTGAATTATTAGTCCCATGTCACATATATATATGTATGTATGTATGTATGTATGTATGTATGTATGCACACAAATAATTGCAAATATCTTTATTTTATTACTAAAATTATTTATAAAATTCTAGGGTATTACATCTTCCCCCCTTATAAAAATTTCATCCTCGAAATTGGTATAAGGTTACACAAATAGATGGGGATAGTCCCTCCTCATCTTATCCTCTTATTCCCACATAGCCTCCTCAGCGAAGTGGTTTCGTCAAATTACCTTTACAGAAGATATAACTTATTCCTCAACGTTTGCTCTTTCCTATCTATTATTTGGGCAGGAATCTCTTTATACGTTAGATTTTTCTCTACTTGAATGGGCTCGTAGGAGATCATGTGTCTATAGTCATGCTTGTATGGACGTAACACGGAAATGTGAAACACATTGTGAATATGTTCCAATTCGGGAGATAAAGCTACCTTGTACGCCACTTCACCTATTTTCCTCAATACCTCGAATGTTTTTATGAACCTTGGACTCAATTTTCCTTTCTTTCCAAATCTGATATTTCCCTTCCAAGGAGATACTTTCTAAAATACAAAATTATCGACTTCAAAGTCTCGATTCTGGCGATGCAAATCTATGTACTTTCTTCTGGCGATCTTGAGTTTCTTCCAATTTAGCTCTTATCGTTGTTACCACGTCGGGCTTTTGTTGAACTAATTTTGGTCCCAAAATTCTTTTTTCCCCGACTTCATCCCAACACAATGGTTTTCTACACTTTCTTCCTTAAAGAGCTTCGTACGGTGCTATGCTGATACTCGCATGATAACTATTGTTGTAAGCAAATTCAACTAAGGGTTAGTGGTCGTCCCAGTTTCCCTTGAAATCCATCACACAAGCTCTAAGCATGTCTTCTAGCGTTTGTATGGTTCGCTGACTCTGCCCATCGGTTTGTGGATGATAAGCGGTACTCAATCTTAACTGGGTTCCCATCCTTTCTTGCAAACTTTTCCAAAAATTTGATGTGAAACGCAGATCGCGATCGAAAACAATCGACACCGACACTCTATGTCGCGATATGATTTTCTTTTACGTATAAATTTACTAACTGATTGAGATTGAATCAGATCTTGATGTGTAGAAAATGAGTTGTCTTTGTTAGTCAGTCCACGATAACCCAAATGGCTTCATAACCCTTCTTTGTAATCGGAAGTCCAACCACGAAGTCCATAGTAATATGCTCCTATTTCCACTCTAGTTTTTCCAATGGTTAAAGTAGTCCACTTGGCCTCTAGTGTTCTGCTTTGACTCTATGACAAGTAAGACATCTACTGACGTACTCTGCAACGTCTCGTTTCAGATTAGGCCACCAAAAGTGTTGTCGAAGATTACGGTACATCTTTGTGCCTCCTTGGTGAACAAAAAACATCGTATTATGGGGCTTCATTCAAGATTTCCTCTCTCAGTTCGGTTACAGCTAGCACCCATACTCGACCTGCAAATCTCAATATACTGTCCTTATCCAATTTGAACTTTTCTTCCTCATTTTCTCGCATTCTTCATCTTTCTCTTGTGCTTCCTTTATTTTTATCCAAAAACGTCAGTTGAGCTTCCATTATGAATAATCTTCTCGCAGACTATCCTGGTTCCTCCACTTCTATTTCAAATTTCTCCATTTTTTTATTAACTCCTTATGAGTTATTAATCTAACCAATTTCTCCCTTCCATTTCTACTTAAAGCGTCGACTACTACGTTAGCCATTCCCAGGTGATAAAGAATCTCGCAGTCATAATCCTTGATTAATTCCAACCACCTTCTCTGTCGTATATTCAACTTCTTCTGTGTGAAGATATATTTCAGACTCTTGTGGTCCGTGTATATCTCAAATTTTTCTCCATACAAGTAATGCCTCCAAATTTTCAATGCAAAAAATACCGCCGCTTACTCCAAATCATGGGTAAGATATCGTTTTTCAAAATCTTTCAACTTTCATGACGTGTACGCAATGACCTTGCCATACTACATTAGCACACAACCAATTCCTCTATACGACGCATCACTATACACCACAAATCCTCCCGTATCATCTATTAATGATAATACAGGCGCCTCGTCCAACCTCCTCTTCAACTCTTGCAAACTCTCTTCGCATTTGTCCGTCCACACGAACTTCACCATCTTCCTCATTAGATTAGTTAGCGGAGTCGATATCTTTGAAAAGTCTTGGATAAATCTTCGATAGTATCCGACAAACCCTAAGAAACTTCTTACTTCTATTTGCGTCTTCGGTTGTTCCCAGTTACTTATCGCCTTTACTTTTGCAGGATCCGCTAAAATCCTATTTTAATCTATCACGTGTCCTAAAAATTGAACCTTCTCCATCCAAAATTCACATTTCAAAAATTTAGTGTACATCTTTTCCCTTCTCAATGCCTCTAATACAATCTTCAGGTGTTCAACGTGCTCTTCCTTAGTCATTTAATAAATCAAAATGTCGTCGATAAATACAACTACGAACTTATCTAGGTATGACTTGAAAACTCGGTTCATCAAGTTCATGAATGTTGCCGGAGCATTTGCCAACTCGAATGACATCACTAAAAATTTGAAATGTCTGTAGCGGGTTCGGAACATCGTCTTTGGTATGCCATCATTTCGTACTTTCAACTAATGATATCCCATTCGTAAATCTATCTTGGAAAAACACTTCGCTCCATTCAGTTGGTCGAAAAGGTCGTCTATCCTTGGAAACGGATATCTATTATTAATTGTCACTCGATTCAACTCCCAAGGAGACACACTCGGTCGAATGTAACCCTTATCTAGTAACTCTTGCAATTATATCATCAATTCCTTAATTTCTACTGGCGCCATATGATATGGTGCTTTCGAAATTGGTGCTGTTCCCGATGCAAAGTCTATCATGAATTCAATTTCTCTATCTGGCGGAAGGCCGGCAGATCGTCTAGAAACACGTCTTGAAAATCTCTCACTACCAATATATTTTTTATTTCTACTTCCTTTTTCTGAGTATCCACAATATAGGCTAAATAATCTATACATCCTTTCTTTAACAATTTGTTGGCGTGTATCATCGTAAGGCAACACGATTGCTTAAGCGATGAACTACCATAAAACACTACCTTAGACCGATTTGAAGTCTAAAGGGTCACACTTTCCTTTTGATAGTCGATTATCGCATCATAGCTGAATAACTTATCCATTCCTAATATCACATCAAATTCTCCCAGTCTTATAGGAATCAAATTTACGCTTAGTTCGTGACCTCTAATGCTTGCACAACAATTTTGATAAATGAACTCTATGGGAATTACTTCCTTATTTGCAATCTCTATGTTCAACGAATTTTCTAAGTGTCCTTGGGGTATGTTTTGTCTTATAACAAATTCTTCAAACATAAATAACCAGGTAGCACCCGAATCAAATAATATATAAGCATTTATATTATTAATTGGGATAATATCTAACACCACGCCTTCGCGATTCTATCTTGTACAATCATGTTAATCATGTTAAAGGTTCGATCCGGTTGGTTGATTGTGTTGCTCACCGATAATCGACTTTTGCCGCCTTCCTCCTGTTAGACTATTCCTTTGTTGCTCCCCTTCTTTGGACAGTCTTTGATTTGATTCTCAGTTGAGCCACAAGCGAAACATCCCTTAATCTTTTTCAGCTTTGGGTAGTTGGGTGAAATGTGCCCTTCCTGGCCATAGTTGTAGCAGACATTGCGCCCTTTCAAGCACTCCCCTTGATGGTTCTTCCCACATTTTGAGCAAGCTTCACTTATTTTTTTAAACCCTCCTCGATAACTTCCTGAATGGTTGATGTTTTAGTTGTTATTATTGTTGGGGTTGTTGTTGGTTTCCCATTTCCTATTTCCCAGATTACTTCCACCACTGCAACTCCCTCCACGAGTTTCTCCCCCAGTATTCTTATTCTTCTTTTCCTTTTTATATTGGCTCAACGCCTCGCTACCTCCCTCAACAATGATTGCCTTCTCCAACAACGTGGCGAACTAGTCGATTTGAAGAACTGACACCTTGTTGAACAACCAAGGTTTTAGTCCAAGTTCAAATCGCCGAGCTTTCCTCTCTTCGGTGTCTACTTGATGTGTTGCAAATCATGCGAGTACATTGAACTTGGTCGCGTACTGCATTATCATCATCTCTCCTTGTTTCAGTTCCAGAAACTTTACCTCCATCCTATTCTTCATGCTCTTTGGGAAGTAATTCTCGAAGAACAAGGCCTTAAAACTTTCCCAAGTTATAGTCCCTTTTCTTACTCTCTGTTAATTGGCTTCCCACTAATAGTTTGCTTCACCACTCATCATGTACGTAGCGAACACAGTTTTCTGGTATTCACCCACACAAAAAATGGCGAAGGCTTTCTCCATTTCTTTAATCCGTGTCTGTACTACGATAGGATTGGTAGTACCAGCAAATTTCGGAGGTCCTACACTCCTAAAGTCTTTAAAGTTTGTAACTGGAACCTCATGGAGATTGGGTTGTACCGGTTCGTTGTTTCTTCCCTGCATGGCTTCTCCTAGTAAGTCTACTAGTCGTTGGATATGGTCCACTTGTTCCCTCCTGCTATTAAACGATTCTTCTAGTGTTGCTAGTCTACGTTTGGGCGGCATTTTCTGCAAAACAAAATTTTATCCCCAGTCTCTAATTATATTAATTAATTATTTCCTTAATGCAAAAAGGAAATAAAATTTTATAACACTGTTTCTGAATCAAGATGCCAAATCATTACATCAAGTGTGGTTGACCTATAGCATAATGCTATAAATGGTGACATCTATCCCCTAGTATTATAAAAAGTGGGGAAAACACTAACATACTACCCCTCTAACATTTTACAAAAGTTTGGGGTTTACATAACTATCCCATATCTCACACAAAAGATTGGGACTATAACAACATATCATAGATAAATACCAACAACTACTACTAGACTACTAACATCTAGACCTCAATCTAACAGTTTGCAATCCACAGCGCTCTTGTATTCCATTTGAGTTATGTGCGCCACCATGTCCCGACTTATGGTATGTCGGGTCTGTTCTTGCTTCGCTGGGTAAGGATATACAACATCAATTAATCTCTTTATGGCCGTGTGAAAAGCATAGCTCATCTTGTTCATTTTCCTCCGCTTACACCTCACTTCATCTTCCAGGTCTCCTGCTCTATCAATAGCTTCTTCCCATTTCTCCTCGAAGTGGATCCTCTCCATAACCTCTAGCTCAAGCTAAGTGCAAAGAGCCTCTTTTTCGGCTTTCTCACTCAACTCCTTCTACTCGGGCTCCTCTAGCTTACCCACCAAATCCACGTTCCTGGATATCGATCAGTGGAAAAGGGTTCCGATTTGGATACCTACTTCTTTACGATATGCAATCTCTACCTTCGTCTCCTGCACCTTCAGTTTCCTCTTATAGTCTTCCTCCCTTAGTTTTTGCATCTCGATTTCTCTCTCTTGAGCCTGGGTCGCTAGTTCCTCAACTCGGCATTCGAATTCCAAAATATGCTCCTCATATTCCCCCAACATTTGATCTTCGAATGTAGCCTTATCAGAATCTTCCATAGGCTCATCCTCCATGGGTTCTTCCTCGGGATTCGACTCTACGGGATCTAGTTCCATCTCCCCTCCTTATCCTCATCATCGATAGGAGCCACTGCTGAAATGGGCTCAGCTATCAATGGTGCCTCATATACCACGTGTATGTCATGTGACTCCTCCTTTAGAACTCTACTGGGTCCTCCCAAGTCCGTCATCCTACAACAACAAACAACAAATTCCATTAGAACATAATTTCATTGCATGGAATGAAAATATATTTCATAATGCCAGTAAATCGCTAGGAAAACTCTATATGAGTTTTATAACCTTATATCCTCTAGGTTCTTCTAACGTTATAGTCTAGGGATTCTTGGTCCTAAGGTTTATAATCTAATGCTTTGATACCAACCCTTGACGCCCTCAAATTCAGACACTCATATCTCAAATCGGGTGCATCACGTACTAATTCTAATATCATACTAAAATCATCAACAACATAATAATAGAATAATTTACATTGGTATAATATAAATATTTGCATCCCAAGGTCTCGTGACTGTTACTACAACATTCCAGGAATATAAACTGAACATGACTTAAACATAATTTAATCATCCTTAATACATCATTATAATCATAGTAATTGTACACTCGAAATTTTCTACACACCTGTCACTAACATTGCAGGAAGGCAGATTCGTCTTTCAAAAATAACCTTGGAAGATAATGTAGTTCAAATACCAAAAATTACACCAGAGAGGACCGTTCTGTCTCGGAGATAGGCCTGAAAAAATATGGTTATGGGTTGGTTTTGGTTTTCAAAATATGGTTATGGTTTCATTTAAGAACTAAAACCATATTAACCATTTTTAATATGGGTTATGTGGGTTGGAACCATATGGTTATGGTTAAAAATTATATTAACCATATTAACCATTTTAAGATGTTTTTACTTTTAAACAAATTTTTTTAAAAATGAAATTAATATATATTATAGATAGAGAGATGGATATAATGGGTGGGTAGGTGGGGTGGGGTGGGGGTGGGGTGGGTAAGTTGGGTGGGGGTGGGGTGAGTAGGGGGGAGAGGGTGAGTGGTGTATACATAATCGCTTAATATTAAAAAATTTTGGGGAGTGGTGGGGGTGGGGTGGATGGGGATAGGGGGTGGGGTGGGGGTAGGGGGTAGGGGTATGGGGTGGGTGGGGGTACGGGGTTTGGGGTGTGGTGTGAGACCCTGAATTTTATGAATTTTTTTTTGCAAAGTAAGCAAGTTGATATAAAATATTCGTTTTGTCAGGGAATATTCGATTAGTCGGGAATATTCTTTTTGTCGGAGAATATTCATACGACGGTACAATCATTGGTGGACCCCACAACAAAATTATTGTAGGATTGAGAAAACAACAAAAATACTTTATGAAAATAACGGCGGAAGTTTTACCGTTAACTGTTGAAACACCCGGTGTTAAAAGTACAGTAATACGCGTGGTTGCATAGTAGTACACGGTATTGATTATTGATGCTTATGTGAGAAGTCACTTAGTATTGTTCAATCGGGTATTCGGGACACTTTTCGTGTCAGAGTACTATTCATGAGTTATTATTCATGAGTTACTATTCACGAGTTACTATTCAGAAGTTACTATTCACGAGTTACTATTCACAAGTTACTATTCACAAAGTACTATTCACCCGTAAAATATATTTCTTTACGGTCCAAATTATTTTTGGGTACAAAATTAGTCCATGAGGAGATGTGCTAATTTTTCAGACCGTTGGTTGAAGATATAATAGTAAATCAATATGGACCGCCGGTGGATAGTTATAATAGTAAATCAATATGGATCATTGGTTTAAAGTTTTAATAAGAAATCAAGATGGACTGTTACTTTAAGTTTTAGTAGTAAACCAATATGGACCGTCTGCTTTAAAAGTAAATCAATCTGGACCGTTCATGAATTAGTTACTATATGATCCATTCTTCTATAAATAGAAGCTCATTCCTTCATTATTTCTTACGAATTCAATTTGAAACTCTAGAGAGAAAAATTATAGAAAACTATAGAAAAGTATTCTCGCTACTTCCCTACTCTTACATTCGGTTTCTTTTACTGTGAGGGGTATTATTTCTTTTGTATTCATGAAGAGAACTTCATTATTCCATTATTTATTATTCATTGGAATAACTCAGATACGTGGGCTACCCTATACTTGGTGAAATTCTTCTGTTATTTCATTCTTTATTATTCTGTTGGAATATCCTATATGTGCGTTTTACGCCAGACCTGGTTCCAGTCTTTATTATTCTGTTGGAATATCCTGTCTGTGCATTTTACGCCGGACCTGGTTCTATTCTTTATTATTACGTTGAATATCCTCAACAAGGCCTTACGCTTCTAGGCCCTAGTTCCGTTATTTATTATTACATTGAATAACTCGCATGTGTGCGATCCTATCGCATGCACGCGATTTTTTTTTTGTTATTCCATTCTTTATTATACTCAAATGGTTAAAACTTTGACTTCTATACTCCATGAAATTAGTGGAATATCCTTGATATTTGCGATTCATCCAGTATCTTTTCATGGAAATATTCTTCTGAGCATTCTTGAATTTTACTCCACAAAGTAGTATCATGTTGACAATTTGGACATTATTGAGTTCAGGATAAATTAACTTAGAAATCATTAAAACTTATTCTTGAACTTGTTTTATTGAATTATTATGCCATTGTCATGATGAGTTATGTTGGTTATTATGTGAAAACATGAAAGTTTCTTAGAAATCACAAAAGGTTGAAAATCAGATTTTGGTAAAAATGGAGTATGAAATTCAATTGACCATATCTCCTATTATAATTCGAATTTTTGAGTGTGGTCAAGTTCTATATTTAGATCTATGAGTTTTCTAACTTATCCAAGTGGAATCACTAGAAAAAGTGTTGTAGATTTTCGTGTGGACTAATTTTAGTAAAGGAGTCAAAAACCGAAATTTCCAAAAAAGTTACTGTCCAAAATTTTAAAAGGGCATTTTCGGCCACTTAGCTTGTGAAATAAATTCTGGCCATTTAGGACATGAAAATATATGGTATAAAGTACCTCCTGTCCAAAAATGAGCTCATTCCGACTTAAAATGAGCAAGTTATGACCATTTCAATATTTAGGTTTTTCTGACGGAAAACGCTATAACCGGAGTTCTATAACTCTGATGACCATGAAATTTAAACTGGAAGCTCACGTTAACATGTCTAAAATCCTGCCAAGATTTCGGAATTTCTGGAGTTAACCTTGAGATAGCTAATTTCTTAAGGAATTAATTAGAAATTGATTTTTGAAAAATAGTAAATGAATTTTAAAAATTCCGAGAAAAATATATGTTCAATATGGGACTATATTCTCGCTAATCCTTAAAAGAATAATTTTTGGGACTGATTTGGTATTTTCATGAAAATAATTTAGTTACGAAACATATGAATTAAATATGTTATGTGAAGTTGAAAAATTGGTAAATAAGATTTTATGGCTTGAAAATCCTATATAAAGGTATATGCACATTTTGATGAGTAATTTGATTATTGGTGATGAAATCTTATGAGTATGACATTTTGAATGATTAAATGCATTATTTAGAAAAGTGTAAACAATTAAATTAAATTAAATTGTTTATAAGTTTAAGAAGTGATTAAAATATTGTTATAATATTAACAATATTAGATTATGATTTTATTAAGTGATTGATAATGTTTTGATAAATTTAAAGTCTTTAATATTTATCCTTGATTTAGTTTGACTAATGCTTATAATATTGTCATCATCCTCATGCTTATATTATGTTGAAAGTCATCTGTGGCCTGTAGTGCATAGATGGACTTGGTATGATTATGACCAGAAATTATTCGGTATAATCATAACCGTAATGTCACAAATGATGTGGAAAAAGTCCTCATTAGCCCGTAGTGCATTGATGGACAGTTTTTGGTATGATTATGACTATGGATTCTCTTTGGTCGTAGTGCAAAGATGAATTGTTTTATGGCATGATCAGGACCGTTGATGAAAACACGATTATCTTTGGTCAGATGCATGGATAATTCGTGGTCGTGATACTAAAGAATATCCTTGGCACAGAGTGCATGGATGATTCGATGATGTGGATTAATTATTGAGCTGAGTCTCAGCAATGAAATATTAATTCATGGATGTGATAATAATGAATATCTTTGGCCATAGTGCAAAGATGATTTAATGATTACGAGTAGGAATTGTGAATTGGTATAACCATGATTTTTGATGTTTCAGGTGAAGACACGTGATGAAAATTATCTTCGTCCTGTGTGCAAAGAGGAATTTAGAATCACAATTGTGATTATGAGTTATTCATATGATCGTGGACGGAAATTGTTGATTGATGTTGCAGGGATAAAACATTATTGGTGGACTTTTAACATAGAGAAGATAATAGACCTTATGGTCTATTTGACTCTTCTAATGGATTGCTCGCTCTGCTACAACTATGGTTGAAAACTTTTATCATCTACCATACTTTCTAAATCTCTGATTTATTAATGATGATGGCTATTGATGGTGTAAATTGGCTTTAGTCATGATATTCTTTACTGGGCTAGTTGTGCTCACCTTTTCTGCTTCACAATTTCTTTCAGGTAATAAGAGTGTTACCGGTCGAGTGGGGATAACGGGGGAATAGAAATCGGTGGTCTCTAGTCATGGAGGTTCTCCTAAAAGATATATCTGAAAAGTGTGTTGTATTCTATACATCATTTAGTAGTTATATTTGGTGAATCAAATAGGGTTAGGCGAACCCAGCTTTGGAAGGGTGTTTTACCACTATCATACAAGATGTCTAATGACATACAACCTTGTGTTCTCATAAGACATGGTTGTGCACATCCACTTGCTGAATATATTTACGAGCACTACCTGTATGATCTTGGAGTTTATTTGAAACATAATTTTCACTTGGAGACAACGAAGATATTTATATGTCAAGAGAAGACTCACCATTGGAAAGAAGATGATAGTAATCTTCTTGTTTTTCTTTGGGGACTTTTAATTCAACCAAGGATAATTTCGTGGACATATGATATCTATCATAACCTGTAAGCACGGGCCTCCCACGCATGCGAAGGTTTCCTTGAGCACTTCTCAAATATTTTAATTTCTAAAATAGTTTTTAACTATACTTTTATGTAAAGTATCATTGTAAGATTGTGGTCGAGGTACCATGAGAGTTACATACATTTGTATTAAAACTCATAGTTAACTGTGGTCGTATTCTATACGATAGCTCAACAGTTGTATAGATGAAGTTGTATTTGAATTTTGTACCATGTATCTGGCGACTCAGAATGGGTGATGTATACCTAATTTTGGAGGCGTCACAGTTGGTATCAGAGCTTAGGGATATGGTCGCCGACGAAGATAAGAGTCTAGAACTAGGAGGGGAGAGACGAGTTATATACTTCGCTAGTGTGTGACTTACCTAAGCTGAAATTGTTTACTTGATAAGTTGACAAATTGTGATATGTCAATTAACCTTTGTTTTGAAGATATATTATAGAATGATATCTGAAATACAGGATATGAGAAATGGAAAAATCATGATATGGAGGAAATTACGGGGAAGATACAATCTGAAAAGAAAGCAAGGTATTCTCATATCTTCGAATATCAGGTACGTACGTAAATTTCGAGGGAGAAATTTCATAAGGAGGGGTGATTGTGAGACCCCGAATTTTATGATTTTTTTTTGCAAAGTAAGAAAGTTGATATAAAATATTCATTTTGTCGGGGAATATTCGATTAGTCGGGGAATATTCTTTTTGTCAGAGAATATTCGTACGACGGTACATTCATTGGTGGACCCCACAACAAAATTATTATCGGATTGAGAAAACGATAAAAATACTTTTTGAAAATAACGGCGAAAGTTTTACCGTTAACTGTTGAAACACCAGGTGTTAAAAGTATAGTAATACGCGTGGTTGCATAGTAGTACACGGTATTAATTATTGATGCTTATGTGAGAAGTCACTCAGTATTGTTCAATCGTGTATTCGGGACACTTTTTGTGTCGGAGAACTATTCACGAGTTACTATTCAGGAGTTACTATTCATGAGTTACTATTCACGAGTTACTATTCACAAAGTACTATTCACCCGTAAAATATATTTCTTTTCGGTCCAAATTATTTTTGGGTACAATATTAGTCCATGAGGAGATGTGCTAATTTTTCAGACCGTTGGTTGAAGATATAATAGTAAATCAATATGGACCGCTGATGGATAGTTATAATAGTAAATCAATATGGATCGCTGGTTTAAAGTTTTAATAGTAAATTAGTATAGACTGTTACTTTAAGTTTTAATAGTAAAACAATATGGACCGTCCGTTTAAAAGTAAATCAATCTGGACCGTTCATGAATTAGTTACTATGCAGTCCATTCTTCTATAAATAGAAGCTCATTCCTTCATTATTTCTTACGAATTCATTGAAACTCTAGAGAGAGAAATTATAGAGAAACTATAGAAAAGTATTCTGCTACTTCCCTACTCTTATATTCGAGCTTTTTTTTACTAGTAAGGGGTATTATTTCTTTTGTATTCATGAAGAGAACTTCTGTTATTCCATTATTTATTATTCTGTTGGAATAACTTGTATACGCAGGCTAACCTATACTTGGTGAAATTCTTCTGTTATTTCATTCTTTATTATTTTGTTGGAATATCCATGCATGCGTTTTTACGCTCGGACTGGGTTCCATCTTTTTTATTACATTGGAATATCCTCACCTGCATGCGTTTTACGCCGACCGGTTCCATTCTTTATTATTCTATTGGAATATCACATGCGTGCTTTTTTACGCCGCACTGGTTCCGTATTTATTATTCTGTTGAATAACTCCGTGCGCTGCCTATCGCATGCCTGGTGATTTCTTTTGTTATTCCATTCTTAATTATACTAAATTGGTTAAAACATTGACTTCTATACTCCATGAAATTAGTGGAATATCCTTGATATTTGCGCTTCATCCAGTATCTTTTCATGGAAATATTCTTCTGAGCATTCTTGAATTTTACTCCACAAAGTAGTATCATGTTGACAATTTGGACATTATTGAGTTCAACATAAATTAACTTATAAATCTTTAAAACTTATTCTTGAACTTGTTTTTATTGAATTATTATGTCATTATCATGATGAGTTATATTGGTTATTGTGTGAAAACGTGAAAGTTTCTTAGAAATCACAAAGGGTTGATAATCAGATTTTGGTAAAAATGGAGCATGAAATTCAATTGACCATATCTCCTATTATAATTCAAATTTTTTAGTGTGGTCAAGTTCTAAAGTTAGATCTATGAGTTTTCTAACTTATCCAAGTGGAATTACTAGAAAAGGTGTTGTAGATTTTCGTGTGGACTAATTTTTGCAAATGAGTCAAAAACCGAAATTTCCAAAAAGGCTACTGTCCAAAATTTTAAAAGGGCATTTTCGGCCACTTAACTTGTGAAATAAATTCTGGCCTTTGGAGACGTGAATATATATGGTATAAAGTACTTCCTGTCCTAAAATGAGCTCATTCCGACTTAAAATGAGCAAGTTATGACCATTTCAATATTTAGGTTTTTCCAACGAAAAATGCTATAACCGGAGTTCTATAACTCCGATAACCATGAAATTTAAACTGGAAGCTCATGTTAACATGTGTAAGATCCTGCCAAGATTTGGTAATTTCTGGAGTTAACCTTGAGGTAGCTAATTTCTTAAGGAATTAATTTGAAATTGATTTTTGAAAAATAGGAAATGAATTTTAAAAATTCTGAGAAAAATATATGTTCAATATGGGACTATATTCTGCTTAATCCCAGTAAAGAATAATTTTTGGGACTAATTTTGTATTTTTCATGAAAATTATTTAGTTACGAACATATGAATTAAATATGTTATGTGAAGTTGAAAAATTGGTAAATAGGATTTTATGGCTTGAAAATCCTATATAAGGTATATGCAGATTTTGATGAGTAATTTGATTATTGGTGATGAAATCTTATGAGTATGACATTTTGAATTATTAAATGCATTATTTAGAAAAGTGTAAACAATTAAATTAAATTGTTTATAAGTTTAAGAAGTGATTAAAATATTGTTATAATATTAACAATATTAGATTATGATTTTATTAAGTGATTGATAATGTTTTGATAAATTTAAAATCTTTAATATTTATCCATGATTTAGTTTGACTAATGCTTATAATATTGTCATCATCCTCATGCTTATATTATGTTAAAAGTCATCTATGGCCTGTAGTACATAGAAGGAGTTGGTATGATTAGGACCAGGAATTATTCGGTATAATCATAACCGTAATGTTACAAATGATGTGGAAAAAGTCCTCATTGGCCCGTAGTGCATTGATGGACAGATTTTGGTATGATTATGGCTATGGATTCTCTTTGGCCGTAGTGCAAAGATGAATTGTTTTATGACATGATCAGTACCGTTGATGAAAACACGATTATCTTTGGCCGTACTGCATGGATAATTCGTGGTCGTGATACTAAAGAATATCTTTGGCCTGTAGTGCATGGATGATTCGATGATGTGGATTAATTATTGAGCTGAGTCTCAGCAATGAAATATTAATTCATGGATATGATAATAATTAATATCTTTAGCCATAGTGCAAAGATGATTTAATGATTACGAGCAGGAATTGTGATTTGGTATAACCATGATTTTTGATGTTTCAGGTGAAGACAAGTGATGAAAATTATCTTCGTCCTGTGTGCGAAGAGGAATTTAGAATCACAATTGTGATTATGAGTTATTCACATGATCGTGGACGGGAATTATTGATTGATGTTGCAGGGATAAAACATTATTGGTGGACTTTTAACATAGAGAAGATAATAGACCTTATGGTCTATTTGACTCTTCTAATGGATTGCTCGTTCCGCTACAACTATGGTTGAAAACTTTTATCTTCTACCATACGTTCTAAATCTCTGATTTATTAATGATGAAGGCTATAGATGGTGTAAATTGGCTTTAGTCATGATATTCTTTACTGGGCTAGTTGTGCTCACCCTTTCTGCTTCACAATTTCTTTCAGGTAATAAGAGTTTTACCGGGTCGAGTGGGGATAACAGGGGAATAGAACGGTGGTCTCTAGTTGTGGAGGTTCTCCCTAAACAGTATACAAAAGTGTGTTGTATTCTATACATCATTTAGTAGTTATATTTGGTGAATCAAATAGTGTGAGGCGAACCCAACTTTGGAAGGGTGTTTTGCCACTATCATACAAGATGTCTAATGACATACAACCTCGTGTTCTCATAAGACATGGTTGTGCACATCCACTTGCTGAATATATCTACGAGCACTACCTGTATGATCTTGGAGTTTATTTGAAACAAAATTTTCACTTGGAGACAACGAAGATATTTATATGTCAAGAGAAGACTCACCATTGGAAAGAAGATGATAGTAATCTTCTTATTTTTCTTTGGGGACTTTTGGGTCAACCAAGGATAATTCTGTGGACATATGATATCTATCATAACCTAGAAGCACTTCCCAAATATTTTAATTTCTAAAACAGTTTTTAACTATACTTTAATGTAAAGTATCATTGTAAGGTTGTGGTCGAGGTACCATGAGAGTTACATATATTTGTATTAAAACTCATAGTTAACTGTGGTCGTATTCTATACGTTAGCTCAACAGTTATATAAATGAAGTTGCATTTGAATTTTGTACCATGTATCTGGCGACTCAGAATGGGTGATGTATACCTAATTTTGGGGGTGTCACATGTGGGGGTAGGGGTAGGGGTGGGTGGGGTGGGGTGTATACATAATCACATAATATTATTTTTTTGATGGAGGTGGGGATGAGGTGGCGGGGTGGGGTGGGTAGGGTAGGGGGTGGGGTGGAGGTAAAGGGTGTATATATAATCACATAATATTTTTTTTGGTGGGGATGGGTGGGGTAGGGGTGGGGTGGGGGGGTGGGGTAGGGGGTGTATATATAATCACATAATATATTTTTTTGGTAGGGGTAGGGGTGGGGTGGGGTGGGTGGTTGAGCTTTTTGAATATATAAACATGGGTGGAAAGAACTTTTGATTTGGATTTGGAATAAAATATGGGTCAAAAAATGGTTAACCGAGTTGGAACTATATTTCTTTTTAAAAATATGGTTCCAAACTTTAACCAACCCAAATAAATAAAAATAGTTAACCAACCCATTTGGTTCCAGTTAATATGGGTTGACCCGACAGTTAACCAACTATATTGCCAAGTCTTCTCGGAGATAACCCCGAGATGCTCAGTTCTAGTCCCGGAAACATGTCGGGAATAGCAGTGCTAACCTTGGAGATAACCCCAAGTAGTGCAGTTGCAGTTCCGGAGATAATCCCGAAAATGCTTGTTTCAAATGCATGCAGTCAGCTTCAACCTCAGAACTCACACCGAGGCAGTCAGTACAAGACCCGAAGATAACACCGGCAAGACAGGCACACCTCAGAGATAACCGTGAGGACCTTCAGTACTTGTAGCAGTCCAATCTCAGAGATAAGCCTGAGCAACGTCAGCTTTATCAGCCCAAACAAGAGATAACCCCAATGAGGGGGTAAAATCATCATTTTGCCACCTCGACCCTACATTGCGTCATCTCAACATCTCATACAGACAATTCTACACAGCAATGTACCATAAGAACTAAGGAGGTCCAATCCCGAGTGACTACTACGTAGAGCAGCACACCGGATAGAATTTAAAGCTTGAAGACCGAGGGCATGGTCCCATCTTCCTTAATTTGTACAACCTCTAATCCCATGGCATGGCATAGCTCTCGACAACGGCAGTTCGAAATAGGTCTTATACACCTCATTCGAATGCCCGGATTGCAGTTCTGAAAGTTCGTGCAGACATCACAATGCACGCAGCACGCGCATTTTGAGACAACGGGACCAAAGAGAGAGTTTGTGGCACTCCGAAATGCACTACAGTACATCTCATGCGGCTTACACAGTGGCTCCTCCCTCTATAAATAGAGGGCTTGTGTGGCCATTTTAAGAAGAGAAAAGGCGAGGAAGCCTTGTCCAATTTGCTCTGTACACACCATAAACTGAGTGCTTTCTCATTTTAAACACTTGTGAGCTCATATATAGCTACTATTTATACCGGTGAGAGCCGAGTGTTCATCCACTTAACGTTATAGAAGTCTTCTTCGGCAATCCACTATAAGCCTTCTTACACACCTTAAAGCCTTTCTCTTATCTTTGCACACACCATTCTTCACGTTGAGAGTCGTGTTGCATGTGTATGCCCGACCTTCGGTCCGTGGTTTCATTTCAGTTTGTATATATATACATATATACATACATATATTTATATATAGACTAACATTATCGAGTTATGTCTCGATTGGGTCTATACATACGTTGGAGCGTTTATTTGCTTTCATATATATATATATATATATATATATATATATATATATATCGTCTCACTTGGAGTTTACTTTGTGGCGGTTGATTGCTTTTATAGCTTTATTTACATTTCTGATCCCCCATGGAGGTGCTTCGTGGTGGTTGATCATGTCTATATATATATATTTACCACTTTTATATATTTACATTTCTGATCCCCTATAGAGGTGCTTCGTGGTGGTTGATCATGTCTGTATATATATATATATATATATATATATATATATTTACAATTTTTATATATATAACTGCTTACTGCTTTAATATAAATTTCGGCATCATGTGAGCCTAGGAATCATGTGATCACAGATTCAGTCTACTGAATCTAGATTCGATTCCCGTGATGGACATTTTTAGTTGTAAGCAGCTTGTAAATTTATTCACGGTGTTTTGATTTCCTCAGATGGTTTTCATGCCCATGAGGTGTTCGGCATTGCTTTGTACATTAATTTCTCGATGATGCTTCGCATCTCAAAAAAAAGTAATCCAACCGAACATTTAATAAAATTGGAAGTATCCAAAGGCCTCAATTCCTATTGAGCATAAAGGTTTGAAAAACCTCTTTTACAAAACATCACTGCCATATCTTGTTTAAAACTGAATTTTTACATAAATTCAGACCCTTTATATATAGGTGTGAGCGAGGCTTCACACTACTTCCATATAACTGCACATTGACCCACACACACACACACACACATTCAAATAACAGTTTCTTAAAAAGTTGCGGTCACTGTGGTAACACAAATGTCGGGGGGTGCCTAACACCTTCCATCCGCATAATCAAGCCCCCGGACCCTAATGAATCTCGGTTTCATAGACCCGTTTATTAGTGTCACATCATTGGCTCAATATGCAATCCTTTTCTCGGGTGTGTTGGTACAACCATATAAAAAACCAACTGGCGACTCTTACAGTCCATTCGTCGACATATACATGTCGGACCTTTTCATAACTTGTTTTTTCAAACAAATCTCACTTAACATGAGAACACCAATGATTAAGAATAGAAAAAGGACAAATAAAAATTCTAACGTCGACAAGTGGCGACTCTGCTGGGTACACCAGTAAGAGAGCTTAAGCCGCTATTACAATCTTTTCAAAACTGTTATATGCTTATGTGTGGATGTTGCATTTACATTTATGATGAATGTGTACGAATGCATATATTTACTGCACTTAATGCTTTACACTATATATACTTGTGATATTAGTGCTTCGCACATGTCATCATTTTCATAAAAGGTGAGACACGTTATATGTGAATGTATGTTATGTGGTTCCTCCACCAAGAGGATATCCTGTCGATGTTTGATTACTGGACTCGTAGGGAGACTAATTCCAACGAGGCTCAGGAAAGGCACCACCCAGATTCGCACCAGTTGAAAGACCGTATTAACTTCCCGTCAAGTAGATTGCGATGATCTAGGAACCTTCATGCCAAAAGTCGCGAGAGTAAACCTAAGATAGGTCAGCCTCTTATAAGCCAAACGCGGAGGAACGTTTCTTCATACTTTCCATTTTTTAATTACTTGTAAAAAGATTTACTTGTAATGTCATTCCATGTCAATCTCATTGTAATGGGAAATATGAAGAAATATGTGTACATGCATATTTAAATTAACATGATATCCTATATTATAAACAACTAACATCCATTTTGCAGGATAATATTCCTAAAACGGATACATCATATATCATGTAAACATTTACACATTCCCTAAGACTAAACTATACAAGTCTTTCGCAGGGAAACAATCGGACCTATTACCCATTCAAAGTCCAAAATGGCCACGAGCCTACAGCCAATCATGTCTTCATCTGACCAGTGTAATTTCATTTCCTGCGAAGAATTTGACGGATTAAGTAAACAAATTACAAATTTGGTTATTCTTCTTAAAGAACTACATCAGTCTACTCAGGGCCCAAAAATGCCCACACATAAAGAATCCTCTGCACAAGGAGGAACCCAAGGTTCGGATAAAACAAATCCGAAACTTTAGTTGATTACAAGAGACAAAATCCCTGAAAACACCCATCTCAAAAGAGATCTAGACACCGGTGACATCAGGAAAAAAGTCCTTCAAATAGAAGAAACCCTTCGTTCTATCAAAGAAATTGGAGCACATAGGAGTGTTTCATATGCTAACCTCTGTATATTCCTTTGGGTTCATTATCCAGAAAAGTTCAAAACTCCTGACTTCAAAAAGTATGATGGGTTAGGAGATCCTTACACACATTTGAAGGTATTCATTGGAGAACTTGGATGTTATGCAGAGGATGAGAAGCTCAGAATGCAGCTATTCCAAAAGAGTCTGACTGGAGAAGCACGTTCGTGGTATACCAGATTATACAACTCAAAGGTCCATAGTTGGGAAGAGCTAGCTCATGCCTTCCTCACTCAATGCAGCTTCCAGTCTCAGATGGCTCCTGACTGGTACCAGATTTCCAAGGTCAAAAAATAGTCCAATGAGTCTTTTGGAGGGTTTGCTCAGAGGTGGAGGCGCCTTGCTGCTCAAGTTATTCCTTCTATGACAGAGTCAGAAATGGTTATGACCTTCATAGACATACAAGAAGCTCCTTTCTATGAGTGAGTCTTAGATGGCATTGGTAAACCATTCTCTGAAATGATTAAACATGGAGAGATGGCTGAGATAGGATTGAAGTCAGGAAAGATTCAAGACCTAGCTGTCCTTAAAGTTGTTGTTGAGCACATCCAGTCCGGAACTTATAGAAACAATCCTCGAAGGGTCCATAAAAAGAAAGAGGAGGATGTTTCCTTGATACTACAAGGTCAGAAAGGCAATCAGAATATGCCTATCCAGAAGAGAAATTACTCCCATTTTCAAGCTCAGCCTTCAAACCCTCCATTGCCTAAAGGTGGAGAAGTAAAACGCACTCGAACGTTCACACCCTTAGGGGATTCGCTCGAGAATATTCATACTCTTCTGACGACTCAGAATAAAATCACACATCTTCTTCCACCAGCCAACTCGAATGGGAAGGGTTTCAATGGTACTCGGAAGTGTATTTATCATGCCGGGGCACCTGAACATGATACTCAGGATTGTTGGGCCTTGAAACACAAGATCCAAGATTTAATAGACAACGATGAGATCGTGGTCACCAAGCCAGATCAACCTCACGTGCAAGACAACCCTCTTCCTCAACACAAAGAGGAAGAGGTCAATATGATTAATTGGAGCAGTGGACAAAGTTCCAATTTTAATGATGAATTGTAACGCCCCGGAAAATCGAACTTTTTCTAAATACTTTTAATAATGAATAAAATAACATTATTTGTTATTATTATGTGTTAGTAAGATGAATGTCATTCTATAACCTAGAAACTTCGGAACATCGTAGTATTTCAACTACGTGAAGGAATTAAAGTGTTTGAATTTCTAAGACGAAAATAAAAGCTTTCCAAGGAATTTTCCAAAAAATACTATTCATCATTTTCTGATCGGGAATTATTTTTGAACTTCCGAGAAATACGTAACGTTATAATATCGTTGAAAGACGGATTATGTAATAATAATTCAAGTATAGAATACACAATATTTTGCACGCAGACTTAAAATTTAGAACGTTATGGATTAAGTCTAATGAAATGGAAGAGTGGATCTTATAGGAAGTACAAGTCCAATAAACATTAAGGGGAAAGCCCAAGATGAAATAATGATTAAGCCCAAATGTTTATTAATGTAAAGCCCAAATGGTTGTTAATGAGGAGTCCAAGTCAATTGGTAATACAAGCCACAAAGTTAAGTTAAGTTAATTAAATCCAAGCCAAGCTAGGATCCATTGGGTTGTAGTGACCCATGGGGCCACCCATGTTCATGTGGTTAATCTTGGTGACCAAGACATTTGTGTAATGACCAAGATATAAGTGTAATGATCAAGTAAATGATAAGTGTTGTGATTAGCAAGTAATTAATAGTAAGGATTTGACTTAACGAGGTGGGATGGCATAATGACTAAACTACCCTAACCTTGTGTTTTCTATAAATAGAAGGATCTTGCTAGTCATTTGCTACTTGTTCAAAACACCAACAACTTCCAATACAAAGCAACTTAAGTGGTAGAGAGAATAAGCACTTATAAGTCCAACCTTCCATTGTAACTTTTTGATCATCAAAGGTAAATGATCTTATCTCTTCTATCTCTACCATTGTAGGGTGATAAGAGAAGTGTAACTTGTTGATCATGTATGCTAAGAACATATAAGAATTGAATACTGAAAGGACTTTAGCCGAATAAGTCATGAATAAGTAACTTAAACCTAAATAAGTTATGAACTCATGAAGAACATGGATGAACTTGTCATATGATTACTTTAAGAAGTCAGTATGATTGATAAGATGTAAAAATGTTGCTTAAAGGACTTAAATCAATAATAAGTCTTAAGGAATAAAATCTTGTAAGTTATAATATGTTAAGCTATGAATTTTAAGAAATAAGCGATAACCTAACTTGAAGATAAGTTGTTGTAATATGTAGGTTGATATGTATAGTTAATGAATTGAATCCATGTTAAATGATGAACAAATCACTGATAATGATGTGTTGCCGAAATTCACACGATTGGACGATAATCGTCGAATTCGTGAAATTCTCGGAATGGAAGTGGGATTTTGTGTTTGAACTCGAAAATGTTAGTTTATGATGGAGACAAGTCGTATTTGGAATTATAGAGTTGCGAACTCGAAAATGACCGAATTCTGACTTAGAACGAAGAAACGAGTGTTGAACGTTCACGAACGTTTATCGTTTTCGTTAAAAATGAACTAATAGGTGAATTTTGAGTTAACAAAGTCAAATAGATAAAATTCTTGTATTAGCACATAGATTTTGTGATTTGTGAACCGTAGGCTCTTGAACGAGCCAATTCAGACTTCTAACGAAGAAGTTATGAGCCTGGGAGTTTCACAAAAATAAAAATCATCAAAATTTTCAGTGCAGAGTCAATGCCAGGCCACTAAATTTCAAGGCCAAATAGGTGGCACCGCAACACCAAGAATGGTCGGATGATGCTATGACTTAGTGGAGTTTGGCACCACAGAGCAGCCATAACAAAGGAGACTCGCACCGCAGCACTGAGTCCGGTCTTCTAACCCAAATGTGTGGCGCCGCAGCGTGGCACAGAGAAGGAACACTGGCGCCGCATCGCCAGCCTTAGGATATATATAATAAAGAAAGTTTATATGTGGAGCATGAATAGTAATTGATGAACAAGTAACTAAGGATTAGAGTGTACGTGTTATATATGTAGCAGACGCTAAAGGCAAGTATTCTAACCCTTATTTTTGTTCAATCTGGACAAGCTTTGTGATTCATGTATTCTTACGCATGAGTTAATGTCTGATGAAGTCAAAGCTTATTCTTTTGGCTAGACTTATGATATGTATAATTTCTTATAACCTATCAAGTATTGACAATGATTTACCAAACTAATGTTGTTGTGGTTTTCAAAAGGAGACTGAGTATGCTAAATTGTTTTGTCATCAAATGATAGGCAAGTGAGGTCCACAACTTAAACGTATACACGTTTAATGAATTTAATGTTGATCAACATAGAGTACTATAGGTTGGTCACCTAGATGTGCTCGTAAGCTATGCCGGACTTACGGACTTCGTTTCGGGATGTCTTTTTCAAAGAACTTATGAAATGCTCATGGTCTTAGACCAGAATTGATGTTTTACTGAATAATGTTGTTGTAAAACATTTTGAATGGAAAAAATTGCTATATTGAATTATCGATAGTACTTCGTAACTATTATTCAGTTATTGAAGATATATGATTCGTATGTCTCAAGCATGCTAGTTTATTAGAATTGGTGTACTTGCTGAGCTAGTTAGGCTCACTCTTGCTTGAACCATATGAATGCAGCTAAGATCGAACGGACCAACGGATCCGGTAAGGATAAAGGTAAAGCTAAGGCGAACCCGTAGATTACCTATATAATAGTATAGGTTTTGTAATGATAATATTCTATCATATGACAAGAAAAATTATAATGGTTATAAAGAACCTAGGGGAATGTTAATATTGTTTTGAATATATATATAAGACATATTCGTTCTTTTAAGGCATTTCAATTGAATGTTTGTGTTAACTGTAGCACCGTGTAGCAGCATCTGTCGGGTTGGAAGATACCCAGATTTGGGGGCGTCACGGGTTGGTATCAAATCATTAGGTTATAAAACTTAAATAGGGATTTAAACCTTAAGTCATAATCTTAAGAAAAGTCAAAGAAAAAAAAGATTAAAGTTAACCTTATAAAAATGCATTATATATATGTTATGTGTTTTTATTATTCTATTGACGTGTACTAATCAAACTTATTTGTGTTTTTGTAGATGTCAGGAGAAAATAGAGACGTATAGGTAGTCAGCGTATGGTCGATTAATCAGATAGAGATTATGACAAACCCTATAGCAGCAGAGCCTGAAGTCGTAGTGGTTGAGTCTGGAGACTCAGAGAGCTTAGACCTTATGTCGGTATTTGACGGCATGCTAGAGGAAGAGGTGGAGGTAGTGTCCTTCAACCCGGTAGATATAGCAGCAGAGATGGCTCCAGGGGAGTCAATGATGTCACTTTTTATGTCAGTGTTGGATAGAAACATCCATTACTGTCAGGAGGTTAAGGAGTTGAAAGCAGAGCTCTAGGCTGTCATAGAGGATAAGACGGACGTGGAGTCCATGTTGGAGTAGGAGCATGATGAGAGAGTTTTGGCCAAGGATAAGGTCCATGAGCTGAAACAGGAGGTCTTTGAGCTCCGGAGGGAGCTAAAGACAAAGAAGCAAAAGATAGGGAGAATGTCCAATATTCATAAGAGTTCTCATACGGACTTCCAGCAGCAGGTAGCTGGTTATCTAGTAGAAACAAGGCAGACGCGACATACAATCGGCCGTGATATTATCGCCGGTCTTGCCAAGTCGGATTTTGAGAATGCCTTAAGGCAGATGTAATCTATTAGTGGATAGAATAGCTTTGATATGTAAATAATGTGTATCTAGTAGTGACGTAAAACCCTCTTTTGTATAACAAAGGGTAGTCTTTTGTAAATCCCTATTTTTGGAAAGCAATTGTGGGAAAGTAATGTAATCAGCTTAGGCTGTGTAATGTAACCGATGTAGTATTATACTACAATGAATTAATATAAGTCTTTTTCAAAAAAATATTGAGTAATGAATGTTTAAATTATTGTTTAAAATGGAATAATAACTAATTAACAGGAAATGGATAATAATGAAATGTGTTGTTATAACAGCAAAATGCCGCCAAGAAGAGTACCATGTAATCAAGGCGTGAACGTTAATCAATCGGAGGGAGGCCCGATTAACCCCCTGCAGGAGTTTGTAACTAGCGTTTAATAGAACATGGGCTAACATCCCCGTAAATCTTGGTGTAGTACGAGCTACTACGTTTAAGGATTTTAAAAGCATGGGTCCACCAGAGTTCAAAGGAACTACGGACCTTATCGAAGCCCAAATGTGGGTGAAGGAAATCGAGAAGGCATTTGTGATAGCAAATGTCGATGAGGCTCAGAAGGTTGCCTTTAAAACCTATATGATGAAGGGAGAGGCCAACTTTTGGTGGGAAGCCAATTAGGCTAGGGCCGAGATTGAGAATTTGACGTGGATGAGATTCAAGGAGATATTCTTCGAGAACTACTTTCCCACGAGCATGAAAGGAAGGATGGAGATGAGGTTTTTGGATTTAAAACAAGGGGACATGACGGTTCCCCAATACGCCGCCAAGTTCAACGAACTAGCTAGGTTTGCTCCACACCAACTGGACATCAAGGTTAGAAAGGCATGATGGTTCGAGCAGGGCTTGAAACCCTGGCTCTATAATCACATATCCGTGTTCCAAAGTACTACCTTTGGAACCATTTTAGAGAAGGCAATAATCGTCGAAGGTGGTAGCGAGGCGTTGAGCCAGTACCACAAAGACAAGAAGAATAAGGGGAAAGTGAATGGGGGAGTGAAGATTGAAGGAGCCAGCGGGAGTGGCGAAGGATATAAACGGAAGGTGGTTAGCTCTGGGAATACCGAAGTGAAACAAGGAGATCCGAAGAGGAGGATGGAGGCATGCAAGACCTGTGGGAAGACTCACTTAGGAGTCTGTCTAAAGTTTAAGGTCGTGTGTTACAATTATGGACATGAGGGGCACATTGCGCCTAACTATCAAAGTCCAAAGAAGAACCACGGATACTTTATGTGTGGGTCAACTGACCACATGGAAAAGAACTGCCCGAAGAAGGGGACGGACGGGAATAAGGGCGCTAATAGCTGTAAGTTAGCTATTGGGGGTCCACCATAGCCGGGTAGGCCGATGACCCGTACCTTTAACATGATCGTCCAAGATGTGACGGCCTCAGGGGACGTAGTCACATGTATTATTCCAATCAACGACCTAAATGCATACGTGTTGTTTGACTCGGGTGCTACTTGTTCGTTTATCGCATGTGATTTTGCTAGACGATTAGGATTACTTCCCAAAAAGTTGAATATACCTTTAAATATTAAGGTAGCAAATGAAGAGATAATTCCTATTGACGATATTCATAGGAATTATTGCGTAGACATTCGGGGTTGTAAATTATCAGTAGACCTGATACCGATAAATTTAGGAGAATTCGACGTAATTCTCGGAATGGATTGGTTGGTTAACCGTGGAGCAATTATAGATTGTAAAAATAAATGCCTAAATATTAGAACGTTAAGATAACCTCATATAGTATTCTACGGTAATAAATAACTGGGACGTTCGTGTTCTCTTACCATGACACAAACTAGGAAACTATTAAGGAAGGGGTGTGTAAGTTATCTATGCCATGTTGTTGATACCCAGAGAGTGGGAGCAACCATGGAACAAATACCTGTAGTCAGTAAATTCATGGATGTATTTTCTAGTGAATTGTCAGGTCTTCCGCCGGATAAGGAGACTGAGTTCGTAATAGACATTGTGCCAGGAGCGGCACCAGTTTCCAGGGCACCGTATCGTATAGCGCCAATGGAAATGAAGGAGTTGATGGTGTACTTACAAGAACTGCTGTACAGAAAGTATATACAACCAAGTGTTTCGCTGTGGGTAGCACATGTGTTGTTTGTCAAGAAGAAGGACAGATCGTTATGACTTTGTATTGACTACCGAGAGTTGAACAAGTTAACGTTAAAGAATAAGTACCCATTGCCCAGGATCGATGATCTTTTTGATCGGTTGAAAGGGGCAAGGTATTTTTTCAAAATAGATTTAAGGACGGGGTATCATTAGCTGAAGGTTAGGAATGAAGACGTACCAAAGATGACATTTAGAACTCGTTATGGTCATTACGAGTTTCTGGTAATGTCATTTGGGTTGACTAATGCACCAGCTGTATTTATGGATATGATGATCAGAGTGTTCAAACAATATTTGGACAAGTTCGTCGTGGTATTTATCGATGATATTCTAGTCTATTCTAAGATGCCAGAAGACCATGTTGAACACCTAAGAATAGTGTTGGGAACACTAAGGGAGGAGAAGTTGTATGCTAAGTTCACTAAGTGTGAATTTTGGTTAGAGAAAGTACAGTTTTTAGGTCATGTCATTGACCATGAGGGGATTTCAGTAGATCCAGCAAAGGTGGAAGTCATGATGGATTTGGAACAACCGAAAATGCCGAATGAGGTGCGGAGTTTCCTAGGGTTAGTGGGTTACTATCGGAGATTCATCTAGGATTTTTCGAAGATAACTACTCCGTTGACTAACTTGACAAGGAAGACGGTGAAATACACGTGGACAGAGAAATGCGAGAATAGTTTTTAAGAATTGAAGAAGAGGTTAAGTGAAGCGCATGTTTTGTCATTACCCGATGACACAGGAAATTTCATAGTATATAGCGATGCTTCACATAGAAGACTTGGTTGCGTGCTCATGCAGATGGTAAGGTCATTGTGTATACATCACGACCGTTGAAGGATTATGAGAAAGTTTACCCTACTCATGATCTGGATCTGGCCGCGGTAGTGTTTGCCTTAAAGATATGGCAACATTATCTTTACGGGGAAAAATGTGAGATATACACGGACCACAAGAGTCTAAAATATATCGTCGTATAGAAGGATTTGAATATGAGACAAAGGAGATGGCTGAAGTTGATAAAGGATTACGACTGTGAAATCCTGTATCACCCTGGAATAGCCAATGTAGTTGCCGATGCCTTAAGTAGGAAGGGTCGGGAAAAGTTGTCTATGTTAACGGCTCAAACTAAGTTAATAACAGAGATGGCTAGGATGGAGTTAGAGGTGAAATTGCCGAATGAAGCGGGACAATGATTGTTTGCGACGGAGATGCAATCTACTATCATAGAAAGAGTCAAAGAGGTGCAACTCAAAATTGATGAGTGTAACCAGATGAAGAAGCAGTTAACCATTGAAAAAGATTTAAAGTACAATCTTAATAATGAGGGATTATTAAGATTTGAAGGAAGAATTTGGGTTTCGAATGAGACAGAATTAAAGGAGCAAGTTTTACAGGAAGCTCACAGTTTAAGGTACTCGAATCATCCTGGTAGCACTAAAATGTATCAAGACCTTCGATTGAGTTTTTGGTGGTCGAACATGAAGAGAGAAATAGCAGAGTATGTGAGTAGGTTCTTGACTTTTCAAAAAGTTAAGGCCGAACATCAATGATAAAGTGGCTTGTTACAGTCATTGGAGATTTCGGAGTGGAAGTGGGAGCATATCACGATGGACTTTGTGGTAGGACTTTCGACTACTCAGAAGGGGTATGATGCCATTTGGGTAATAGTGGAACGGTTGACAAAGTCAGCTCACTTCTTGCCAATACGAATTAAGTATAACTTAGATCAATTAGCTAAACTTTACGTTAAGGAAATTATTTCCAGACATGGAGTACCAGTTTCGATTGTGTCAGATCGTGACCCATGATTCACGTTGAACTTTTGGAGGAGTCAGCAAGAACAGTTGGGGACGCAGTTGAAGTTGAGTAGGGCATATCATCCACAGACCGATGGACAGAGCGAGAGGATAATTCAGACATTAGAAGATATGTTAAGATCTTGCGTCATGGATGTCAAGGGTAGTTGGGATGACCATCTACCATTAGTAGAGTTTATGTATAACAACAGTTATCATGCAGGTATAGGTATGCCGCCTTACGAAGCCTTGTATGGAAGGAAATGCAGAACACCATTGTATTGGGATGAAGTTTAAGAACGTAATATGCTAGAACCTGAATTGGTGCAACAAACAGTGGATATAGTGAAGCGAATACGAATGTGATTGGTAGCAGCTCAAGACAGACATAGGAAGTTTACAGATTTGCATCGAGTAAATAGGGAGTTCGAGGTAGGCTCATATGTATTTCTAAAGGTATCTCCATGGAAAGGAAATATACGCTTTGGAAAGAAGGGAAAGTTAAGTCCCAGGTTTATAAGACCTTTTGCGATATTAAAAAAAGTAGGAGGGGTAGCTTAAATGGTAGCGTTACCTCCAGACCTAGAATGAATACATGACTTGTTTCACGTATCTATATTATGTCCTTATAAGCCTGATTACAAACACGTAATAGAGTATGAGCTGATTCATATCGAGAAGGACTTAACATATAAAGAGATGCTGATTCAAATCATCGATAAAAAAGAACAAGTTCTACGGAACAAAGTTATACCATCTATAAATGTATTATGGAAGAACCACGATGTCGATGAAGCAACATGGGAACTTGAAGAAAAGATGAAGAAGAATTACCCTCAATTGTTTGTGTAAAATTTATTTTTTTTGCGAGATTTTAGTGATAGAATCTTTATAAGGGGGAGAGAGTGTAACGCCCCAGAAAATCGAACCTTCTGTAAATACTTTTAATAATAAATAAAATAATATTATTTTTTATTATTTTGTGTTAGTAAGATGAATGTCGTTCTACAACCTAGAAACGTCGGAACATCATAGTATTTCAACTACGTGAAGGAATTAAAGTGTTTGAATTTTCAAGACGAAAATAAAAGCTTTCCGAGGAATTTTCTGAAAAACAATATTCATCATTTTTCGCTCGGGAATTATTTTTGAACTTCCGAGAAATACGTAACGTTATAATATCATTGAGAGATGGATTATGTAATAATAATTCAAAAATGGAAAACACAATATTTTGCATGCGGACTTCAAATTTAGAACGTTAAAGATTAAGTCTAATGAAATGGAAGAGTGGATCTTGTAGGAAGTACAAGTCCAATAAACATTTAGGGGCAAGCCCAAGATGAAATAATGATTAAGCCCAAATGTTTATTAATGTAAAGCCCAAATGGTTGTTAATGATGAGTCCAAGTCAATTGGTAATACAAGCCCCAAAGTTAAGTTAAGTTAATTAAATCCAAGCCAAGCTAGGATCCATTGGGTTGTAGTGACCCATGGGGCAACCCATGTTAATGTGTTTAATCTTGGTGACCAAGACATTAGAGTAATGACCAAGATATAAGTGTAATAATCAAGTAAAGGAAAAGTGTTGTGATTAACAAGTAATGAATAATAAGGAGGTGACTTAAGGAGGTGGGATGGCATAATGACTAAACTACGCTAACCTTGTGTTTTCTATAAATAGAAGGAGCTTGCTAGTCATTTGCTACTTGTTCAAAACACCAACAACTTCCAATACAAAGCAACTTAAGTGGTAGAGAGAATAAGCACTTATAAGTCCAACCTTCCATTGTAACTTTTTGATCATCAAAGGTAAATGATCTTATCTCTTCTATCTCTACCATTATAGGGTGATAAGAGAAGTGTAACTTGTTGATCTTGTATGCTAAGAACATATAAGAATTGAATACTGAAAGGACTTAAGCCGAATAAGTCATGAATAAGTAACTTAAACCTAAATAAGTTATGAACTCATGAAGAACACGGATGAACTTGTCATATGATTACTTTAAGAAGTTAGTATGATTGATAAGATGTAAGAATGTTTCTTAAAGGACTTAAATCAATAATAAGTCTCAAGGAATGAAATCTTGTAGGTTATAATTTGTTAAGCTATAATTTTAAGAAATAAAAGCCATAACCAAACTTGAAGATAAATTGTTGTAATATGTAGGTTGATATGTCTAGTTAATGAATTGAATCCATGTTAAATGATGAACAAATCACTAATAATGAAGTGTTGCAGAAATTCACACGATTAGACGATAATTATCGAATTCGTGAAATTCTCGGAATGGAAGTCGGATTTTGTGTTTGAACATGGAAACATTGGTTTCTGATGGAGACAAGTAATATTTGGCATTATAGAGTTGCGGACTCAAAAATGATCGGATTCCGACTTAGAATGAAGAAACGAGTGTTTAACATTCACGAACGTGTATCGTTTTCGTTAAAAATGAACTAATAGGTGATTTTTTAGTTAACAAAGTCAAATAGATAAAATTCTTGCATGAGCACTTAGAGTATGTGATTTGTGAACCGTAGGCTCTTGAATGAGCCAATTCGGACTTATAACGAAGAAGTTATGAGCCCGGGAGTTTCACAAAAATAAAAATCTGTCAAAATTTTCTGGTGCACAGAGCTGGCTCCGCGGTGCTAGCCCAGGGCCAAATAGGTGGCGCAGCAGCGCCGAGCATGGTCGGATAGTGCTATGACCTACTGGAGTTTGGCACCGCAGCGCGGCCGTAACGAAGGAGACTCACGCCGCAACGCCGAGTCCGGTCTTCTAACCCTAATGCATAGGTAATCGCGAAGTCTGCACGAGGTAGAAGGAACAATCGAAGCTGCAGCAATACCACCCTTAGGATCAAGACAATAAAGAAAGTTTATATGTTGAGCATGAATAATAATTGATGAAGAAGTAACTAAGGATCTTAATGTAACATTGTTAAGACATATTTAAGCCTTATGTATGATCACTTAGGGTTAAAGAAAGTCAAATTGCATGTGAAGGTAAGAATGACATAACGGAAAGCCAGAACTAATAATAACAAATCTTATACATAATTAGATTGAGAAGAAGGGTAAAATTCTTTAGGAAAATGTATGTTTATTCATGACCTAATGTGTTATGTGATGTTATCATCTACTGTAGAGACCTTAAAGACTTAAAGTGCACGTGTTATATATGTAGCAGACGTTAAAAGCAAGTATTCTAACCCTTGTTTCCGTTCAATCTGGACAAGCTTTGTGATTCATGTATTCTTACGCATGAGTTAATGTCTGATGAATTCAATGCCAATTATTTTTGCTAGACTTATGATATGTTGAATTTCTTATAACCTATCAAGTATTGACAATGATTTACCAAACTAATGTTGTTATGGTTTTCAAAAGGAGACTGAGTATGCTAAATTGTTTTGTCATCAAACGACAGGCACGTGAGGTTGCCACAACTTAAACGTATAGACGTTTAATGAATGTAGTGTTGATCAACATAGAGTACTATAGGCTGATCACCTAGACATGCTCGTAAGCTATGCCGGACTTACGGACTTCGTGCCGAGATGTCCTTTTCAAAGAACTTATGAAATGCTCATGGTCTTTGATCGGAATTGATGTTTTACTGAATAATGTTGTTGTAAAACTTTTTGAATGGAAAAAAGTGCTATTTTGAATTATCGATAGTACTTCGTAACTATTATTCAGTTATTGAAGATATATGATTCGTATGTTTCAAGCATGCTAGTTTATTAGAATTGGTGTACTTGCTAAGCTAGTTAAGCTCACTCTTACTTGAACCATATGAATGCAGCTAAGATCGAACGGATCGACGAATCCGACAAGGATAATGGGAAGGCTAAGGCGAACCCGTAGATTACCTATGTAATAGTATAGGTTTTGTAATGATAATATTCTATCTTATGACAAGAACAATTGTAATGGTTATAAAGAACCTGGGGGAATGTTAATATTTTTTTGAATATATATAAGACATATTCGTTCTTTTGAGGCATTTCAATTGAATGTTTATGTGAACTGTAGCACCATGTAGCACCATCTTTCGAATTGGAAGATACCCGGATTTGGGGGCGTCACATGTTGGTATCAAAGCATTAGGTTATAAATCTTAAGGGGGGATTTAAACCTTAAGTCATAACCTTAAGAAAAGTCAAAGAAATAAAAAATGGAAGTTAACCTTATAAAAATACATTATATATATGTTATGTGTTTTTATTATTCTACTGACGTGTACTAGTCAAACTTATTTGTGTTGTTGTAGATGTCAGGAGAAAATAGAGACGTACAGGTAGTCAGCGAAGGGTCAGTTAATCAGATAGAGATTATGCCAAACCCCATCGCAGTAGAGCCTGAAGTCGTAGTGGTTGAGTCCGGAGACTCAGAGAGCTTAGACCTTATGTCGGTATTCGATAGCATGCTAGAGGAAGAGGTGGAGGTAGTGTCCTTCAACCCGGTAGCTATAGCAGCAGAGATGGCTCCAGGGGAGTCCATGGTGTCACTTTTTATGTCAGTGTTGGATAGAAACATCCATTATTGTCAGGAGGTCAAGGAGTTGAAAGCAGAGCTCCAGGCTGTCATAGAGGATAAGACGGACGTGGAGTCCATGTGGGAGCAGGAGCATGATGAGAGAGTTTTGGTCAAGGACAAGGTCCATGAGCTGAAATAGGAGGTCTTTGAGCTCAGGAGGGAGAGTTTCCTCTATTACTATTTTGCATAATAAGGTGTTAATTTGATATAATGCTTTGTTTATGGGTTAAATATGAAAATTTTGCAAAATTAAACAAGTGGTTATAAAATATTCATTGTTGTCGGGAAATATTTGTTTGGTCGTGGAATATTCTTACTGTCGGGGAATATTCGTATGACGGCGCAGCTATTTGTGGGCCCCATAACGAAAAGCAGTCGGATGAAGATAACGATAAGTTTGAGTTTTTATAAATAACGGCATAATGGTTACCGTTAACACTTTTGGAATACCCGGTGGTTAAAATACAGTAATATGCATGGTTGCACAGTAGCACACGGCATTGCACATTATTTTTGAATTATTGATTCTTACGTAAGAAGGCACTACTCAATAATTGTTATAGAAATTACTGTTCAATATTTTATTTTATTAATTTAGTAATTGTTGCGTTGATATTTTATATTAATATTGTTGTTTCAATAATTGTCATTGCACAGTATTTCCCATTATCAGATCAATAATTCATATTATTTGAATAATATTATTAGATAGCATTATTGGTAATGTCTAAAGAAGTTCTTTCTAGGAAAGGGGTTTGGTCACCTAATTGCGCGCCAGTAAGGAGAAATCCTTATCGGAAAGCCCCCTCTTTCCTGGGAACGACCTGGTTGTCATAATTATGATTCTGTAATATTATTTATGAATAATTAATTATTGATTTATATGATAAGGAAATATCTATTTTATGTGGATATAAATGATGGATTTATTTATTTTATGTGGTTGTAAATGAAAGAATTAATGCTGAGGTGTTTTATCAGTATTTTATCGGAATGGAGGTTTTGAAAATCGTCTGTATGTGGATTTTGGTCATTTTTCGTTTTTAAAAACTTAAATCTACAAAGTTGTAGAGAATTTAATTTCCTATGGAATGGACATAAAATTCGTATTTTTCTGATAAAAGGTCTATTTATTATGAATTATTAAAGTTTCGAAAATAAATATTTTTATTAAAAACATGGTGGACCCCACTTTTGGTTGGTGAGAAATGAAATGTGCTGAAATTTATTTTCAAAAGTGGTGGGCATGAATAGTAGCAGGTAAAGCCATCAGGTAGCAGGTTAGTCTGCTATGGCGTTCTAAGCATTTTCCTATAAATAGAGTGCTTTGTTAGAATTGAAAATCACACCAGAAAAAAGTTTTTTTTTTCTCTCTCTCTCTATTATCGAGCGTATTTTGTGAGTATTTAGATACTTTGTGAGTTGTTATTCATCAGTACAAGTTTCTTTCAGCATTATACATGATATTTCAGCCGGAAGTATTGTTCTTTTGAGGTAAGGGATGTTATTTTCTTCATAATGATGTTATTCTTTCAATAACATTATACAGAAATATTGGTATGGATTTTATTATGGAATTTCTACCTTTTTGTGTTGGGGTTACTATTCACGTATACGGTACTATTCACGTATACGACACTATTCACGAATACAGCACTATTCACAGAAAAAAAATAAAATTTTCTTTTCTTTGTCCAAGTTGTCTATTATGGTTACTATCTTTGATTGTATCTATGTTTTGATCTTTATTCTTGAATTTTGCTCCACAATTGATTATTAAAAGGTATTTTTGAACTTGAATAAATTAAAGTACGAATCCCTAATCTTTTATGTTTTATCTCACTGGATTCGTTTTCTTTAAGATATTTTTCATCATCCTCAGTCCTAAATGATGATATTACTGAATATCGTTGCCCTGTAGTGCAAAGATGAACGATTACCTAATGAATATCTTTAGCCCGTAGTGCAAAGATGAACATGTGTTGAGATGAACATGACCAACTGGTGATACAAATGAATATCTTTGGCCTGTAGTGCAAAGATGAATATTTGATTCAAGATGTATATTGATTGATGTTACAGGGATAAAATATTGATGATGGACTTTTAATCTTAGAAGATAGTAGAATTCATTCTCTTCTTGACTCTTCTAATGGATTGTTGTTTCCGCTGCAGTTGTTGATCTAAAACTTGTTGTCTATTATATTCTATTAGATTTTTCCCTGTTGGAGACTAATGATAAAATGTTGTATATTATCTTAGTTATACTATTCTTTACTGGGCTAGTTGAGCTCACCCTTTTCCTTTTTGTTCCATTTTTTTTCTCAGGAGGTGAGAACATAACAAGAACTAGTCGGGGTTTGGAGTGATGGTTCAGGATAGTTGTTTTAGTAGTCCTCACTATTTTGTAAAATAGTGTATCAATAATTGTAATGAGGATTCTTTTTGAGTTTTTATACTGTCTATTAGACAATATTTGTATTCAAACTCACAGTATATGTGTTGCCGTATTTTGCACGACAATTGTATTACTGAAGTTGTAGTTGTTTTTGTACCATTTATTTGGCGACTCAGAATAGGTGATGTATACCTATTTTGGTGGCGTCAGAGTTAGTATCAAAGCTTAGGGATATGGTCTCTGGCGGAGATCGGGGAATAGAACTAGGAGGGGAGAAACGAGTAATCCTTTGCTAGTGTGTCATACCTAAGTTTATTTGGCTGGTCAGTCGGAGCATATGGTTAATATGTGATATGTTAATTTGTTAATTAACCCTTGTTTTGTGGCAGTATTTGAAAATGGCAGCTGGAAATATTAACGATGGACTGAATGAGACCGTGGAGACACCTTTAATCACCACCCAGGGGAACGTGCAACATGAAGGCAATATTCCTCCTGTAAATAACACTACCGAACACATGATGAATGATGGGATTTTTAGAAGCTTTTTGCAGTTCATGCAAAATCAGACGAGGGAGACTCGTGCATAAAATACTGGTGGAAATGATAGCAATGTGCAGCTTTTCACAGCCAAGCAGTTCAAAGAGTTGGGACCACCAGAATTTGCGAGAAAGCCGGATCCGATCAAAGCGGAGACGTGGGTTAAACAAATTACTAAGATATTTGATGTATTGGGATGCACGGAGGAACAGAAGGTTCCATTAGCCACCTTTATGTTCCTTGGTGAGACAGACTACTGGTGGGAGTCTGTGAAATGTACCCAGTCTACCGCACTCAATATGTCTTGAGAACGTTTCAGAAACTATTTATTGAAAAGTACTTTCCTGAAAGTATTCGTCATACGACGGAGGTAGAGTTTATTGGACTGGAATAAAACAACATGACGGTGTCCCAGTACGAGGAAAAGTTTACCGAGTTATCCAGGTTTGCACCTCATTTGGTAGAGGATGAGGAACGAATGACGCGGATGTTTTTGAGAGGTCTAAAATCCGAGGTTCGGCAATATCTTATCTCTGATAAATTTTCTTTATACTCAGATGTTGTAAACAAGGCTCAATTATTAGAGCGAGATAATGAGTATGTTCAACCGAGGGACCACAACCAGGGTCATACCGGTGGCAGCAGTCATCGGAGCAATGACAACCAGCGGGGAAGAAAACATTCGGACAAAAGCAGTAACCACTTTGGTGGAAATCGTGGCCATGATGATAGAAGAAGCGAGTCAGGGGGAGATTTCAAAATGAGAAGGTACAACAATGATAACGTGAAGACGTCAGCACAAACATCAACTGTTTCTAGGAGAGGAGAACGATCATCGGTCGTATATTACAAATGCGAGAAAGAGGGACACATCAGCCCAAACTACCCACAACAATCCAAGGTGTGTTATAAGTGTGGAAAAGAAGGTCATATAGCTAAAGATTGTCTTGTTGCGAAACCAAGTTCAACGGGGATGGTGACTCCAAAGACCGTCCCGGACAAGTCAAAGTCGGTGGTTCCTGGAAGGGCGTTTGTCGTGACTGCCCAAAACGCGAGGAACCCGAAAGAGGTGATCACGGGTAAGCTAATCATAAACTCTTGCAAAGTTTATTCCTTATTACATACCGGTTCCACCAATTCTTTTATCTCTCCTGCTTGTGCTCAACGTTTAAACTTGACTCCAAAGAAATTAGACATTGACTTATCTGTTAAGACTCCGTTAGGAAAAACTTTCATTACATCTACTGTTTATAAATCTTGCTTGATTCAAGTTGGTACGATCACATTACCTGCCGATCTTATTTCATTGAAAATACTTGCATTTGATGTGATTTTAGGATTTATTGGTTAACCACTCATCACGCTAAAGTTGATTGTTTTCGTAAGGTTGTTAGTTTTCATATTCCTAACATACCTGTTATGCGAATTCAAACAACCAAACCACTAAAGTCAATCACTGTCATATCAAGCCATAAAGCTATTCGTTTATTGAAAAATGGATGTCAAGCTTTCTTAGCCCATGTCACGGACTTGAACAAAAATACGTCAGATTTGAATAATCTTTCTATTGTTAGTGAATTTCCTGACGTATTTCCTGAAGAACTTCCCGGTCTACCCCCAGAACGCGAATTTGAATTCTTTATTAACCTTGAACCGGGTACAAAGCCCATTTCTAAAACCCCATATCGAATGGCTCCTATTGAACTTCAGGAGTTAAAGGCCCAACTTCAGGAGTTGTTGGACATCGGTTTTGTGACAACCCGATAATTTAAATTTTTTTTAAAATTTTATTAATTGATTTAAGGTTTAATAATAGAACCTAGACAACAAATAAGTGTATGCGTTTGATATTTTTCAGAAGGGATTTTGAGGATTTCAAAATTCTGTGAAGGATTTAAGTGAATTATTCAGGATTAAGGAATAAATGAATGTGTTCTGTGTATATAGTTGTATATGCGTACAATATGTGGTTAAGGGTCAAGGGTTGACCAGATAAATGATAGCTATAACAAACCCTAAGTATATATTAAGAACGTCATCGTTCGGTTAGAAAATTCTAACGATTAACAAGAAACCCTAGAAACTGGTTCTGAAAAGCCTAATTTCAGTTTCGAGATTTCGAAACCCTTATTCGATGTATGAAACCCTAATCTGGGAACTTAAATGAGTATTATATTGCTTAAGTGCTATTAATTATAATATTAATTAGGGTAAAGTTAATTTATTAGCAAACCCTAATTTCAAATTTAGAAAACCCTAATTTCTGGATTAGGAACCCTAATTCATAATTAGGAAAAACCTAAGTGTTAATTTAATAATTTTTTAATGTTAATTAGGAAATATTAATGCTAATTTTCAAGTTATAAGTAATTAGAAAACCCTAATCTAATTACCAAATATAATTTTTAAATTAGAAAATTATTTTTCTATTAGAAACTCTAATTAGTGGTTTATAAACTCTAATGACCATTTTGACCCTAATTGCTTAATTAGTAATTTTAATTAGGATATACTAATCCTAATTAGCAAGATTTAAATTATGATTAAGAAATTTTAATATAATTACAAAATTCTAATTATAATTTAGAAATATTAATTTTTGATTTTTAAAACCGAAATTCTGAATGTTAGAAACTAAATTGCAAAGTTAAGGGTTAAATTCTAAACCCTAAAGGGTTCAAACCAAACCCTAAACCCTAAGGGTTTGGTCAATTGACAAAAATGCCATTAAATATAAAATACAAATGACTAAAAAGCCCTTTAGTGATTTATTGGATGTTTCTTGTAAATCTAGCCAAAGGAGGGTTGGCCACCAACTCCAACCACTCCATGTGACTAAAATATCACAGCAGTCAGCTACAAATCTCAGCCATTACAAAGCAACATGTTATATATAGAGTTGGAGAGAGAAAACCCACTCACTTTACTTGCTAACTTGTCCAAGACTTGCCTCTCTCTAAAATTTCGAGATTGAGAGTGAATATGAGTATTAAGTTTAGACAATATCATCTCTTAGCATTCCCATAAAAGATTCAAGGGTCCGAATCCAAGATCAAAGCTCAAAGTGGTAAAAACCCTAAATCTTAAAATTTTATGATTTGATGTTTAATGTTGTAATTGGTGGGTTAAAGTTATGTATTAAGGTGTCTATTAGTGATCTGGATTGTTAAATCCCAGATCCATAACATTTACTTGCACAAAATTGGGTTTTTTTGAAACTGACTATGAACCCTAGAATATGGCCTAACAGCCGAATGTCAGGGCTCATAGATCCTTACCTGTTAATTGTTTTTGTGTTTTAAGCTTTTATACTTGTAGTATGTAGTAAGGATTGTGATCTGGAACTTGAATCAAGCTTAGATCACGTGTAGATTAAAAGTTATAGGCCGTCAAAGGGCGTTGACCATTCATAGAAAAACGCTTTCTGGGCAGCCCAGAATTCTAGAAGCGTCTGACAACCTTTTGGTGATCTGTGATCTTCTTTCTGTGAAGCGATCTGGCCATGTTGTTGTTATATGTATGTAGACTGACAATTAGACTACCCATAAATGCCTTTAGTACTTCCAGATCATGCACTGGATCAAAGTTGTAGCAGGTCAAACCATCGTTGACCACCAGCCTCTTGATGAAATCTGGGAAACCTAGATTTCTCAAGAACAGTCCCAGACCACCACTTTGATCGGTCCAGATCTTGATTAGGTGATGTTTTTAAGTTGATGTAAGGTTATAGAGTTGTACTCTGATATTTACTATACACGAATGAACCATTATATCACACAAACAATACATAGACTGAAAGATACAAGGATCTAAGGTAGCACCTTTCGTACTGTTTGAATTTCAAACCTCGTAAATTCAAGAAACAAGCCTGACATCGATTTCTGTAACTTAGATCTTGCACAATTGATATGTTTTAGCCATACAACTTGATGGACATTGTAGTATTACATTATTACTACAAACCTATTACGTTAGAATGCCCAGAAACATAACGAACAAGAAATTAGAACCGGTCAAACTACCTACCTCGATGACTGACATGAAGTCTGAAGAACACTCAAGAACAGGCCAAGAACAACTACAGCGACGGGTTTGTCGCTATATGGCCCTTTTAGCGACAGTTTATTTAGTAAATTAATAATTTAATTATATAAATTGAAATAAATAGTTTTTAATTATTAAAAATACATAATAAATTATGAAAAATTATTTTAAAGTCTGAAAAATAGTTTTTAATTATTTTCAGTAAATTTCATAAATATTTAATATTTTTGGAATATAAATGGTATTTAATTTATTTAATTATAATATTAAATAAATTATTTAAAATGATTTTAATACATGAAAAATCATGAAAAATAATATTATGGTATTAGAAAATATTTGAAGTTATTTTTAATGACTTTTAATATTTTGTGATGAATTTCATTAATTAATCAATATTAATGATAATTAGTTTATTTAATCAATATAAAAATATTTTAAGTTATAAAATATAACTTTTTTTTTGATATTTTGTCATGAAAATATTAATATTTTAATATTAATAGCAATTATCGGATAATGAATTTAAGTGTTTAAAAATAATATAAATATGATTTTAAGGTATTAAAATACTTTGATATATTATAAATATATTATAATAATATATACATATATTTTATTAATATTTGATAATAAATAAATATTAATGATAAAGGAATTATGATGTATTTAATTCATTTAAATACAATTTTAATGATTGAAAATACATGACAAATGATAATAATTATTTAAAAATTATTATGAGACTTGGAAATATATTTCGACTGTTATTAAAATTATCTTAGATAATTGTGAACTGTTAAGTCAGAGTTTAATTGAACATAAACTCGTGAATTTTGTCCGACTAGACCGTAATCGTCGGGATGTTAGAATTTTGTCGGATTCAACTCGGACTTAAATAGTCTGACTTGATGCTAAGTTTTATGTGTTGAATAGAAAGATAGGGTTATGTGTTATGTGTTTAGGTTATTCTATGTGTGTGTGTATATATATATATATATATATATATAGTATTATATTGTGATGATATTATTCTAATATTGGAGATCTATATTACGAATAATAGGTCTTTGGATAAAGCGTATAAATTACGTAGCGGTAATCAACGGTTCAGGCAAGTTTGTTTTTACTTAACTCTACTAAGAGTTGTTTCATTCAGATATGCTTATGGTTAATCATTGATGGTTGCCATGTAGAATTGTACTATGTACATATTGCATGTATAAGTAAGGTATGAAAGGCTGATCACCTTCATTACCGTTTTGTCTAGATATATTTGTTCATGTATAATACTTGTTCAGTCAAAAGTTTGTTCCTGCTAGTTAACAATTATATTGTTGAATTATAGCCAGCTTATTATTCAGACTCTTTCAATCATGATATATCGTTATATTATTGAACTTAAACTTGCTGGGAAATTCTTATGCTCACCCTTGCTATATCATGATAAACATTGCAGATTAAAGCGAATGCTTCGGATACAAGAAAATGTTAAAGACAGTTCCAGCTTAAAGTTAATGTGTGCAATTAATTTTGTAATAGTATAGTTTGCTAATGATGTTATGTGTTAGATAGTTATGAATTGTGTATAAGTTAAGGTTACTCGACCTTGGGGAATAGTGTGTAAGTTTAATGTATAAACAATTTATGTTTATATCTTCCGCAAATATAGTAATAGTGATAAAATGATCGAACCAGATCCGCGGTGATTCGGGACCTCGGATTCGGGGACCTCACAGTTGGTATCAGAGCTGTAGGTTATGAACCTTAGGTAGGAATACATGAGACTAATAATCGCAATGATTAGGATAAGTACTAACCCAAATAGAGTTAGTTGGTCGGTAAGATTCAAAGACGAATCTCGGCGGGTTATAAAAGATACAAAGTTCCCTAACTCTGATAATAAAGTAAACAGTAGTGAAGAATAGATAGATTTTAAAAGACTAAAAGCGCAGTGATAGAAGATCGTAAAACAAAACGATCAAGACATAGAAATAAATCGTAATATATACGATAAGATCACCCCGTGATCTGATAAGGTGATGGCAGAGAGAAGAATCAATCTAATGATTGAACAGTTTACAACAAGATTGTTGAGTGTCGGTTGTACTATGAATTTGTACAGATTCAGGAAAGGATTATGAATACAAGTTGAATGAAATTCGTATTGAGAAGGGGATTAGGATTAAGTTGGGATTATGAAATATCTGTGTCGCGCTATTTTATATATGCATGTTAAGAGGGTGATTACTTTCTCATGCGTATAACAAATAGATAGGTCATAGGTAGAGAATATAAGGTTAAGAACGAGTTCTTAAAACTCATACTTATGTGACATGCTTGACTCATAGTTATATGAAATGTTTATGAACCCCTCAGCGAATGGACACCAAAGGTTTGATTAGGACAAGTTCTTAAACTCATATGATTATGGTAATTTATGGACTCATAAGTGTGGTTTTACGAACTGGGCATAGATGTGTGTGAATGGAGAATTGAGGATTATAGGAACAGATAGATTGATTAAGCAAATGATTATTAGTGGAGACATAAGTTTTCCAAAACTCCTAACTATGCTAGACTTCGGCATTTTGACATCAAGCTAAATACGTACTATGTGCTTTTAAAAAAAAAATTATATGTAGACTCGTAATCATTTTTGAAATGGTTTAAAGTATAGTCTATGCTACTTATTTCAGCTAGACGCAAATGATTTGAATTATCAAAATATATTTTATTTATCACTCATGTACCATGTAACCTGGTGCAAGATGATAAAAAGTGATGGAGTTGTAAATACAGGAACACTTAGTGTGAATTTGATCTAAAATCGTTATTCCACTATTGTATGATGTGTTATGACAAAGTCATACAATGACGGCATCCTCAAATGGTCTGTTAATACAGTATGGCATCATAACGTCATTCTCGAAAATATTTTCAAAAATTTTAATTTGCCAACGGGGTTTGGCTACACCTAAATAATTCGATTGAATTGAATTATTAATATGGGTCTATGCTATTCAATTCAGCTAGACTAAAGTTTATGAAAACTCTAAGTGTTCATTGAAAGGAATTTCCCAAACCAAATTGTTTTGGTGCGGAATCCAATAAGATTGAGGCAGAATTTTTGTGCCTATGACAGTGACGAGGAACATATAAAAGCAGTACTTGGCCAGTACAGGGCGTATCGGGCTAATCACCCTTTGTGTCTGTAAGTTATGCCTGTTTGTGGATGAATTTTCGTATAACCTTTGCGAAAATGACAGACAAATAGTCTATATGACTCCTCAGCAAAATTTGAAAATTTTTACTCTTGTGAGTGGTGTATTGGGTAGTATATGATAATGTGTGTGAAGGGTGTAAGCAGTATGGTGTAAGGTGTAAGGTAAATTTCGGGGACGAAATTTTTAGAAGAAGGGGTGAATGTGACAACCCGAGAATTTGAATATTTTTAAAAAATTTATTAATTGATTTAAGATTTAATAATAGAACATAGACAACAAATAAGTGTATGCGTTTGATATTTTTATGAAGGAATTTTGAGGATTTCAAAATTCTGTGAAGGATTTAAGTGAATTATTCAGGATTAAGGAATAAGTGAATGTGTTCTGTGGATATAGTTGTATATGTGTACAATATGTGGTTAATGGTCAAGGGTTAACTAGATAAATAATATCTGTAACAAACCCTAAGTATATATTAAGAACGTCAACGTTCGGTTAGAAAATTCTAACGATTAACAAGAATCTCTAGAAACTGGTTCTGGAAACCCTAATTTCAGTTTCGGGAATTTGAAACCCTAATTCGATGTATGAAACCCTAATTTGGGAACTTGAATGATTATTATATTGCTTAAGTGATATTAATTATAATATTAATTAGGGTAAAACTTAATTAATTAGCAAACCCTAATTTCAAATTTAGAAAACCCTAATTTCTGGATTAGGAACCCTAATTCATAATTAGAGAAAACATAAGTGTTAATTTAATAATTTTAATGTTAATTAGAAAATATTAATCCTAATTTTCAAGTTATAAGTAATTAGAAAACCCTAATCTAATTACGAAATCTAATTTTGGTATTAGAAAATTATTTTTCTATTAGAAACCCTAATTAGTGGTTTATAAGCCCTAATGACCATTTTGACCTTAATTGCTTAATTAACAATTTTAATTAGGATATACTAATCCTAATTAGCAAGATTTAAATTATGATTAAGAAATTTTAATATAATTACAAAATTCTAATTATAATTTAGAAATATTAATTTTCGATTTTTAAAACCGAAATTCGGAATGTTAGCAACTAAATTGCAAAGTTAAGGGTTAAACCTTAAACCCTAAAGGGTTCAAACCCTAAACCCAAACCCAAACCCTAAACCCTAAGGGTTTGGCCAATTAACAAAAATGCCATTAAATATAAAATAAAAATGACTAAAATGCCCTTTAGTGTATTATTGGATGTTTCTTGCAAATCTAGCCAAAGGAGAGTTGGCCACAAACTCCAACCACTCCATGTGACTAAAATATCACAGCCATTAGCTACAAATCTCAGCCATTACATAGCAACATGTTATATATAGAGTTGGAGAGAGAAAACCCACTCACTTTACTTGCTAACTTGTCCAAGACTTGTCTCTCTCTAAAATTTCGAGATTGAGAGTGAATATGAGTATTATGTTTGGACAATATCATCTCTTAGCATTCCCATAACATATTCAAGGGTAAGAATCCAAGATCAAACCTCAAAGTGGTAAAAACCCTAAATCTTAAAATTTTATGATTTGATGTTTGATGTTGTAATTGGTGGGTTAAAGTTGTGTATTAAAGTGTCTTTTAGTGATCTGAGTTGTTAAATCCCAGATCCATAACATCTAGTTGCACGAAATTGGGTTTTATTTGAAACTGACTATGAACCCTAGAACATGGCCTAACAGCCGAATGTCAAGGCTCATAGATCCTTACCTGTTAATTGTTTTTGTGTTTTAAGCTTTTATACTTGTAGTATGTAGTAAGGACTGTGATCTGGAACTTAAATCAAGCCCAGATAACGTGTAGATTGAAAGTTATAGGCTGTCAAAGGGCTTTGACCGTTCACAAAAAAATGCTTTCTAGGCAGCCCAGAATTCTAGAAGCGTTTGACAACCTTTTGGTGGTCTCTGGTCTTCTTTCTATGAAGCGATCTGGCCATGTTGTTGTTATATGTATGTAGACTGACATGTAGACTTCCAGATCATGCACTGGATCAAAGTTGTAACAGGTCAAACCATCGTTGACCACCAGCCTCTTGATGAAATTTGGGAAACCCAGATTTCTCAAGAACAGTCTCGGACCACCACTTTGACCGGTTCTGATCTTGCTTGGGTGATGTTTTTAAGTTGATGTAAGGTTATAGAGTTGTACTCTGATATGTACTATACACGAATGAATCATTATATCACACAAACAATACACAGACTTAAAGATACAAGGATCTAAAGTAGAACCTTTCGTACTGTTTGAATTTCTGGGCAGTCCAGAAATTCAAGAGCAAGCCTGACATCGATTTCTGTAGCTTAGATCTTGCACAATTGATATGTTTTAGCCATACAACTTGATGGACATTGTAGTAATACATTATTACTACAAACCTATTACGTTAAAATGCCCAGAAACATAACGAACAAGAAATTAGAACCGGTCAAACTACCTACCTCGATGACTGACCTGAAGGTCTGAAGAACACTCAAGAACAGGCCAAGAACACCTATAGCGACGGGTCTGTCGCTATAGGGCCCTTTTAGCGACAGTTTATTTAGTAAATTAATAATTTAATTAAATAAATTGAAATAAATGGTTTTTAATTATTAAAAATACATAATAAATTATGAAAAATTATTTTAAAGTCTGAAAAATAGTTTTTAATTATTTTCAGTATATTTCATAAATATTTAATATTTTTGGAATATAAATGGTATTTAATTTATTTAATTATAATATTAAATAAATTATTTAAAAATGATTTTAATACAAAAAATCATGAAAAATAATATTATAGTATTAGAAAATATTTTAAGTTATTTTAATGACTTTTAATATTTTGTGATGAATTTCATTAATTAATCAATATTAATGATAATTAGTTTATTTAATAAATATATTAAATAAATTATGGAAAAATAAAATTAATGATTTAAAAATCATATAAAAAAGATTTATGTGTTATAAAAATATTTTAAGTTTTAAAATATAACTTTTGATATTTTGTCATGAAAATATTAATATTTTAATATTAGTAGAAATTATCGGATAATGAATTTAAGTGTTTATAAATCATATAAATATGATTTTAAGGTATAAACAATACTTTGATATATTATAAATATATTATAATAATATGACATATATTTCATTAATATTTGATAATAAATAAATATTAATGATAAAGGAATTATGAGGTATTTAATTCATTTAAATACAATTTTAATGATTGAAAATACACGATAAATGATAATAATTATTTAAAAATTATTATTAGACTTGGAAAAATATTTCGACTGTTATTAAAATTATTTTAGATAATTGTTAGCTGTTAAGTTAGAGTTTAATTGAACTTAAACTCATGAATTTTGTCCGACTAAACCGTCGGGATGTTAAAATTTTGTCGGATTCAACTCGGACTTAAATAGACTGACTTGATGCTAAGTTTTATGTGCTGAATAGACGGATAGAGTAATGTGTTATGTGTTTAGGTTATTCTATATATATATATATATATTATAGTATTATATTGTGATGATATTATTCTAATATTTGAGATCTATATTATGAATAATAGGTCTTCAGATAAAGCGTATAAATCAAGTGGCGGTAATCAACTCAATGCTTCGTAGAATTTACTACTGCATATATATGCATGAATAAATCAAAATGAAAGGTGTGATCGCCTTCATTACCGCTTTTGTCCAGATATATTTGTTCATGTATAATACTTGTTCAGTCAAAAGTTTGTTCCTGCTAGTTCACAATTATATTGTTGAATTATAACCAGCTTATTATTCAGACTCTTTCAATCATGATATATCGTTATATTATTGAACTTAAACTTGCTGGGCAATCCTTATGCTCACCCTTGCTATATCATGATAAACATTGCAGATTAAGGCGAATACTTCAGATACAAGGAAATGTTAAAGACAATTCCAGCTTAAAGTTAATGTGCACGACTAGTTTTGTAAAAGTATAGTTCGATAATGATGTTATGTGTTAGATAGTTATGAAATGTGTATAAGTTAAGGTTACTCGACCTTAGGGAATAGTGTGTAAGTTTAATGTATAAACAATTTATGTTTATATCTTCTGCAAATATAGTAATAGTGATAAAATGATCGAACAGGATCCACGATGATTCGGGACCTCGGATTCAGGGACCTCACAGGTTTCATTCATCCTAGTATATCTCCTTGGGGTGCTCCTGTGTTATTCGTAAAGAAGAAAGACGGGAGTATGCGACTTTGTATTAATTACCGGGAATTAAACCATGTCACCATCAAGAATAGGTATCCGCTACCTCACATTAATGACTTGTTTGACCAGTTGCAAGGAGCACAATTTTTTTCAAAGATCGATCTTCATTCTAGATATCATCAACTGAAGATTAAAACTTAGGATATTCCGAAGACTGCCTTCAGAACTCGGTACAGGCATTATGAATTCTTAGTCATGTATTTTGGATTGACTAATGCTCCTGCTGCTTTCATAGATATGATGAACCGTGTGTTCAAAGAATATTTGGATCAGTTCGTTGTTGTCTTTATTGATGACATCCTCATCTATCCCAAAAGCCATGAAGATAATGAGCGCCATTTGAAGCTGGTACTACAAAGGCTTCGTGAAAACAAGCTATATGCTAAGCTGAAGAAATGCGAGTTCTGGCTTGAGGAAGTAGCATTTCTTGGGCACGTGGTGTCAAAACATGGAGTATCTGTCGACCCAACAAAGATTGAAGCCATACAAAGTTGGGAGCAACCGAAGTCGGTGACCGAAGTACGTAGCTTTCTGGGCTTAGCAGCTTACTATCAGAGATTCGTTGAAGGATTTTTTCGAATCGCTACTCCGTTAACTCAGCTGACTCGTACATATACAAAATTCGGTTGAAGGGAGGATTGTGAAAAGAGTTTTCAAGAACTCAAGAGGAGACTCATTTCGGCACCTGTTCTGACAATACCATTTGGTTCGGATGGATTTGTTATCTACAACGATGCTTCAGGTAAAGGGTTAGGATGTGTTCTCATGCAACATGGGAAATTCATATCCTATGCCTCGTGATAACTCAAAGAATATGAGAGGAATTATCCTACTCATGATCTGGAGTTGGCAGCGGTCATTTTTGCATTTAAGATCTGGAGACACTACTGATATGGGGAGAAAGTGGAGATCTATACAGATCATAAAAGCCTCAAATATTTCATCACCCAAAAGGAACTCAATATGTGGCAATGACGTTGGCTCGAGTTGTTGAAAGATTATGACCATACCATCTAATACCATCATGGAAAAACAAACGTGGTAGTTGACGCATTGAGTAGAAGAGCATATGCGGGTACGAGTGCAATGTTGTTAACACAAAGGCCCATTTTGTATGACTTGCAAAGGATGAAGATAGAGTTAAAAGCTCCAAGTACCCACGTGATGATTTGAACATACGAGTAGAACTGACTTTAATCGATAAAGTTAAAGTTGCTCAAGCTACGTGTGACGCCCCAAAATAGGTATACATCACCCATTCTAAGTCGCCAAATACATGGTACAGAAACAAATACAACTTCAGTAATACAATTGTCATGCAAAATACGACAACATATATACTGTGAGTTTGAATACAAATATTGTCTAATAGAGAGTATACAAACTCAAAAAGAGTCCTCATTACAATTATTGATACTGTAAGACCCCAACTTTTATAAATAAAGATGAATTTTCTATAAATATCATTTTTGAATATTATGGAATGAATTTGATATAATGTTATAGTTGTGGGTAATATTTATAAATTTTGCAAAGTACGCAAGTTGTTATATCATATTTGATTGGTCGGGGAATATTCGTTTTAACAGGGAATATTCATACAACGACACAATCATTGGTGGACCCCACAACAGAATTATTGTCGGATTGAGAAAACGACAAAAATAATTTATGAAAATAACGGCGGAAGTTTTACCGTTAACTGTTAAAATACCCGATATTAAAAGTATAGTAATACGCATAGTTGCACAGTAGCACGCGGTATTAATTATTGATGCTTACGTGAGAAGTCACTCAGTTTTGTTCAACTATTGCTACAGTAATTGCTGCATAATATCTCACATTATTTGATTCAATTATTGTCAATATTTTATATATTATTAAATCAATAATTGAGACGACAAAGTTATTAATATTATTATTTGCAATATTAACGATGTCTAGAAGTTCTGTCAATGAGAGGTTTGGTCACCTAATTGCGCGCCAATAGGGAGAAATCCTTATTGGAAAGCCCCCTCTTTCCTGGGAACGACCTGGTCGATTAATATTGTGAATTATAATAATAGTGATAAAAGTTGTTAAAAATATTGAGGAATTTTTTATGAAGTATTTGTGGTATTTTATGAACCCCCATTTACCCATTTTTCAAAATTAGCGGTAGAAATTATTTAAAGGTGGGGCCCACATGTGGGGGCCATATGTGGGGCCCATATGTGTTGAAAAACTAATTTTGGAAATGGGGGTGAGAGGAAGTTACGTAAACGAGAGGTAAAATATATTTATAAATATGGTATGTGATGTGTGTGTGTGTATATATATATATATATATATATATATATATATAATATGAGTGGAAAAGTGATAATATGATAGTGATAGGTGTAAAGTGTGTGTGTGTGATAGTGATGTGGGTGTTTATAATATTAGTGGAGGATGGTGGAAAAGGTGGAGTGTATTATATATATATATATATATATATATATATATATATATATATATATATATATATATATATATATGTGGTGTGGGTATATATATATATATATAATTTTTGCAAGTGAAATGATGGGGTGGAGAAACAATCCTAAGGTTGTGAGTGGTAGTGGTTTATTTGTTGCTTTATTACATTATAACATGTATTGTCTATTATATATATATATATATATATATATATATATATATATATATATATATATATATATATTACAATTGGTTGCTTTGATCTTATTGGAGGAAGGCTTGACTTTTGCATCCGTAGTTTATAAAAAATTCATCTGTGAATTATTGCGTCTGTGATATTTTCCTTACACAATGCCCTTCCATTCTTCTATAAATAGAAGCTCATTCCTTCATTATTTCTTACAAATTTACTGAAACTCTAGAGAGAGAAATTATAGAGAAACTATAGAAAAGTATTATGTTACTTCCCTACTCTTATATCCAGTTTCTTTTACGGTAAGGGGTATTGTGACGCCCCCAAAATTAGGTATACATCACCCATCTTGGGTCGTCACTTACATGGTACAAAATTCAAATACAACTTCTCGATACAACCGTCAGGTACAATACGACAAAACATATAATCATGAGTTTGAATACAATTATAGTCTACTAGAGATTATACAAACTCAAAAGGAGTCCTCATTATAATTATTAACACACTATTTCATAGAATAGTGAGGACTACTAATGCTATCCTCTGGACCGTCACTCCGTTCCCCGACTAGCCCCTGCTATGTTCTCATTTCCTGAAGAGAACAGTGAAAGAAAGGGTGAGCTCAACTAGCCTAGTAAGAAATATTATGACTAAGATAATGTAGAATAAATTATCGTTAGCCTTCAACAGTGTTAAATTGATAAAATATAACAACATCAAGTTTAACTGCAGCGAAACAAGCAATCCATTAAAAGAGTCAAGTAGAGAATAAAATCTACTATCTTATATGATTTAAAAGGTTTTTCATGACTTTTATCGTTGGGACTCGACAATAAATAATCCACATCATCGAATCACCCCACACTTTCTACTGACGAGGATATTCTTTAGTATCACGACCACAAATTATCCATGCACTACAGCCAAGGACATTCGTGTATTCATTAATGGTCATGATCATGCCAACAGCTGTCCATCAATGCACTATGGGCCAATTATAACTTTTACCACACCATTTGTAACATTACTATTAAATGATTACACCGAATAATCCTCAGTGTCATAATCATACCAAGTCCATCTATGCACTACGAAACCACAGATGACTTTCAACATAATATAAACATGAGGATGATGACAATGATATAAGAATTCAATAAAACAAGTTCAAGAATTAATTTATCCAGAACTAATAATGTCCAAATTGTCGACATGATCTTGCTTTGTAGAGTAAAACTCAAGAATGATCGGAAGAATATTTCCATGAAAGATCTTTGGATGAAGCGCAAATATCAAGAATATTCTACTAATTTCATGGAGTATAGAAGTCAAAACTTTAACCAACCGAGTATAATAAAAATGGAATAACAAAAGAAATCACCATGCATGCGGTACTTGGCAGATAGACGGTTATTCAATGTAATAATAATAACGAAACCAGTCGTGCAAAATTTTGCAAGACGGGATGTTCCAACAGAATAATAAAGATTTTAACCGAGATCCGATGTAAAACACATGCACGTGATGTTCCAAAATAATAATAATAAAGACGGAACCGAATTCCGGTGTAAAACACATAGGCAGGATGTTCCAACAAAATAATAATAAAGATTTTACCAGTCCCAAGGCGTAAACGCATGAGCATGTGATGTTCCAACGTAATAATAGAAGAATGTCACCAAGTATAGGTAAACAGCAGATATCTGAGTTATTCCAATGAATAATAAGCAATGGAATAACAATAGTTCTCTTCATGAATAAGAAAGAATAACACCCCTTACATTAGTAGTAGATTGAATATTGCGGCAGTGAGTGTAGTAACAAAATACTCTTCTTCTTTCTCTCATTATTCTCTACATACTTTCTCTCTCTATAGCTTGGATGAATTAAATGAAAAATAATGAAGCACTAGGCCTCTATTTATAGAAGATTTCTAGCTTAGCACTTGAAATGTGAAAAGGCAAGTGGCTTGACGACTGATGATGTGAAAAGAAAAGTGGTTTGACGTCTGTAATGTGAAACGACAATTGGTTCGACGCCTGTAATATGAAACGACAAGTGGTTTGACGTCTGGTAAAGATAGTTACTATTGACGAAGGTAATTACTATTAATGAAGGTAATTACTATTGATGAAGGTAATTACTATTAACGAAGATAATTACTATTTACAAAGGTAATTACTATTGACAAAGGTAATTACTATTGACAAAGAGACTCTTAGATGATGACATATGGGTCCCCCCATAAAATAACCAAACTTACCACAAACGTCTCATAATAGACTCTTTATATACATCAGGGATCGAATAAATATTACCACAAATCATTTTATTTTTAATCAACACATATTTAATCTTTCAACAATTATTAATCATTTATAACTTGTCGTCTCAATTATTGATTTAATAATAGAACATATTATCTGTATGATCTTTGTGACAATAATTGAATCAATAATATAAGAGATATGAATCGACAATTCTGTAGTAATAATTGAGTATAGTTGAGTGACTTCTCACGTAAGCATCAATAATCAATACTTGTAGCTACTATGCAACCACGCCAGACATCAGCATACTTTTACTACCGGGTAGTTCAACAGGTTTTTAACGGTAACACCTCCGTAGTTATTTTCATAAAAAAGTATTTTTGTCGTTTTCTCAATTCGATAATAATTACATTAGGGGTCCACCAATGTTTGTCTGCCGTCGCATGCGAATATTCCCCAAAAAAAAGAATATTCCCCACCAAACGAATATTTTATAACAACTTGCTTACTTTGCAAAATTTATAAATATTATCCACAACTATAACATTATATCAAATTTATTCCATAATATTCAAAAATAATATTTATAGAAAATTCATCTTTATTTATAAAAGTTGGGGTCTTACAGGTATTATTTCTTTTGTATTCATGGAGAAAACTTCTGTTATTCCATTATTTATTATTATGTTGCAATAACCTGTATACGCAGGCTACCCTATACTTGGTGAAATTCTTCTGTTATTCCATTATTTATTATTCTGTTGGAATATCCTTTTTGTGCGTTTTACGTCGGACCTAGTTACATTCTTTATTATTCTGTTGGAATATCATGTCTCTGCGTTTTATGTCGGACCTTGTTCCTTTATTTATTATTCATTGGAATATCACATGCATGCGATTCTGTTGGACTGGTTCTCATTATTTATTATTCATTGGAATAACTTTTTATCTGGTCTATCGCGATACACGGTGATTTCTTTTGTTATTCCATTCTTTATTATACTCAGTTGGTTAAAGTTTTGACTTCTATACTCCATGAAATTAGTGGAATATCCTTGATATTTGCGCTTCATCCAGTATCTTTTCATGGAAATATTCTTCTGAGCATTCTTGAATTTTATTCTACAAAGCAGTATCATGTTGACAATTTAGACGTTATCAGTTTCTAGATAAATTAATTCTTGAACTTGTTTTATTGAATTCTTATATCATTGTCATCATCCTCATGTTTATATTATGTTGAAAGTCATCTGTGGCCTGTAGTGCATATATGGACTTGGTATGATTATGATCAGGGATTATTTGGTATAATCATGACCGTAATGTTACAAATAATGTGGTAAAAGTCCTCATTGGCCCGTAGTGCATTCATGGACAGTTGTTGGCATGATCATGACCGTTGATGAATACACGAATATCCTTGGTTGTAGTGCATGGATAATTTGTGGTTGTGATACTAATGAATATCCTTGGCCGTAGTGCAGGGATGATGTGGATTATTTATTAAGATGAGTCTTAGCGATAAAAGTCATGAAAAACCTTTTAAATCATAGAAGATAGTAGATTTTACTCTCTACTTGACTCTTCTAATGGATTGCTTGTTCATTTGAGCTTAAACTTGATGTTTGTTATATTTTATCAGTTTAACACTGTTGAAGGCTAATGATAATTTATTCTGCATTATCTTAGTCATAATATTTCTTACTAGGATAGTTGAGCTCACCCTTTTTCTTTCATTGTTCTCTTCAGGAAATAAGAACGTAGCAAGGACTAGTCGGGGAATGGAGTGACGGTCCAGATGATAGCATTAGTTGTCCTCACTATTCTATGAAATAGTGTGATAATAAATGTATTGAGGACTTATTTTGAGTTTAAATACTGTCTAGAAAACAATATTTGTATTAAAACTCACAGCTCATGTTGTATATTTTAAGTTATATTTGTATTCTGTACCATGTATTTGGCGACTCAGAATACGTGATGTATACCTATTTTGGGGGTGTCACAGTTGGTATCAAAGTTTAGGGATATGAGAATAGAACTAGGAGGGGAGAGACGGGGAATTCCTTCGCTAGTATGACCTACCTAAGTTTATTTAGAATTTAATTGGTCGGTGAGAATATAGGGATAATATGTTACATGTTAATTAACCTTTGTTTTGTGGCAGTATCTGAAAATGACATCCGAGAATGTTGAGAATAGCAATGGAGCACAGGCGACTGTTGATTCACCACATATAAATAATCAGGATAATGTGCATCAAGAAGGCGACAATCCTCATGCAAACAACAACACTGACCAAATGATGAATGATGGAATGTTCAGAGGCTTTATGCAATTCATGCAAAAGCAGGCAAGAGCGGCTCCTATCCAAAATGTAGGTGGAAACAATAGAAACTCTCGGACGGTCATCGCTAAACAGTTCAAGGAGCTGGGACCACCGGAGTTTATTGGAGAGCCAAAACCACTTAAGGCGAAGCATGGATAAAGCAGATCACCAAGATATTTGATGTCTTGGGATGCTCTGAGTAGCAAAAGGTTCCCTTTACCGCCTTTATGTTGCGAGGAGAGGCAGATTACTGGTGGGAATCGATAAAGCGTACTCAACCTGCCGCACTGAAGATGTCTTGGGAGAAGTTCCAAGAACTATTCAATGACAAGTACTTTCCCAAAAGTATTCGTCACATAAAAGAGGTAGAGTTCATCAAGTTGGAGTAGAATAATATGACCGTGTCACAGTACGAAGCAAAGTTTGCTGAGTTGTCCCGGTTTGCGTCCCACTTGGTGGATAATGAAGTGAGAATGACACGGGTGTTTTTAAGGGGTTTAAAGCTGGAGATACGTCAAAATCTTATTTCTCATAAACTGTGTTTCTATTCAGATGTTATAAATAGGGCTCAGTTAGTGGAGCGCGATAACGAGTCAACGCAACCAAAAGAGAGCAGCCGACAAAATGATAATACCAATGAGAGTAGTCATCGAAGTGGTGACAACAAGCGTAGAGGGAATCAACAGGCCAGAAATGGTAACCACTTCGGTGGTAATCAGTGCCAAAATAATAAGAATGGACATTTCAAGAAGAGGAGATTCAACAATGATGGAAAGACGTCAGCACCAGCACCCGTTGTTAAGGAAGGAGAACGTCCACCTATCATATGCTTCAAATGCGGAGGAGAAGGATACATCAGTCCAAACTGCGCGATGCCGTCCAAAGCATGTTATAATTGTGGAAGAGAAGGTCACTTAGCCCGATTTTGTCTTTCACCGAAGACAAGTTCAGCTAGGATGGAGGCACCAAAGGCCGTCCCAAAAAAGTCAAAGCCGGTAGTGAAAGGGAGAGCGTTTGTTGTAACCTCCCAGAAAGCAAGGAACCCGAATGAGGTCATCACGGGTAAGTTTATCATAAACTCTAGCAAAGTCTATACTTTATTTGATACATGTTCTACCCATTCTTTTATTTCTCCTACTTGCGCTCAACGATTAAATTTGACTCCGAAGAAATTAGACTTTGACTTATCTGTGGAAACTCCATTGGGAGAAACCTTTAGTACATCCACTGTTTATAAGTCTTGTTTGGTTCAAATTGGTACCCTCACATTACCTATCGATCTTATTTCATTGAAAATACTTGCATTTGATGTGATTCTAGGGATAGATTGGTTAATTACTCATCATGCTAAAATTGATTATTTTCGTAAGGTTGTTAGCTTTCATATTCATAACCAACCTATTATGCGAATTCAAGCAACTAAACCATTAAAATCAATCACTTTCATTTCAAGCCATAAAGCTATTCGTTTATTGAAAAACGGATGTCAAGCATTCTTAGCTCATGTAACGGATCTAAACAAAAATACGTCAGTTTTGAATGATATTTCTATTGTTAATAAATTTCCCGACGTATTCCCTGAAGAACTTCCTAGCCTACCCCGTGGCGTGAAATTGAATTTTTATCGACCTTGAACTGCATACAAAACCCATTTCCAAAGCCCCATATCGAATGGTTCCTATTGAACTTCAGGAGTTAAAGACCCAACTGCAGGAATTGTTAGACATTGGCTTTATTCGTCCTAGTACTTCTCCTTGGGGTGCTCCTGTTCTATTCGTAAAGAAAAAAGATGGGAGTATGCGACTTTGTATTGATTATCGGGAGTTGAATCATGTCACCATCAAAAATAGGTACCCATTGCCACGTATTGATGACCTATTCGACAGTTGCAAGGCGCCAAATTCTTTTCAAAGATCGATCTTCATTCTGGATATCATCAGTTGAAGGTTAAAACTGAGGACATTCCAAAGACGACTTTCAGAACTCGGTACGGGCATTATGAATTCCTAGTCATGTCCTTTGGATTGACTAATGCTCCTGCTGCCTTCATGGATATGATGAACCGAGTATTCAAGAAATATTTGGATCACTTTGTGGTCGTCTTTATTGATGACATCCTTATTTATTCCAAAAGCCGTGAAGATCATGAGCAACACTTGAGGCTGGTACTCCAAAAGCTTCGTGAATAGAAGCTTTATGCCAAGTTGAAGAAATGCGAGTTCTGGCTTGAGGAAGTAGCATTCCTTGGGCACGTAGTATCAAGTCATGGAATATCTGGTGACCCGACAAAAATTGAAGCAATTCAAAGATGGGAGCAACCTAAATCAGTGATCGAAGTACGTAGTTTTCTCGGTTTAGCTGGTTATTATCGGAGATTCGTGGAAGGATTTTCTCGAATCACTACTCCATTAACTCAGCTGACTCAGAAAGATACAAAGTTCGGTTGGAGCGAAGAATGTGAGAAGAGTTTTCAAGAACTCAAGAGGAGACACATTTCAGCACCTGTTCTGACAATACCATCTGGCTCGGAGGGATTTCTCATCTATAGTGATGCTTCGGGCAAAGGGTTAGGATGTGTTCTCATGCAACATGGGAAATTCATAGCCTATGCCTCGCAATAACTCAAAGAATATGAGAGGAATTATCCTACTCATGATCTAGAGTTGGCAGTTGTTGTCTTCGCACTAAAATTTGTAGGCATTACTTGTATGGAGAGAAAGTGGAGATCTTTACGGATCATAAAAGCCTCAAATATTTCTTCACTCAAAAGGAACTCAACATACGACAACGATGTTGGCTTGACCTGTTGAAAGATTATGATCATACCATCCAATACCATCCTGGAAAAGCGAACGTGGTAGCTGATGCATTGAGTAGAAGATCATATGTAAGTACAAGTACGATATTGTCAACGCAAAGGCCCATTTTGTGTGACTTCCAAAGGATGGAGATAGAGTTAAAGACTCCAGGGGCCCATGTGATGATGGCAAATATACGAGTAGAATTCGACATTAATCGATAAAGTTAAAGCTGCTCAAGCTACAGACTTGGAGCTGATGCGTATGAAGAAGAAAGTGCAAGAAGGTGCTATGCCGGAAGTATGAATCGATGAAGAAGGAATGCTTCGAGTTAACTCCAGACTTTGTGTTCCTAACTGTTAGGTTTGTAATATTCATGAACGCAATCAAATTGCAAAAATAAACGGAAACGTGTAAAAATCAGAGTAAAAAAATTTTACAAACCATATACCCGGATCACCCTTTATGCACAATTATTAATTAAACGAAAAGGATGAATAAGAAACATACCCTTGAAGATCCGAGCCTCCTCAGGTACAAGTTCACCTCCAATCCTTTTCGCGTTCAACTTGAATCCACCGGGTTTGGTTCCTTCCTTTGATCAATGTAAGCCACCCAAGTGTATGGCCTCTAGAGGTGATCCACCAAGGAATAATAAGAATTCAAGAAGATGGGTGTTATGGCTAAATCCTAGTTTTCTATCTCTATAGAAAAGGCGTACTCTCCAACTATTGGAATAACTTATATTTGATATCTGATATAAGACTCTTCTTATAAAGATATCAAGTAACCCTATTAAAATAAGGTATTTTTTATTAAACTCTTTTAATTAAATGGGCTCCTAATCTTATTAGGGATAATTAATTAAACTCCTTTAATTAATTTTCCTCCCAATCCTATTAGGAATAAATGAGAGTACTTATATTAAATTAATTCCTAAACTCTTTTAGAAATTAAAATAATAATAATTGTAATAATATTAATAAGACTCCTCTTATTAATTTATATTTAATATTCTAAAATATTAAATAATAAATATTAAGCTATTTAATTTATTCTATCACCATAGATTAAATTAAATATACTTAATATATTATTACGATTATGCCATTAACTTCTTAAATAAGTATTCTTCCTTTTATGGTGTGACCCTTTAGGTTCTCCATATTAAACCAGTTGTGAATAAATCAATTAGAACAATTCTAATCTTATTTAAATAAATAAATTAAACAATTAATTTATTTAAATAAATAATATTTATTCTACAATAGGGATAAGCCTCCCTAGTGACCAACGACTTTCCAGATAATATAGATTTCAACATTAATCATCAAAGAACCTTTGAGTAAATAGTTACCTTACAATTCAATCCTTCCACCATACAATGTCCCAATTAAATATAAGACATGGAATTACCACAAGTCTTATTTTATTTAATTATATGTATTTCGATCCTTAAATGCACAACTCCAAATAATGCAAATTAGAAACTCCTTTCTAATTTCATTACGCCTTATAACCAAGGACTCTTTGGGTTGTCATTTATCGAATCACATAGGACATTTCTCTTCTTTAATAGAAGTGGTAGATTCTTTATTGATCATACATTATCTCCATGTACAACTTATTATACCCAAGCATACCCTTTGATATACCCTAAGGGTCTTAAGGAATAAGTCAAAGTATAACTCATCATACACAAGATACTATGATAATCTCAAGTCCAAGGATCACTTGTACTACTATCACTACAGAATTCCTATTGACAGCAAGTAAAACTCCATTAGGTATTCCTTAGCGAGTCAACGTTCAATTGAACTTATTCTCTAATAAGCACCTACATACTTGCTTTAGTGTCTCCACATAAATGATCATGAGATCAATCATCCTCATCCAATGAGCAAGAACGTATGTACCAATCTATCCTGGATTCACTAATCCCCAATTTAGTAATCCAATGATTGGGAACTATTTTAGTTTTAAGCTTTCTAAGAATTTAGATCTCATTAGAATGATCATCATCATTATTCTAAAAGCATTGCTTAAAACTATGGGTTTATCACATATTATAAAACAGCATCATGTAGATAATTAAAAGCCTTTAATAAATTAATACTTTTTATTAATAAATGAATAAGATTGTTACAAAGTATATGCTTTATCATCAAACATGATTGGCTTGTGTGCATACTACTTTCAATCTCCCACTTGCACTAAAGCCAATCGTCATGGTATCTCATACTCTTCTTCTCTAAGTGACGATTATCCTGCTGTTGGATAAGCTTTAGTTAATGGATATGTAATGTTGTTCATGAGAGTCCACTATCTCTATAGTGATTTCCCATCTTTCAATGATTCTAATAATCAAATGAAAGTGCCACAACACATGTTTAGATCCAAGATGAGACTTAGGAACTATTCCTAGTTCTGTAATGAACTTTTAATCCAAACAATCAACTTGCAGCTTCATTTATAGCTATATACTTTGTCTTTATCACTAAACCAGCAACTCTTTGCTATTTGGAACCTTTCCAATTCACTGCACCACTGTTCAAGATAACCCTTTACCTTAAAGTGGATTTTTCTGTCGTCTTGGTCTGTCTGAAAAACTTGAGTCTGTTAAGCCCTCTAGTTTTAATTAAGACCCACCATGAATATGATCACATCCTTAGTGCTGGTTAAGCACTTTAAGATGTTTTTCACTGACTCATAGTGAACTTCTCCATAATATGACTGATCAACATCAGGTCTCGTATATTTCATTGCATGCATGATTTTCACTCATGCGACCTCTCTTTTCAGGAGTCTGTGGGGACTATTAAGAGAGATACACTCCATGGCTCATCAACATAAGACATCTCTTGGAGTTTGCCATGCTAAACGACTTTAGCATCAAATGAATATACGTTCCTAGGGTTAAGCTGAGCATCCTTTTAAATCTATCTATATAGATTTATATCTCCAATTAAGATACTCTTCCCAAATCATTCATGGAGGAATGTTTAGACAACTTTATCTTTACTGATTGTAGCATTGGTATGTAATTCCTCATCCGTAGTATATCAACATATAATACTAGAAATTTCTAGCGCTCCCCCTAATCGACCCTTTTGTACACACTAGAACTCTTACCTCATCGTATGTAACTTTGGATCATCATCTTCTATGATGCGTACCTCATCATCATCATCCATGATGAATCCATACCTCCTAGGTATCTTCGGTACTATTCCAGATTTACGATTCAGTTGTGGTACAATAGGTCTATTTATAGGTTCCTCTTATTTGACTTATAGTGTTTTGTGGTTCTTGAACTCTTCAAGATCTATTATCCTCCCACTAGCCCCTTTAATAATAAACACCTTTATCTTAGAAAGCGTGTTTTTATAATAAACACCTTTTGCTAAGTAGGATTATAGAACATATACCCTAAACTTACTTTAGGATGTCCCACAAATTGTACTTGTCAAATCTTGTCCCAAGCTTATCCTTTGAAACCTTTTCACATAAGTTGGACAACCCTTATCTTAACATACTTAAGATTAGGAATCCTCCCCATCCATAACTTTTATGGAGTCTTGGGGCCGGATTTTGAGGTTACCATTTAAATGAGATATCGACCATTTCTAGGACATGATCCTGAAGGATCTTTGGAATGTCGGTAAAATCATTTTGGACCGTACCATGTTCAACAAGGTATGATTTTCCTTTCGGATACATCAATCAATTATTACGTATCATGAGGTGTCCATTATGAGAAAAACCATTTGAGATGATCTTGAAACTTATTGCACAAGTATTTATTCCTTGATCTTATCAAAGAATCTTAATACTTTGCCAATTTGTTTCACTTCTGAATTCTTTGAACCTTTCAAATAATTCACACTTGTATTTCAACAAATACATACATTCAACTCTTTGAATGATCATCTCCTTTTCTCATACTAGTTTGTTCAATTTACAAAATAATTTTTCACGTAAGTCAAGTATACAAAATCCATTAAGTAATCTTTCAGTTCTATACGAAACATTATTATTATAAATAGAACAACAATTGTTCTTAATTATAATATCAAATTTCATTGTCCAACAACAAAATGAAAATAATGTTTCCAACGAGAACTGGAATACAATAACAACTTATTGACTTAATAGATTTGCCCGTAGACAATGCTAAACTATAAGTTTCTATGGCTAATCACGTGACCTTTGCTTCATTTCCCACACATAGGATTACTTATATTTTTTAGCTTTTTACTACCTTGGTCCTTCATAAATCTATATTTATGATAACTAAAGTCGGTATCCAATACCCAAGTAGAACCTTGACTTAAAGAAAATTTTATTTTAAATCATGAACAAATTTGTATTTATAACCAAAACTTCACTAAGCTTCTTTGGTTAGCCTCTGCAAGATACTTCTCGCAGTTTCTTTCCAGTGTCCAGGCTTATTGCAGTGGAAGCAAGCTCCTTTGCTATCCGAATCAGTTTTGTTCTTATTATCCTTTGTTTATGCCTTTCTATTTACCTTCTTTGAATCGTTCTTCTTTTCAGAAGATCCTTTGGCCCTTACTAGTAAGACTTGATCTTTCTTGGTTAGAAAGTGACTCTCAACATTTTTCAATATGTTAAGCAAATCAGCGAGGCTGATATCTAGCTTGTTCATATGAAAAATTCACAACAATTGTGAAAGGAGTCCGGGAGTGAGTGCAAGATCAAATCTTGGCTCAACTCTCCATCCATGATAAAACTCGTTGTCCTAATTGATCAATCAAATTGATAATGTTAAGGACTTTTATCTGTACTGTAGTGTCATCGGTCATTCTAGATCGGAAGAGCTCCTTAGATATCTGATATCTATCAGTCCTACTTTCCTAACCATCAACTACTTGATGTGCAGGAATATAGTAGGAGCATCCATAGTTTCATGCTGACGCTAAAGCTCGTTATTCATGGATGTGAGCATGATGCATTGAGCCAACTGTGCATCATCTTGCCACTTTCTAAAAGTAGCAATCTCTTCCTCAGAGGCATTGTCTGCAACCATTGCAGGGATAGGCGTATTAAGGACATAAGATAGCTTTTCAGCTATGAGAACTATTCTCAAATTCCTTAACCAATCCATTTAATACGGTCTAGTTAAATAACATCTAATATGTTTTGCAGTGATAGTAATTAAGACATTGTAAAATTTTGTAAATGAATTTGTAATTAACAACATTTTAACATACATTCTTTTATTAATTACCAAAATAAATTAGGTCTTGTTTTAAATTGGTATCTCCCACTATTTTCTTCAAACTATATTACCCTCACATATATAGTTCAGCAAAATCTAATTAAAGATTTGCTAGTGAGAATAAGGATCCCATTTCAAATGTATATAGCCTTGTGGTGACACAACAAACTATATATAAATAAATAGGTAGACAACTTTTTTGTCGATTACATCAACTATGCAACTCCTTTTCTTTTGCCTCTTAGATTATTTTGATCAAGTGGCGGCACATCCGAATCAAAATTATCCAAGTTAAGTCCGACCTAGCACTCCATATATTCAAAAAAGAAAAATATCATCCTTGTGGTGACACAACAAAACAATATTGTTCAATTTTCTTTATAAGCATCAAATGTGATAAATTAACATCTTAAATACTTAATACTTGCCTTGTGGTGACACAACAAACTCATATTAAATATTTAATACTCTATTAATTTTATCATGCTAGAAGGCGACGTTCGATATTCCAAATATCTTTGAACGCTTAGGACTTAATATAAAAATTGAGGGGTTTGTTATTAATTTTTCTCATCTTGTTTAGCGCGCATGCACATATATATATAAAATACACATCATATTAATGAACATGCGAAGCATGTTTACATAATATATAATATATATAGTATAAGCATGCACATATAGAAAACTATATTCTACCTGAATTGATTATGGACTTTTATTCTAGTTTGGTTCAATAGAGCCACCAAGTGAACCAAAAGGTCAAACCCTAGGGGTGCAAGAAATAATATTTAAATATAACTATTACATTTAATTCTGGGATCCAATACAAACGGGTCTTCAAGCGCTCCTTGCTCCATGATCTCTAATTCTTCAAAATTAATTCTAACTATTCCTATTACAAAACTATTTAAAATAAATAGAAACCTTGATCGTGATCGAGGGAAGTACATAGGAGGGAGATAGAATTTACATTAAGAAAAATTAGAGAAGGCGAGGTGTGCAGACCCCATTTAATAAAACTCATACATTCATGCATCCAAGTAAAATAAAATCCAATCACATTGGTCAATAGTCCATAATCAATCCCATTTATTATCATACACATCATCATATGCATCAATAAATAACATTCATCTTATGAATAATAAACATTTAATATATATATTGATATCATTTAATGGGCAAATTTAGTTAGTATAAAATCAATTTTGAATCAAAATAAACTCCTTAATTTTAATCCAAATTTAAATCAAAATAAAACTATTTTATTTTAATTTATCCAATTTTGAATAAAATAAACTATTTTATTTTAATCAAAATCTTTAATCAAAATAAACTCCTTTATTTAAGGAAACATGAAATCCAATTTCAACTCCAATTAGTTATCATGGAATTCCATTTTTAAAAGATTAAAATAAACTTTTATAGATTTATAATTATATATATAATATATAATATATATATATATATATATATATATATATATATATATATATATATATATCCCGAAGCAATCATGATAAAGCACCAAAGCCATGAAATAACCACGGATTCGAGAAAAAAAATCGGCAGAAGCTATCCTAAATCCTTGGTTAACCACCGCGCATCCAAGATTCAACCACCCACGGAATCATCATCCCTTTCCCGCGAATCACAACGAAAAAAAAAAATTTCTGTCCGCGGTAAATCACATGCTTTCCATTTTTATTTAATTTATTTTTTTTTATTTTTTTTTAAATAAATTTTATACAATAAATTATGCCCAATTAAATTGTTCTAAACACATATCAATATACATATCGAATTAAAACAATTAATAATTCGCATGAAGGTTTGGCTCTGATGCCACTGTTAGGTTTGTAATATTCATGAACGCAATCAAATTGCAAAAATAAGCGGAAACGTGTAAAAATCATAGTTTAAAAATTTTACAAACCATATACCCGGATCACCCTTTATGCACAATTATTAATTAAACGAAAAGGATGAATAAGAAACATACCCTTGAAGATCCGAGCTTCCTCAGGTACAAGTTCACCTCCAATCCTTTTCGCGTTCAACTTGAATCCACCGGGTTTGGTTCCTTCCTTTGATCAATGTAAGCCACCCAAGTGTATGGCCTCTAGAGGTGATCCACCAAGGAATAATAAGAATTCAAGAAGATGGGTGTTATGGCTAAACCCTAGTTTTCTATCTCTATAGAAAAGGCGTACTCTCCAACTATTGGAATAACGTATATTTGATATCTGATATAAGACTCTTCTTATAAAGATATCAAGTAACCCTATTAAAATAAGGTATTTTTAATTAAACACTTTTAATTAAATGGGCTCCCTAATCTTATTAGGGATAATTAATTAAACTCCTTTAATTAATTTTCCCTCCTAATCCTATTAGGAATAAATGAGAGTACTTATATTAAATTAATTCCTAAACTCTTTTAGAAATTAAAATAATAATAATTGTAATAATATTAATAAGACTCCTCTTATTAATTTATATTTAATATTTCTAAAATATTAAATAATAAAGATTAAGCTATTTAATTTATTCTATCACCATAGATTAAATTAAATATACTTAACTATATATTACGATTATGCCATTAACTTCTTAAATAATTATTCTTCTTTTTATGGTGTTACCCTTTAGGTTCTCCATATTAAACCTAGGTTGTGAATAAATCAATTAGAACAATTCTAATCTTATTTAAATAAATAAATTAAACAATTAATTTATTTAAATAAATAATATTTATTCTACAATAGGGATAATCCTCCCCTAGCGATCAACGACTTTCCAGATAATATAGATTTCAACATTAATCATCAAAGAACCTTTGAGTAAATAGTTACTGCAATTCAATCCATCCACCATACTGATGTCCCAATGAAATATAAGACATGGAATTACTTGTCAAGTCTTATTTTATTTAATTATATGTATTTCGATCCTTAAATGCACAACTCCAAATAATGCAAATTAGAAACTCCTTTCTAATTTCATTACACCGCTTGGCCAAGGACTACTTGGGTTGTCATTTATCGAATCACATAGGACATTTCTCTTCTTTTAATAAAGTGGTAGATTCTTTATTGATCATACATTATCTCCATGTACAACTTATTATACCCAAGCATACCCTTTGATATACCCTAAGGGTCTTAAGGAATAAGTCAAAGTATAACTCATCATACACGAGATACTATGATGATCTCAAGTCCAAGGATCACTTGTACTTACTATCACTACTGAAATTCCTATTGACGAGCAAGTAAAACTCCATTAGGTATTCCTTAGCGAGTCACGCTCAAAGAACTTATTCTCTAATAAGCACCTACATACTTGCTTTAGTGTCTCCACACAAATGATCATGAGATCAATCATCCTCATCTAATGAGCAAGCAACGTATGTACCAATCTATCCTGGATTCACTAATCCCCAATTTAGTAATCCAATGATTGGGAACTATTTTAGTTTTAAGCTTTCTAAGAATTTAGATCTCATTAGAATGATCATCATCATTATTCTAAAAGCATTGCTTAAAACTATGGGTTTATCACATATTATAAAACAACATCATGTAGATAATTAAAAGCCTTTAATAAATTAATACTTTTTATTAATAAATGAATAAGATTGTTACAAAGTATATGCTTTATCATCAAACATGATTGGCTTGTGTGCATACTACTTTCACTAACGACCCTGATTTAAAGTATAAAATCATGATGGAGGCGCACAACACACCGTTTGCAATCCATCCTGGGAGTACCAAAATGTATCCTGATCTTCTTCATACATTTTGGTGGAGCAATATGAAGAGAGAGATAGCGTTGTTTATCTCAAGGTGTCTAACTTGTCAACGAGTTAAAGCGGAGCATCAAGTACCAAAAGGTCCATTGTAACCACTTGAAATTCTAGAATGGAAGTGGGAGCACACTACAATGGATTTTGTTACTGGTCTTCCCAAGGTTTCTCAAGGCATAGATGCAATTTGGGTCATTGTTGATAGATTGACCAAGTCTGCTAACTTTTTACCTATATGATAAACTTATACACTTGAATATCTTGCTCGTATGTACATAAACGAGGTTGTAAGATTGCATGGTATGCCAGTATCCATAGTGTCTGATTGAGACCCAAGATTCACTTCACGATTTTGGGTTAGTTTGCAAAAAGCTATGGGCACGGATTTATGATTTAGCTCGGCATATCATCCTCACACGGATGGACAGTCGGAGAGGACTATTCAAACTCTTGAAGATCTATTAAGACTTTGTGTCCTTGATTTCAAAGGAAGTTGGGACAAGTTCTTACCATTGGTGGAGTTTTCCTACAATAACAGTTATCAAGCAAGTATTGGCATGGCTCCATTCGAAGCGTTGTATGGAAGAAAGTGTCATTCTCCAGTATGCTGGGATTAGGTGGGTGAAGCAACGTTGTTGGGACCGGAGTTGTTACGTATGACTACGAAAAAGATTCAAATGATCCGACAACGTATAAAAACCTCACAAGATCGACAAAAGAGTTATGCTGATCTTCATCGAAAGGACGTGGAATTCGATATAGGAGATCATGTGTTGTTACGTGTCGCTCCATGGAAAGGAGTTACGAGATTTGGAAAGAGATGAAAGCTCAATCCTCGATTCAGCGGCCCATTTTTAATCCTCGATCGAGTAGGAACTGTGGCCTTTAGACTCGCTTTACCGTCACGTATGTCTCATGTTTATAACGTTTTCACATATCCATGTTACGTAAATATGTGGAAGACCCGAACCACATTATTGAGTTAGAACAGGACTAAATAGCGGAAGATTTGACATATGAAGAGGTTCCTGTTCAAATCTTGGATAAGAAGAAACATATTTTACGCTCCAAGGTTATACCTCAAGTCAAAGTTTTGTAGAGAAACCACGATGTTGAGGAAATGACCTGGGAGTTAGAATCTGAAATGAAATCAAGGTATCCTTACCTCTTCGATATACTAGGTACGTACCCTAATTTATAGGGCGAAATTTCATAAGAAGGGGAGGTTGTAAGACCCCAACTTTTATAAATAAAGATGAATTTTCTATAAATATCATTTTTGAATATTATGAAATAAATTTGATATAATGTTATAATTGTGGGTAATATTTATAAATTTTGCAAAGTACGCAAGTTGTTATATAATATTCGATTGGTCGGGGAATATTCATTTTAACAGGGAATATTCGTACAACGACACAATCATTGGTGGACCCCACAACAGAATTATTGTCGGATTGAGAAAATAACAAAAACACTTTATAAAAATAACGGCGGAAGTTTTACCGTTAACTGTTAAAAAAATGCGATACGCCAGTGGTTGCACAAAGAGCACACTTCAGTATTGATTATTGATGCTTACGTGAGAAGTCACTCAGTTTTGTTCAACTATTGCTACAGTAATTGCTGCATAATATCTTACGTTATTTGATTCAATTATTGTCAATATTTTATATATTATTAAATCAATAATTAAGACGACAAAGTTATTAATATTATTATTTGCAATATTAACGATGTCTAGAAGTTCTGTCAAGGAGAGGTTTGGTCACCTAATTGCGCGCCAATAGGGAGAAATCCTTATTGGAAAGCCCTCTTTCCTAGGAACGACCTGGTCGATTAATATTATGAATTATAATAATAGTGATAAAAGTTGTTAAAAATATTGAGGATATTTTTATGAAGTATTTGTGGTATTTTATAGACCCCCATTTACTCATTTTTTAAAATAAGCAGTAGAAATTATTTAAAGGTGGGGCCCACATGTGGGGGCCATATATGGGGCCCATATGTGTTGAAAAACTAATTTTGAAAATGGGGGTGAGAGGAAGTTACGTAAAGGAGAGGTAAAATATATTTATAAATATGGTGTGTGATGTGTGTGTGTGTGTGTGTGTGTGTATATATATATATATTATAATGTGAGTGGAAAAGTGATAATATGATAGTGATAGGTGTAAGGTGTGTGTGTGTGTGTGTGTGTGTGATAGTGATGTGGGCTTTTGTAATATTAGTGGAGAATGGTGGAAAAGGTGGAGTGTATATATATATATATATATATATATATATATATATATATATATATATATATATATATATATATATATGTGGGTAATATATGTATATATATAATTTTTTGCAGTGAAATGATGGGGGTAGAGAAACAATCCTAAAGTTGTTTGGGTGGTAGTGGTTTCTTTGTTGCATTATTGCATTATAACATGTATTGTCTATTATATATATATATATATATATATATATATATATATATACATTTGGTTGCTTTGATTTTATTGGAGGAAGGCTTGACTTTTGCATCCGTAGTTTATAAAAATTTCATCCGTGAATTATTGCGTCTGTGATATTTTCCTTACACAGTGCCAATCCATTCTTCTATAAATAGAAGCTCATTCCTTCATTATTTCTTATGAATTCACTAAAACTCTAGAGAGAGAAATTATAGAGAAACTATAGAAAAGTATTCTGCTACTTCCCTACTCTTATATCCAGTTTCTTTTATGGTAAGGGGTATTATTTCTTTTGTATTCATGAAGAGAACTTATGTTATTCCATTATTTATTTTTCTGTTGGAATAACCTGTATACGCGGGCTACCCTATACTTGGCAAAATTCTTCTGTTATTCCATTATTTATTATTCTGTTGGAATATCCTCTGTGCGTTTTACGCCGGACCTAGTTCCATTCTTTATTATTCTTGGAATATCCATGTCATGTGTTTTATCTTTGGACTCGGTTCCGTTATTTATTATTCTGCTTGGAATATCCCGTCCTGCATGCGGTTTACGCTTGGACCGGTTCCATTATTTATTATTCTCGTTGGAAAAACTCGCACTCGTAAGGCCTTATCACATGCCTGGTGATTTCTTTTATTATTCCATTCTATATTATACTCAGTTGGTTAAAGTTTTGACTTCTATACTCCATAAAATTAGTGGAATATCCTGATATTTGCGCTTCATCCATTATCTTTTCATGGAAATATTCTTCTGAGCATTCTTGAATTTTACTCTACAAAGCAGTATCATGTTGACAATTTAGACGTTATCAGTTCCTAGATAACTTAATTCTTTAACTTGTTTTATTGAATTCTTATATCATTGTCATCATCCTCATGTTTATAATATGTTGAAAGTCATCTGTGGCTTGTAGTGCATATATGGACTTGGTATGATTATGACCAGGGATTATTCTTTATAATCATGACCGTAATGTTACAAATGATGTGGTAAAAGTCCTCATTAGCCCGTAGTGCATTGATGGACAGTTGTTGGCATGATCATGACCATTGATGAATACATGAATATCCTTGGTTGTAGTGCATGGATAATTTGTGGTTGTGATACTAATGAATATCATTGGTCGTAGTGCAGGGATGATGTGGATTATTTATTAAGTTGAGTCTTAGCGATATAAGTCATGAAAAACCTTTTGAATCATAGAAGATAGTAGATTTTATTCTCTACTTGACTCTTCTAATGGATTTCTTGTTCCGCTGCAGTTAAACTTGATGTTTGTAATATTTTCTCAGTTTAACACTGTTAAAGGCTATTGATAATTTATTCTGTATTATCTTAGTCATAATATTTCTTACTGGGCTAGTTGAGCTCACCCTTTTTCTTTCATTGTTCTCTTCAGGAAATGAGAATGTAGCAGGGACTAGTCGGGGAATGGAGTGATGGTTCAGATGATAGCATTAGTAGTCATCACTATTCTATGAAATAGTGTGATAATAAATGCATTGAGGACTTATTTTGAGTTTGAATACTGTCTAGAAGACAATATTTGTATTAAAACTCACAGCTCATGTTGTATATTTGAAGTTATATTTGTATTCTGTACCATGTATTTGGCGACTCAGAATAGGTGATGTATACCTATTTTGGGGGCATCACAGATACACTATTTTACAAAATAGTGAGGACTACTAAAACAACTATCTTGAATCATCACTCCATACCCCGGCTAGTTCGTGCTAAATTCTCTCCTCCTGAGAAGAACAATGGAACAAAAAGGAAAAGGGTGAGCTCAACTAGCCCAGTAAATAATATTATGACTGAGATAATATACAACAAATTATCATTAGTCTTCAACAAGGAAAAATTTGATAAAATATAATAGACAACAAGTTTTAGATCAACAACTGCAGCGGAAACAACAATCCATTAGAATAGTCAAGTAGAGAAAGAATTCTACTATCTTCTAAGATTTAAAAGTCCATCATCAATATTTTATCCCTGTAACATCAATCAATATACATCTTGAATCAAATATTCATCTTTGCATTACAGGCCAAAGATATTCATTTGTATCACCACTTGGTCATGTTCATCTCAACACTTGTTCATCTTTGCACTACGGGCCAGAGATATTCATTAGGTAATCATTCATCTTTGCACTACAGGCCAAAGATATTCATTAGGTAATCATTCAACTTTGCACTACAGGCCAACGATATTCAGTAATATCATTATTTAGGACTAAGGATGATGAAAAATATCTTAAAGAAAATGAATCCAGTGAGATAAAAGATCAAAGATTAAGGATTCGTACTTTAGTTTATCCAAGTTCAAAAATACTCCATAATAACCAATTATGAAGTAAAATTCAAAAATAAAGATCAAAACATGGTTACAATCAAATATAGTAACCATAATAGACATCTTAGACAAAAAGGAGAAAATTTCATTTTTCGGTGAATAGTGTCGTATTCGTGAATAGTGCCATATACGTGAATAGTACGGTATACGTGAATAGAAATCCCGACATAAAAAATTAGAAATTCCACAATAAAATCCATACCAATATTTTTGGTATAATGATATTGAAAGAATAACATCATTAGAAGGAAAATAACATCCTTACCTCAAAATATCAGTACTTCTGATCGGAATATCAGTATAAGGCTAAAGGAAACTTGCACTGATGAATAACAACTCACAAAGTATCTAAGTACTCATAAAATACGCTCGATAATATAGAGAGAGAAAGAGAGAAAACTTATTTCTAGTGTGATTTTCGATTCTAACTAAGCACCTAATTTATAGAAAAATGCTTAGAACGCCATAGCAGACTAACTTGCTACCTGATTGCTTTACCTGCTAGTATTCAAGCCTACCACTTCTGAAAATAAATTCTAGCACATTTCATTACTCACCAACCAAAAGTGGGGCCCACCATATTTTTTATAAAAATATTTTATTTTCTGAAACTTCAACAATTCATAATAAATAGCCCTTTTATTAAAAAAATTCTAATCTCATGTGCTTTCCATAGGAAATTTAATTCTCTACAACTTTGTAAGTTTAATTTTTTTCAAATTCCAAACAAAAATGACCGAAATCCATATACGGACGATTTTCAAAACCTCCATTCCGACAAAATACTGATAAAATACCTCAGCATTAATTCCTTCATTTACAACCACATAAAATAAATATATCCATCATTTATATCCACATAAAATAAATATTTTCTTATCATATAAATCAATAACTAATTATTCACAAATAATATTACAGAATCACAATTATGACAACTAGGTCGTTTCTAGGAAAGATGGGGCTTTCCGATAAGGATTTCTCCTTATTGGCGCGCAATTAGGTGACCAAACCACTTTCCTAGACAGAACTTCCTTAGACATTTCCAATAATGCTATCTAATAATATTATTCAAATAATATGAATTATTGATATAATAATAGAGATATTGTGTAGTGATAATTATTAAAACAACAATAATATAAAATATCAACGCAACAATTATTGAACCAATAAAATAAAATATTGAATAAGAATTCTTCGTAATAATTATTGAGTAGTGACTTCTTACGTAAAATCAATAATTTCAAAGATCTTTATGATATCTGTAATACCGCTTGTGCCGTAAACCACGCGTATTACTATATTTTAACCACCGGGTATTCCAACAGTGTTAACGGTAACCATTACGCCGTTATTTATAAAAACTCAAATTTGTCGTTTTCTTCATCCGACAGTTATCTGTTATGGGGCCCATAAATGGTTGCGCCGTCGTACAAATAGTCCCCGAAAGAAAGAATATTCCACGAGCAAATGAATATTCCCCGACAAAATGAATACTTTATAACCACTTGCTTATTTTGCAAAATTTGCACATTTCACCCATAACCAAAGTATTATATCAAATTAGCACTTTATTATTCAAAATAATAAATAGAGGAAATTTGATTTTATTCATTAAAAAGTTGGGGTCTTACAACCTTCCCTTTTTGTGAAATTTCGTCCTCAAAATTGACGTAGGTACCTGGTGTTTCGAAAAGGATAGGATACCTCGCTTTCATTTCTGATTCTAACTCCCAGATCATTTCTTCAATAGCATGGTTTCTCCACAAAACCTTAACTTGTGGTATAACCTTGGTGCATAGAATATGCTCTTTCCTATCCAAGAACTTAACATGTACCTCCTCGTACGTTAAATATTCGGATATCTCGTCCGGTTCTAACTCAAGAATGTGGTTCGGGTCTTTCACATATTTACGATGCATAGATATGTGAAAAACATTATGAACACGAGACATGCTTGGAGGTAATGCGAGTGTATAGACCACATTTTCTATCCGATCAAGAATCTCAAATGGACCAACAAATCTTGGATTGAGTTTTCCTCTCTTCCCAAATCTTGTAACTCCCTTCCATGGAGCAATACGTAACAATACATGATCCCTAATATTAAATTCTATGTCCTTTCGATGAAGATCCGCATAACTCTTTTGTCGATCCTGTGCCGTTTGTATACGTTATCGAATCGTTTAGATCTTTTCTGTAGTTATGCGTACCAATTCTGGTTCCAATAATGTTGCTTCTCCCACCTCATCCCAGCATACTGGAGAGTGACACTTTCATCCATACAATGCTTCAAATGGAGCCATGCCTATACTTGTCCGATAACTGTTGTTGTAGGAGAATTCCACCAATGGTAGGTACTTATCCCAACTCCCTCTGAAATCTAGGACACGGAGTCTTAATAGATCTTCAAGAGATTGAATACTCCTCTCTGATTTCCCGTCCGTTTGAGGATGGTATGCCGAATTGAATCTTAAATCTATGCCCATAGCTTTCTGCAAGCTAACCCAAAATCGTGAAGTAAATCTTGGGTCACGATCCGAAACTATGGATACTGGCATGCCATGCAATCTCACAATCTCATTTACGTACATACTAGCAAGACGTTCAAGGGAATAAGTCTCCCGTATAGGCAAAAAATGGGCAGACTTGGTTAATCTATCAATAATAACCCAAATCGCATCTATGCCTTAAAAAACCTTGGGAAGACCCGTAACGAAATCCATAGTAATGTGTTCCCACTTCCATTTCGGAATCTCAAGTTGTTGCAATGGACCCTTTAGCACTTGATGCTCTGCCTTTACACGTTGACAAGTTAAACACCTCGAGATAAACTCCGCGATCTCTCTCTTCATATTATTCCACCAAAATGTATGTCGAAGATCATGATACATTTTGGTACTCCCACTATAAGAAAAAGGTTTATCAGCGACCGCATTCGGTCGCTGATAGCTATCGGCAACCAAATGCGGTCGCTGATAGTCGTCGCATAAAATCTGGTCGTTGGGATGCACATCAGTGACCTACATATTTACGATCGATATAAGCGACCAAAATAACAAATTCGGTCGCTAAGCTTAGTCAGCATGGTCTAGGGCCAAAGCTAACGTGGTTCACGTGTCAACGACCACTATCAGCAACCGCATGCGGTCGCTGATACCCTCAAATGTTTAGCCATCGCTAATAACTATCAGCGAACGGTCGCAGATATGAAAAAATTAAAAACCAGATTTTTGCTGTTTTGCAGGCCCAAAAACATGTACTTATTTTGTACTTGCTTTATCCCAACACACATACACAACAAGATAAACAACATAGACAACAATATAAACATCCATCGTCCACCAACACATACACCAAACTAGAATATAAACCTTTAAAACCTAATATGATTTGAATAAATATAATAACATTTCAAAACTTGTTTAAGTAACATACAGACATCCAAAGAATAAATATACAAGTACAAGCTTATACTATAACTACAAAACTGATCTAAAGCAGGTACGTCAAGCATCATCGCCTCCATGATCACCCTGTAATTAACAAAATAATAAAACAAGTTACAAATATATACTAACTATGTGACGCCCCCAAAAATTAGGTATACATCACCCATTCTGAGTCGCCAGATACATGGTACAAAATTCAAATACAACTTCATTTATATTTGTTGAGTCATGTCAGATAGAATACTACCACCACGCTTAACTATGAGTTTTAATACAAATGTATGTAACTCTCATGGTACCTCGACCACAACCTTACAATGATACTTTACATAAAAGTATAGTTAAAAAATGTTTTAGAAATTAAAATCTTTGGGAAGTGCTCAAGGAAACCTTCGTACATGGGAGGCCATGCGTCTAGGTTATGATAGATATCATATGTCCACAGAATTATCCTTGGTTGACCCAAAAGTCCACAAAGAAAAATAAGAAGATTACTTTCATCTTCTTTCCAATGGTGAGTCTTCTCTTGACATATAAATATCTCCGTTGTCTCCAAGTGAAAATTATGTTTCAAATAAACTCCAAGATCATACAAGTAGTGCTCGTAGATATATTCAGCAAGTGGATGTGTACAACCATGTCTTATGAGAACACGAGGTTGTATGTCATTAGACATCTTGTATGATAGTGGCAAAACACCCTTCCAAAGTTGGGTTCGCCTCACCCTATTCACCAAATATAACTACTAAATGATGTATAAAATACAACACACTTTTCTATACAGTTTAGGGAGAACCTCTACAGCTAGAGACCACCGTTCTATTCCCCTGTTATCCCTGCTTGACCCGGCAATACTCTTACGACAACACTCTTATTACCTGAATGGAATTGTGAAGCAGAAAGGGTGAGCACAACTAGCCCAGTAAAGAATATCATGACTAAAGATAATTAAATTATCAATAGCTTTCATCAATAATAAATCAGAGATTTAGAACATATGGTAGATGATAAAACTTTTCAACCATAGTTGCAGTGGAACGAGTAATCCATTAGAAGAGTCAAATAGACCATAAGGTCTATTATCTTCTCTATGTTAAAAGTCCACCAATAATGTTTTATCCATGTAAAATAAATGAATAGCCTCATGTCCACAATCATGTGAATAACTCATAATCATAATTGTGGTTCTAAATTCCTCTTAAAACCGGAGATTTAAGATAATTTTCATTACCAATCTTCACCTGAAACATCAAAAATCATGGTTATACCAAATTAGAATTCCTGCTCATAATCATACTAATAAATTCATCTTTGCACTACGGCTAAAGATATTCATTAACAATTCATCTTTGCACTACATGCCAAAGACATACAACTGTATTTTAGAAGAGTCAAGTAAAGCATGATATCTACTATCTTCTACGCATTAAAAGTGTATAATAAATATTTTATCACTGAGACTCAGCTTAATAAATATTCCACATCATCGAATCACCCCCTTTTTCTACTACCAAGAGGATATTCGTTAATATCACATCCATGAATTTATATTTCATCGCTGAGACTCAGTTCGATAATCAATCCATATCACTGAATTATCCATGCACTACGGCTAAGGATATTTGTTAATATCATGACCACGAATTATCCATGCACTACGAGCTAAAGATAATCGTGTCTTCATCAACGGTCATGATCATGCCATAAAACAATTCATCTTTGCACCCTTGGCCGAAGAGAATCCATAGCCATAATCATACCAAAAACTATACATCAATGCACTACGGGCCAATGATGACTTTTTCCACATCATTTGTAACATTACGGTCATGATTATACCGAATAATCCCTGGTCATAATCATACCAAGTCCATCTATGCACTACGGCCAAAGATAACTTTCAACACAATATAAGCATGAGGATGATGACAATGATATAAGAATTAATCAAATGAGATAAATGATAAATATTAAATATTTATAATACTGATTTATCCAAATATTCAATAATAACCAAATGTTATCAATCACTTAATAATCTCATAATCTAATATCATTAATACTATAACCATATTTTAATCAATTCTTAAACTTAAAAACAATTTATTTCAATTGTTTACACTTTATCAAATAATGCATTTAATCATTCAAAAATGCCATACTTATAAGATTTCATAATCAATGATCAAATCTCTCATCAAAAATCTGCATATACCCTATATAGGATTCTCAAGCCATAAAATCCTATTTTCCAATTTTATTACTTCACATAACATATTTAATTCATTTACTCATAACTAGTTTATTTTCATGAAAAATACCAAATAAGTCCCAAAATATTTCTTTTCTGGGATTTAGCAAAATATAGTTCTTTCTTGAACATATATTTTTCTCAGAATTTTTAAAATTTATTTACTATTTTTCATTTGGCTAAAACTGCCGAATATTTAGACATTTATCATAAATTGTACTTTTGTCCAAAAATTCCAAAATTTACAGGGTATACTCCTATAATATACATGTACTCCCAATAAAAATTTCACCAATTTTGGAGTTAACCACAAGGCGTTATAAGGGTTTACTTTTAAAATAGTCTTTTCCCATAAAATCCATAACTCTTAATCTATACATCCAAAATTGCCATTTTGGACACAATCTAGAAAAACTCATCCAATTATTATTTCAAATTTTTCCAGAATTTTGAGGGTCGAAAAAATTAGGAAACCGCCTTCTATTAAAACCCTTTTTAATGAAAATAATATTCGTATGAATACGAAGGATCATTTACAATGCATGCGGTAATCCACATACACAGGTTATCTCAACAGAATAATAAAAAATGGAACCAGGTCATGAGTAAACGCACAGACAAGATATTCCAACAGAATAATTAATAATTAAATAACAGAAGAAATCACCAGGCATGCGATAGATCGCATGCATGTGTTATTCCAATGAATAATAAATAATGGAACCAATCATGCGTAAAGCATAGACAGGATGTTCCAACAAAATAATAAAGAATGGAATAACAGAAGAATTTCGCCATGTATGCGGTACTTCGCATAAACAGGTTATTCCAACATAATAAATAATGGAACCAGGTCCGGCGTAAATGCACAGACAGATATTCCGATAGAATAATAAAGAATGGAATAACAGAAGAATTTCACCAAGTATAGGGTAGCCCGCGTATACAGGTTATTCCAACAGAATAATAAATAATGAAATAACAGAAGTTCTCTTCATGATACAAAAGAAATAATACCCCTACTATAATAATAATAATAATAATAATAATAATAATAATAATATCCTTTATGAGTACGACAAATAATATCCCCTACCTTTGAAAGAAGAGTATTCCGACTGGTAGGGCGAGGATATACTCGAAGAAAACTTGCACTACGCTCAAAGCTTTCTTAAACTCTAAAGAAATACGCTCAAGACTTTAGAAGAAGAACTCTATCTATAGTTTCTCTCTCTAGAGTTTTAGTGAATTCGTAAGAAATAATGAAGGAATGAGCTTCTATTTATAGAAGAATAGACTTCATAGTAACTAATTCATGAACGGTCCAGATTGATTTACTTTAATCTGACGGTCCATATTTAAAGAAAAATATTTTAAATAAAATATAATATATTCTATTTATAATCTAATAAAACGAATAACTTTATAAAAGTATTCTGTTTTATATAAAAAGATTTTACTATACAAAATACTATGCAGGCACTATGCAACACTATGCAGGATCTATGCAAATACTATGCATAATAAAATATAATATATTCTATTTATAGAATAACTTTATAAAAAGTATTCTATTTTATATAAAAAGATTTTACTATGCAAAACACTATGCATAATAGAATATAATATATTCTATTTATAGAATAACAAGATTCTATTTTATATAAAAAGATTTTACTATGAAAATACTATGCATAATAGAATATAATATATTCTATTTATAGAATAACTTTATAAAAGTATTCTGTTTTATATAAAAAGTTTTTCTGTTTTATTACATTAATAATACCAATAAAACAAAACTGAGTGACTTATCACGTAAGCATCAATAATCAATATCGTGTGCTACTATACAACCACGCGTATTCTCGTATTTTTAACACCGGTGTTTTAAATAAAGCTAACTGTAAAAAATTCATCGTTATTTTCATAAAAATATTTTTGTCGTTTTCTCAATCCGACAATAATTCCATTGTGGGGTCCACAAATGATTGTACCGTCGTACGGATATTCCCCGACACAACGAATATTTTATATCAACTTGCTTACTTTGAAAAAAAAAATTCACATATTACCCTTAACTTTAAACTTTTATCAATTTAACTATTTACCAAAATAGAAAAATTGAATACTATTATTTCATAAAATTCGGGTCTCACAATCACCCCTCCTTATGAAATTTAAGCCTCGAATTTTACGTGACGCACTTCGATATTCAAGAGATGAGAATACCTTGCTTTCTTTTTGGATTGTACCTTCCCGGTTATATCCTTTGTATCATAATTTTACCATTGCTCATCTCCTGTATTTCAGATATCATTCTAGAATATAGCATCAAAACAAAGGTTAATTGACATATCATAATTTGTCAATTTATCAAGTAAACAATTTCAGCTTAGGTAAGTCACACACTAGCAAAGTATATAACTCATTTCTCCCTTCCTAGTTCTAGACTCTTATCTCCGCCAACGACCATATCCCTAAGCTCTGATACCAACTGTGACGCCCCCAAAAATTAGGTATACATCACCCATTTTTTGTCGCCAGATACATGGTACAAAATTCAAATACAACTTCATTTATACTACTGTTGAGCTGTCGTATAGAATACGACCACAGTTAACTATGAGTTTTAATACAAATGTATGTAACTCTCATGGTATCTCAACCACAACCTTACAATGATACTTTACATAAAAGTATAATTAAAAAATGTTTTAAAAATTAAAATCTTTGGGAAGTGCTCAAGGAAACCTTCATACATGGGAGGCCATGCGTCTAGGTTATGATAGATATCATATGTTCAGAGAATTATCCTTGGTTGACCCAAAAGTCTCCAAAGAAAAATAAGAAGATTACTTTAATTTTCTTTCCAATGGTGAGTCTTCTCTTGACATATAAATATCTCCGTTGTCTCCAAGTGAAAATTATGTTTCAAATAAACTCCAAGATCATACAGGTAGTGCTCGTAGATATATTCAGCAAGTGGATGTGCACAACCATGTCTTATGAGAACACGAGGTTGTATGTCATTAGACATCTTGTATGATAGTGGCAAAACACCCTTCCAAAGTTGGGTTTGCCTCACCCTATTTGATTAACCAAATATAATTACTAAACAATGTATAGAATACAACACACTTTTCTATACTGTTTAGGGAGAACCTCTACAGCTAGAGACCACAGTTCTATTCCCCTGTTATCCCCGCTCAACCCGGCAATACTCTTACGGCAACACTCTTATTACTTGAAAGGAATTGTGAAGCAGAAAGGGTGAGCACAACTAGCCCAGTAAAGAATATCATGACTAAAGATAATTAAATTATCAATAGCTTTCATCAATAATAAATCAGAGATTTAGAACATATGGTAGATGATAAAACTTTTCAACCATAGTTGCAGCGGAACGAGCAATCCATTAGAAGAGTCAAATAGACCATAAGGTCTATTATCTTCTCTATGTTAAAAGTCCACCAATAATGTTATATCCATTTAAAATAAATCAACAGTTCTTGTCCACAATCATATGAATAACTCATAATCATAATTGTGGTTCTAAATTCTTCTTCGCAACTTGGACGAAGATAATTTTCATCATCTATCTTCACTTGAAACATCAAAAATCATGGTTATACCAAATCAGAATTCCTTCTCATAATCATACTATTAAATTCATCTATGCACTACGGCCAAAGATATTCATTAACAATTCATCTTTGCACTACATGCCAAAGACATACAACTGTATTTTAGAAGAGTCAAGTAGAGCATGATATCTACTATCTTCTACGCATTAAAAGTGTATAATAAATATTTTATCGCTGAGACTCAGCTGAATAAATAATCCACATCATCGAATCACCCCTGCACTACGGCCAAGGATATTCGTTAATATCACATCCATGAATTTATATTTCATCGCTGAGACTTAGCTCGATAATCAATCCATATCACTGAATTATCCATGCACTACGGCTAAGGATATTTGTTAATATCACGACCATGAATTATCCATGCACTACGAGCTAAAGATAATCGTGTCTTCATCAATGGTCATGATCATGCCATAAAATAATTCATCTTTGCACCCTTGGCCGAAGAGAATCCATAGCCATAATCATACCAAAAACTATACATCAATGCACTACGGGCCAATGAGGACTTTTTCCACATCATTTGTAACATTACGGTTATGATTATACCGAATAATCCCTGGTCATAATCATACCAAGTCCATCTATGCACTACGGCCAAAGATGACTTTCAACACAATATAAGCATGAGGATGATGACAATGATATAAGAATTAATCAAATGAGATAAATGATAAATATTAAACATTTATAATAGAATTTATCCAGCGTTCATTAATAACCAAATGTTATCAATCACTTAATAATCTCATAATCTAATATCATTAATATTATAACCATATTTTAATCATTTCTTAAACTTATAAATAATTTATTTCAATTGTTTACACTTTATCAAATAATGCATTCAATCATTCAAAAATGACATACTCATAAGATTTCATGATCAATGATCAAATCCCTCATCAAAAATCTGCATATACCCTATATAGGATTCTCACGCTATAAAATCCTATTTTCCAATTTTATTACTTCATAAAACATATTTAATTCATTTACTCATTACTAGTTCATTTTAATGAAAAATACCAACTCAGTCCCAAAATATTTCTTTTCTGGGATTTAACAGAATATAGTTCCGTCTTGAACATATATTTTTCTCAGAATTTTTAAAATTCATTTACTATTTTTCATATAGCTAAAACTGCCGAATATTTAGACATTTATCATAAATTGTATTTTTGTCCAAAACTTCCAAAATTTACAGGGTATACTCCTGTTATATACATGTACTCCCAATAAAAATTTCACCAATTTTGGAGTTAACCGCAAGGCGTTATAAGGGTTTACTTTTAAAATAGTCTTTTCCCATAAAATCCATAACTCTTAATCTATACATCCAAAAATTGCCATTTTTGGACACAATCTAGAAAACTCATCAAATTATCATTTCAAATTTTTCCAGAATTTTTGAGGGTCAAAAAAATTACAAAACTGCCCCTGGCAGAAACCCCTTTTTAATGAAAATACTATTCGTACGAATACGAAGGATTATTTACAATGCATGCGGTAATCCACATAGACAGGTTATTTCAACAGAATAATAAAGAATGGAACCAGGTCATGCGTAAACGCACAGACATGATATTCCAATAGAATAATAAATAATAAAATAACAGAAGAATTCACCAGGCATGCGATAGACCGCACAGACAGGTTATTCCAACAGAATAATAAATAATGGAACTAGGTCATGCGTAAAGCATAGACATGATGTTCCAACAGAATAATAAAGAATGGAATAACAGAAGAATTTCACCATGTATGCGGTACTTCGCATAAACAGGTTATTCCAACATAATAAATAATGGAACCAAGTCCCACAGAAAACGATTGGATAGGATATTCCTACGTATAATAAAGAATGGAATAACGTAAGAATTTCACCAAGTATAGGGTAGCCTCACAGATCAAAGTTATTCCAACAGAATAATAAATAATGGAATAATAGAAGTTCTCTTCATGAATACAAAAGAAATAATACCCCTTACTATAATAATAATAATTATATCCTTTACGAGTACGACAAATAATATCCCCTACCTTTGAAAGAAGAGTATTCCGACTGGTAGGGCGAGGATATACTCGAAGAAAACTTGCACTACGCTCAAAGCTTTCTTAAACTCTAAAGAAATACGCTCAAGACTATAGAAGAAGAACTCCCTCTATAGTTTCTCTCTCTAGAGTTTCAGTGAATTCGTAAGAAATAATGAAGGAATGGGCTTCTATTTATAGAAGAATGGACTGCATAGTAACTAATTCATGAACGGTCCAGATTGATTTACTTTAATCTGACGGTCCATATTTAAAGCAAAATCTTTTGAATAAAATATAATATATTCTATTTATAATCTAATAAAACGAATAACTTTATAAAAGTATTCTATTTTATATAAAAAGATTTTACTATGCAAAATACTATGCAGGCACTATACAACACTATGCAGACACTATAGAAATATTATGCATGTGAGACCTCGAATTTTATGAAATAAAAGTATTCAATTTTTTTTTCTATTTGGTAAATAGCACGGTATTGATTATTGATGCTTATGTGATAAGTCACTCAGTTTTGTTTTATTGGTATTATTAATGTAATAAAATGTAAAAAAGCTTTTATATAAAAATGTAATACTTTTATAAAGTTATTCTATAAATAGAATATATTATATTCTATTGTGCATAGTGTTTTGCATAGTAATTTTTTATATAAAAATGTAATACTTTTATAAAGTTATCTGTTTTATTAAACAATAATTAGAATATACTCCCTCCGTCCCATAGTTATAGGCTTATTTTCCATTTTTAGATGTCCCAATATATAAGCTACTTACTATTTATAAAATTTAGTTGGTTCATTATTTTACTTTTATGCCCTTATAATAAATATTCAACTATTACTCTCTTTTTTGAAGAAACAACATTCAATGTCATTATTTTTATCAACACATTTAATGTTGTTGTATTCTCTTTGGTTAAAGTTCTATAGTTATTGACTTTAATGGTCAGTAAACGTCAATCAATAAAATTGAGAGTTCCAGTGTAATAAGTAAGGAGTAATTAACTTATTCATTTATTTCATATTAAGGCATATATATGGAAAATTATGTTAAAAATTGCAACTTAAACTAATTTTCTTAAACTATGTGCCAAAAGAAATCAGCCTATAACTATGGGACGGAGGGAGTATTATATTTTATTATGCATAGTGTTTGCATAGTGCCAGCATAGTGTTTCCATAGTAAAATCTTTTATAAAGTTATTCGTTTTATTAGATTATAAATAGAATATATTATATTTTATTTAAAAGATTTTGCTTTAAATATGGACCGTCATATTAAAGTAAATCTGTGACGCCCCCAAAATAGGTATACAACACCCATTCTGAGTCGCCAAATACATTGTACATAAGGCAAACTACAACTTCAATAATACAATTGTCGTGCAAAATATGACAACACATATTGTGAGTTTAAATACAAATATTGTCTTCTAGACAATATCCACACTCAAATAAGTCCTCATTAAAATTATTCAAACACTATTTTACAGAAATAGTGAGGACTGCTAAAACATCTTTATAGAACCATCACTCCATACCCCGACTAGATCCTGCTATGTTCTCACCTCCTGAGAAGAAAAATGGAACAAAAAGGAAAAGGGTGAGCTCAACTAGCCCAGTAAAGAATATTATGACTAAGATAATATACAACAACTTATCATTAGTCTTCAACATGGAAAAATCTGATAAAATATAATAGACAACACGTTTTAGATCAACAACTGCAGTGGAAACAGCAATCCATTAGAAGAGTCAAGTAGAGAAAGAATTCCACTATCTTCTAAGATTTAAAAGTCCATCATCAATATTTTATCCATGTAACAACAATCAATATACATCTTTAATCAAATATTCATCTTAGCACTACAGGCCAAAGATATTTATTTGTATTACCAGTTAGTCATGTTCATCTCAACACCTGTTCATCTTTGCACTACGGGCCAAAGATATTCATCAGTTAATCATTTATCTTTGCATTATAGACCAAAGATATTCAGTAATATCATCATTTAGGACGAAGGATGATGAAAAATATTTTAAAGAAAACGAATCCAGTAAGACAGAAGGACAAATAGTAGGGATTCGTATAACAGTTTATCCAAGATCAATAATACTCCATAATAACCAATTTTGAAGAAAAATTCAAGAATAAAGATCAAAACATGGATACAATCAAAGATTGTAACCATAATAGACATATTGGACAAAAAGAAGAAAATTTCATTTTTTCGGTGAATAGTGTCGTATACGTGAATAGTAACCCCGACACAAAAAGTTCTAAAATTGATAAAAAGTTTAAACCAATATTTTGGCATAATGATATCAAGAGAAATAATATCATTTACGAAGAAAATAACATCCATTACCTCAAAATAAAAATCATTTTATAGTCTTGTGAAACTTGTCTTGAATAGCATTTCTCAAAGTATCAAAATACTCACTAAAATACGCTTCGACAATATAGAGAAAAGAAAACTTGTTTCTAGTGTGATTTTCAATTCTAACCTAAGCGCCTATTTAAAAAATGCTTTAGAAACATATAGAAACTAAATTAATAAAATATTAATTTTAAAACAACAATTCCACGTCTTTATCAATGACCAAGACCACCACCACCTTTGAACAATTTCCAAAGACATTTGTTAACCAAAGTGGGTCCCACCCATAAATTTAATAAAATCATTTTATTATCCAAAAGTTCAACAATTCATAGAAAATAGCATGGTTATCAGAAAAATACGAATTTTATGTCCATTCTACCTGAAATAGAATTCTCTACAACTTTGTAGCTTTGTGTTTTTCTAATTTCTAAACAGAAAATATCCGAAATCCACAAACGGTGATTTTTAATACTTCCACACCGACAAAATACTGATAAAACACCTCAGCATTAATTCCTTCATTTTTATCCACATAAAAATAAATATATCCATCATTTATATCCACATAAAATAAATATTTCCTTATCATATAAATCAATAATTAATTATTCATAAATAATATTACGTAATCACAATTATGACAACCAAAGCCATTCCGTGAAAGAGGGTGCTTTCCAATAAGAATTTCTCCTTCTTCGGCGCCGCAATTAGGTGACCAAACCTCTCCTTGATGTAACTTTCTAGACATTGCCAATAATGCTATCTAATAATATTATTCAAATAACATGAATTATTGATGCGGTAATGGGAAATCATGTGCATTGATAATTATTGAAACAACAATAATATAAAATATCAACGCAAAGAATTATTGAATCAATAAAATAAAATATTGAGCGATAATTACTATAACAATTATTGAGTAGTGCCTTCTTACGTAAGAATCAATAATTCAAAATACCGTGCATCCACGCCAGACATCAGATTTTAACCATCGAATTATTCCAATGATTGTTAATTGAGTAATAACTACGCCGTTATTTATAAAAACTCAAACTTGTCGCTTTCTTCATCCTCGACGCTTATTTCGTTATGGGGCCCACAAATGACTGCACCGTCGTACGAATATTCCCCGATAACAAGAATATTCCATGACCAAACGAATATTCCTCGACAATAATGATTATTTTATAACCACTTGCTTATTTTGCAAAATTTGCATATTTCACCCATAACCAAAAAATTATATCAATTTAGCACTTTATTATTCACAATAATAATTAGATGAAATTCAATTTTATTTATAATAAGTTGGGGTCTTACAAAATCTATCTGGACCGTTCATGAATTAGTTACTATGCATTTCATTTTTCTATAAATAGAAGCTCATTCCTTCATTATTTCTTATGAATTCAGTGAAACTCTAGAGATAGAAACTATAGAGAGAGTTCTTCTTCTATAATCTTGAGCGTATTTCTTTAGAGTTTAAGAAAGCTTTGAACGTAGTGCAAGTTTTCTTCAAGTATATTCCCGCCCTACCAGTCGGAATACTTTTCTTTTTAAGGTAGGCGATATAATTGTCGTACTCGTAAAGGATATTATTATTATTTATTATTATGTTGGAATAACCTGTATACGCGGACTACCTTATACTTGGTGAAATTCTTCTGTTATTCCATTCTTTATTATTATGTTGGAATAACCTGTTTATGCGAAGTGCCGCATACATGGTGAAATTCTTCTAATATTTCGTTCTTTATTATCCTATCGGAATATCCTGTCTGTGCGTTTATGCCGGACCTGGTTCCATTATTTATTATTCTATCGGAATATCATGTCTATGCGTTTACGCCGGACCTGGTTCCATTATTTATTATTTTGTCAGAATATCATGTCTGTGCGTTTATGCTGGACCTGGTTCCATTATTTACTATTCGTTGGGATTAACCTGTCTGTGCAGTCTATCGCACGCATGATGAATCCTTCTGTTATTCCATTCTTTATTATTCTATTGGAATAACCTGTCTATATGGATTACCACATGCATAGTGAATGATCCTTCGTATTCATACGAATAGTATTTTCATTAAACAGGGATTTCTGCCAGGGGCAAATTCGTAATTTTTTTCACCCTCAAAAATTCTGAAAAAATTTGAAATGATAATTTAATGAGTTTTCTAAATTGTGTCCAAAAATGGCGATTTTTGGATGTATAGATTAAGTGTAAGACCCCAACTTATTATCAATAAAATTGAATTTCCTCTAATTATTATTGTGAATAATAAGGTGTTGAATTGATATAATATTTTGGATATGGGTGAAATGTGCAAATTTTGCAAAATAAGCAAGTGGTTATAAAATAATCATTGTTGTCGGGGAATATTCGTTTGGTCGTGAAATATTCTTTGTTGTTCGGGAATATTAAGACAACAAAGGCGATTATTTGTGGGCCCCATAATGTAATAACTATCGGATGAAAAAACGACAAGTTTGAGTTTTTATAAATAATCTACGTAGTTATTCTAAGTAACACTTTTGGAATACCCGGTGGTTAAAATACGATGTAATACCGTGGATGCACAGTATTTTTGAATTATTGATTCTTACGTAAGAAGGCACTACTCAATAATTGTTACAGTAATTACTATTCAATATTTTATTTTATTGATTCAATAATTGCTGCATTGATATTTTATATTATTGTTGTTTCAATAATTATCACTGCACAGTATTTCCCATTATCAGATCAATAATTTATATTATTTGAATAATATTATTAGATAGCATTATTGGCAATGTCTAGAATGTTCTGTCAAGGAGAGGTTTGGTCACCTAATTGTGCGCCAGTAAGGAGAAATTCTTATTGGAAAGCCCCCTCTTTCCTAGGAACGGCCTGGTTGTCATAATTGTGATTCTATAATATTATTTGTGAATAATTAATTATTGATTTATATGATAAGAAAATATTTATTTTATGTGGATATAAATGATGGATATATTTATTTTTATGTGGATAAAAATGAAGGAATTAATGCTGAGGTGTTTTATCAGTATTTTGTCGGTGTGGATGTTTTAAAAATCATCCGTTTGTGGATTTCAGATATTTTTTGTTTGGAATTTGGAAAAACTCAAAGCTACAAAGTTGTAGAGAATTCGATTTCAAGGCAGAATGGACATAAAATTCGTAATTTTCTGATAACCGGGCTATTTTCTATGAATTGTTGAAGTTTCGGATAATAAAATGATTTTTATTAAATTTATGGGTGGGACCCACTTTGGTTAACAGCATGTGGGCTGCTAGAAATTGTTCAAAGGTGATGGCTGGTCTTGGTCATTTATAGCATGCGTAGAATTGTTGTTTTAAAAATTAATATTTTATTAATTTAGTCTCCTATAGCGTTCTAGCATTTTCCTATAAATAGACGCTTAGGTTAGAATTGAAAATCACACCAGAAACAAGTTTTCTTTCTCTCTATATTGTCGAGCGTATTTTAGTCGGTATTTTATTACTTTGAGAGTTCTTTATTCAAGATAAGTTTCACATCGACTATATCCAAAATTCAAATAAGGTTATTTTTGAGGTAAGGGATGTTATTTTCTTCGTAAATGATATTATTTCTTTCGATATCATTATGCCAAAATATTGGTTTGAACTTTTTATCAAATTTGAACTTTTTGTGTGGGTTACTATTCACGTATCTGAGTCTTATTCACGAATACGGCACTATTCACCGAAAAAATGAAATTTTCTTCTTTTTGTCCAAGATGTCTATTATGGTTACTATCTTTAATTTTATCCATGTTTTGACCTTTATTCTTGAATTTTGCTTCAAAATTGGTTATTATGGAGTATTATTTATCTTGGATAAACTGTTATACGAATCCCTACTATTTGTCTTTTTGTCTCACTAGATTTGTTTTCTTTAAAATATTTTTCATCATCCTCCGTCCTAAATGATGATATTACTGATTATCTTTGGACTGTAGTGCAAAGATAAATGATTAACTGATGAATATCTTTGGCCCGTAGTGCAAAGATGAACATGTGTTGAGATGAACATGACCAACTGGTAATATAAATGAATATATTTGGCCTGTAGTGCAAAGATGAATATTTGATTAAATATGTATATTGATTGTTATTACGAGGATAAAATATTGATGATGGACTTTTAAATCTTAGAAGATAGTTGAATTCTTTCTCTACTTGACTCTTCTAATGGATTGATGTTTCCGCTGCAGTTGTTGATCTAAAACTTGTTGTTTATTATATTTTATTAGATTTTTCCCTGTTGAAGACTAATGATGAATTGTTGTATATTATCTTAGTCATAATATTCTTTACTGGGATAGTTGAGTTCACCCTTTTCCTTTTTATTCCATTTTTCTTCTCAGGATGTGAGAACATAGCAGGATCTAGTCGGGGTATGGAGTGACGGTTCTAGAAAGATGTTTTAGCAATCCTCACTATTTCTGTAAAATAGTGTTTGAATAATTGTAATGAGGACTTATTTGAGTGTGGATATTGTCTAGAAGACAATATTTATATTTAAACTCACAGTATGTGTTGTCGTATTTTGCACGACAATTGTATTATTGAAGTTGTAGTTTGCTTTATGTACAATGTATTTGGCGACTCAGAATGGGTGTTGTTGTTAGGTTTGTAATATTCAAGAACGCAATCAAATTGCAAAAAATAAGGCGGAAGCGAGATAAATCAGAGTTTTAAAATTTTACAAACTATATACCCGGATCACCCTTTATGCACAATTATTAATTAAACGAAAAGATATGAAGAACAAGAATCATACCCTTGAAGATTCGAGCTTCCTCAGGTACAAGTTCACGTCCAATCCTTTTCGCGTTCAACTTGAATCCACCGGGTTTGGTTCCTTCCTTTGATCAACATTAGCCACCCAAATGTTTGGCCTCTAGAGGTGATCCACCAAGGAAAAATAAAGATTCAAGAAGAAGGGATATTGGCTCAACCCTAGTTTTCTATCTCTATAGAAAAGGCGTACTCTCCCAACTATTGAAATTACGTATGTTGTAAAAGTCAACAACCCCATCACCCATAATAAGACTCCTCTTATTTATAGATGTGGGCAACCCACCTTAACAATTAAGGAATTGGGTTTTATTTAATTAATTAAATTCTTTTAATTAATTAAGCTCCCTAATCTTATTAGGGATAATTAATTAAACTCCTTTAACTATTTTTCCTTCCTAATCCAATTAGGAATAAATGAGAGTACTTATATTAAATTAATTCCTAAACTCTTTTAGAAATTAAAATAATAATAATAATTGTAATAATATTAATAAGACTCCTCTTATTAATTTATATTTAATATTTCTAAAATATTAAATAATAAATATTAAGCTATTTAATTTATTCTATCACCATAGATTAAATTAAATATACATAACATATTATTACGATTATGCCATTAACTTCTTAAATAATTATTCTTCCTTTTATGGTGTGACCCTTTAGGTTCTTAAGTATTAAACCGGTTGTGAATAAATCAATTAGAACAATTCTAATCTTATTTAAATAAATAAATTAAACAATTAATTTATTTAAATAAATAATATTTATTCTACAATAGGATAAGCCTCCCTAGCGATCAACGACTTTCCGTATAATATAGATTTCAACATTAATCATAAAAGAACCTTTGAGTAAATAGTTACCGTACAATTCAATCCTTCCACCATACAATGTCCCAATTAAATATAAGACATGGGATTACCACAAGTCTTATTTTATTTAATGTATTTCGATCCTTAAATACACAACTCCAAATAATGCAAATTAGAAACTCCTTTCTAATTTCATTACATCTTAACCAAGGACTCTTTTGGGTTGTCATTTATCGAATCACATAGGACATTTCTCTTATTTTATTAGAAGTGGTAGATTCTTTATTGATCATACATTATCTCCATGTACAACTTATTATACCCAAGCATACCCTTTGATATACCCTAAGGGTCTTAAGGAATAAGTCAAAGTATAACTCATCATACATAAGATACTATGATGATCTCAAGTCCAAGGATCACTTGTACTACTATCACTCTGAGAATTCCTATTGACAGCAAGTAAAACTCCATTAGGTATTCCTTAGCGAGCCACGTTCGATGAACTTATTCTCTAATAAGCACCTACATACTTGCTTTAGTGTCTCCACACAAATGATCATAAGATCAATCATCCTCATCCATCGAAAGCAAGCAACGTATGTACCAATCTATCCTGGATTCACTAATCTCCAATTTAGTAATCCAATGATTGGGAACTATTTTAGTTTTAAGCTTTCTAAGAATTTAGATCTCATTAGAATGATCATCATCATTATTCTAAAAGCATTGCTTAAAACTATGGGTTTATCACATATTATAAAACAACATCATGTAGATAATTAAAAGCCTTTAATAAATTAATACTTTTTATTAATAAATGAATAAGATTGTTACAAAGTATATGCTTTATCATCAAACATGATTGGCTTGTGTGCATATTACTTTCAATCTCCCACTTGCACTAAAGCCAATCGTCATGGTATCTTATACTCTTCTTCTCTAAGTGACGATTATCCTGCTGTTGGATAAGCTTTAGTTAACGGATATGTAATGTTGTTCTTGAGAGTCCACTATCTCTATAGTGATTTACCATCTTTCAATGATTCTAATAATCAAATGAAAGTGCCATAACACATGTTTAGATCCAAGATGAGACTTAGGAACTATTCCTAGTTACGAATGAACTTTAATCCAAACAATCAACTTGCGACTTCATTTATAGCTATATACTTTGTCTTTATCACTAAACCAAAGAACTCTTTCTTTGTTTGGAACCTTTCCAATTCACCGCACCTTTGTTCAAGATAACGCTTTACCTTAAAGTGGATTTTTACATCATCTTGGTGCATGCGAAAAAACTTGAGTCTGTTAAGCCCTCTAGTTTTAATTTAGACCAACCATGAATATGATTACATCTTTAGTGCCGGTTAAGCACTTTAAGATGTTTTTCACTGACTCACAGTGAACTTCTCCAGAATATGACTGATCAACATCAGGTCTCGTATATTTCATTGCATACATGATTGTCACTCATGCAACCTCTCTTCTCAGGAGTCTATGGGGACTATTAAGAGAGATACACTCCATAACTCATCAACATGAGACATCTCTTGGAGTTTGTCATGCTAAACGACTTTAGCATCAAATGAATATACGTTCCTTGGGTTAAGTTGAACATCCTTTTAAATCTATCTATATAGATTTTATCCCCAATTAAGATACTCTTCCCAAATCATTCGTGGAGGAATTTTTAGACAACTTTATCTTTACTGATTGTAGCATTGGTATGTCATTCCTTATCCGTAGTATATCAACATATAATATTAGGAATGTCACGGCGCTCCCACTGTCCCTTTTGTACACACTAGAAGTCTTACCTCATCGAATGTAACTCTGGATCATCATCTTCTATGATGCGTACCTCATCATCATCATCCATGATGAATCCATACCTCCTAGGTATCTTCTTGTACTATTCCGATTCTACGATTCGGTTGTGGTACAATAGGTCTATCTACAGGTTCCTCTTATTTGACTTATAGTGTTTTGTGGTTCTTGAACTCTTCAAGATCTATTATCCTCCCACTAGCCCCTTCAATGATAAACACCTTTATCTTAGAAGGAAGCGTGTTCATAATAAACACCTTTTGCTAAGTAGGATTATAGAACATTTACCCTAAACTTACTTTAGGATGTCCCACAAATCTGTATTTGTCAAATCTTGTCCCAAGCTTATCCTTTGAAACCGTTTCACATAAGTTGGACAACCCCTTATCTTAACATACTTAAGATTAGGAATCCTCCATGTCCATATCTTTTATGGAGTCTTGAAATGGGATTTTGAGATTACCTTTTACAGATATATGTCACGACCATTTCTAGGACATTGACCCTAGAGGGATACTGGAATGTCGGTAAAATCATTATGGACCGCACCATGTCCAACAAGGTACGATTTTTCCTTTCAGATACATAAATCATTTATTACATATCAGGAGGCGTCCATTATGAGAAAACCATTTGAGATGATCAAGAAACTTATTGCACAAGTATTTATTCCTTGATCTAATTAAAGAATCGTAATACTTTGTCAATTTGTTTCACTTCTGAATTCTTTGAACCTTTCAAATAATTCACACTTGTATTTCATCAAATACACACATTCAACTCTTTGAATGATCATCTCCTTTTCTTATACTAATTTGTTCAATATGCAAAATTATTTTCATGTAAGTCAAGTATACAAAATTTATTAAGTAATATTCCAGTTCTATACAAAACATTATTATTATAAATAGAACAACAATTGTTCTTAATTATAATACCAAAGATTTTATTGTCCAACAACAAAATAGAAATAATATTTCTAACAAGAACTGAAATACAATAACAACTTATTAACTTAATAGATTTTCCCATAGGCATTGCTAAACTATAAGTTTCTATGGCTAATGTAGCAACATTTGCTTCATTTTCCACACATAGGATTACTTATCTTTGTTTAGCTTTCTACTTCTGCTTGGTCCCTTCATAAATCTATATTTATGATAACCAAAGTCGGTATCCAATATCCAAGTAGAACCTTGACTTAAAGAAAATTTATTTTAAATCATGAACAAATTTGTATTTATAAATCAAACTTCACTAAGCTTCTTTGGTTAGCCTCTGCAAGATGTTTCTTGCAGTTTCTTTCCAGTGTCCAGGCTTATTGCAGTGGAAGAAAACTCCTTTGCTATCCGTATCAGTTTTGTTCTTATTATCCTTTGTTTTTGCCTTTCTATTTACCTTCTTTGAATCGTTCTTCTTTTCGGAAGATCCTTTGGCCCTATCGAGAAGACATGGTCTTTCTTGGTTGGAAAGTGACTCTCAACATTTTTCAATATGTTAAACAAATCGGTGAGGTGATATCTAGCTTGTTCATATGAAAATTCACAACAATTAATGAAAGGAGTCCGGAGTGAGTGCAAGATCAAATCTTGGCTCAACTCTCCATCCATGAAAACCAATTGTCTAATTGATCAATCAAATTGATTATGTTAAGAACTTTTTATCTGTATCTATAGTGCCATTGGCCATTCTAGATCGGAAGAGCTCCTTAGATATCTCGATATCTATCGGTCCTACTTTCCTCACCATCAACTACTTGATGTGCGGGAGTATAGTAGAAGTATCCATAGTTTCGCATCGACAAGCTTGTTACTCATGGATCTGAGCATGATGCGTTGAGCCAATCGTGCATCATCTTGTCACTTTCTAAAAGTAGCAATCTCTTCCTCGGAGGCATTATCTCTGCGCAACCATTGCGGGGATAGGCATATTAAGGATATAAGATAGCTTTTTAGCCATGAGAACTATTCTCAAATTCTTTAACCAATCCGTTTAATTTGATTACCGTTAATTTAGCATCTAATATGCTTCATGTTGATAGTAATTTTAGACATTGTAAAATTTCAGAAATGAATTTGTAATTAACAACATTTTTAACATACATTCTTTTATTAATTACCAAAATAAATTAGGTCTTGTTTTAAATTGGTATCTCCCACTATTTTCTTCAAACTATATTACCCTCACTTATATAGTTCGGCAAAATCTAATTAAAGATTTGCTAGTGAGAATAAGGATCCCATTTCAAATGTATATAGCCTTGTGGTGACACAACAAACTATATATAAATAAATAGGTAGACAACTTTTGTCAATTACATCAACTATGCAACTCCTTTTCTTTTGCCTCTTAGATTATTTTGATCAAGTGGTGGCACATCCAAATCAAAATTATCCAAGTTAAGTCCGAACTAGCACTCCATATATTCAAAAAGAAAATATCATCCTTGTGGTGATACAACAAAACAATATTGTTCAATTTTCTTTATAAGCATCAAATGTGATAAATTAACATCTTAAATACTTAATACTTGCCTTGTGGTGACACAACAAACTCATATTAAATATTTAATACTCTATTAATTTTATCATGCTAGAAGGCGACGTTCAATATTCCAAATATCTTTGAACGCTTAGGACTTAATATAAAAAATTGAGGGGTTTGTTATTAATTTGTCTCATCTTGTTTAGCGCGCATGCACATATATATATAAAATATGCTTCATATTAATGAACATGCGAAGCATGTTTGCATAATATATAATATATATAGTATAAGCATGCACATATAGAATACTATATTCTACTCGGATTGATTATGGACTTTTATTCTAGTTTGGTTCACTAGAGCCACCAAGTGAACCAAAAGGTCAAACCCTAGGGGTGCAAGAAATAATATTTAAATATAACTATTACATTTAAACCCGGGCTCCATTACAAACGGGTCTTCAAACGCTTCTTGTCCCTTGATCTCTAATTCTTCAAAATTAATTCTAACTATTCCTATTACAAAACTATTTAAAATAAATAGAAACCTTGATCGTGATCGAGGGAAGTACATAGGAGGAGATAGAGTTTACATTAAGAAAAAATTAGAGAAGACGAGTCACGTGATTCCCCATTTAATAAAACTCATACATTCATGCATCCAACTAAAATAAAATCCAATCACATTGTCAATAGTCCATAATCAATCCCATTTATTATCATACACATCACCATATGCATCAATAAATAATATTCATCTTATGAATAATAAACATTTAATATATATATTGATATCATTTAATGGGCAAATTTAGTTAGTATAAAATCTATTTTTGAATCAAAATAAACTCCTTTATTTTAATCCAAATTTAAATCAAAATAAAACTATTTTATTTTAATTTATCCAATTTTGAATAAAATAAACTATTTTATTTTAATCAAAATCTTTAATCAAAATAAACTCCTTTATTTTAATTAATTATGGAATCCAATTCCATGTAATAAAAAAATAAACTCCTTTATTAAAGGAAACACGATTCTCTTTCCTAATCACAAATAAACTCCTTTATTTTGAATAATATGAAATCTTATTTCATATCTAAATAAACTCCTTTATTTAAGCAAATTAGGATTCTCTTTCTATTCACAAATAAACTCTTTTATTTTTGAATAATATGAAATCTAATTTCATATCAAAATAAACTCCTTTATTTAAGGAAAAATAAAATCCAATTTCAACTCCAATTAGTTATCATGGAATCCAATTCCAACTCTAATTAGTTAGCATGAAATTTAATTTTAAAATTAAAATAAACCCTTTTATTTTAATATTAAAATAAACTTTTATTTTAAAATTAAAATAAACATTTTATTTAAATTATAAAATAATTAAGAATAATATATATATATAGTATATATATATATATATATATATATAACTATTATATATATATATATATAATAACAGTCTTATTTGCCTCTTTTTAAAACCACATTAACATGCATTCATAGAATCCTTTTCTTTTATTCTTTTTTAAATTACCAACGGTATGTGCATGTCCACGTGGGATCACATGGATTAAAAAAAAAAATCCTTATATCATTCACTTTCCTTTTAAAATGAATAACCTGTAACCTTTTTCAAAAAAAAAATGACATATAATCCGTGCAACCACATGAAACACGGAAATCAAAGATTAAAAAAAAACGGAAATCTGTGCAACCACATGAATTTCAGGAAAAAAACGGCCTTTTTTATTATTATTATAAATTTTATACAATAAAATTATGCCCAATTAAATTGTTCTAAACACATATCAATATACATATCAAATTAAAATAATTAATAATTTGCATAAAGGTTTGGCTCTGATGCCACTGTTAGGTTTGTAATATTCAAGAACGCAATCAAATTGCAAAAATAATGCGGAAGCGAGATAAATCAGAGTTTTAAAATTTTACAAACTATATACCCGGATCACCCTTTATGCACAATTATTAATTAAACGAAAATATATGAAGAACAAGAATCATACCCTTGAATATTCGAGCTTCCTCAGGTACAAGTTCACCTCCAATCCTTTTCGCGTTCAACTTAAATCCACCGGGTTTGGTTCCTTCCTTTGATCAACATTAGCCACCCAAATGTTTGGCCTCTAGAGGTGATCCACCAAGGAAAAATAAAGATTCAAGAAGAAGGGATATTGGCTCAACCCTAGTTTTCTATCTCTATAGAAAAGTCGTACTCTCCCAACTATTAGAATTACGTATGTTGTAAAAGTCAACAACCCCATCACCCATAATAAGACTCATCTTATTTATAGATGTGGGCAACCCACCTTAACAATTAAGGAATTGGGTTTTATTTAATTAATTAAATTCTTTTAATTAATTAAGCTCCCTAATCTTATTAGGGATAATTAATTAAACTCCTTTAACTAATTTTCCTTCTTAATCCAATTAGGAATAAATGAGAGTACTTATATTAAATTAATTCCTAAACTCTTTTAGAAATTAAAATAATAATAATAATTGTAATAATATTAATAAGACTCCTCTTATTAATTTATATTTAATATTTCTAAAATATTAAATAATAAATATTAAGTTATTTAATTTATTCTATCACCATAGATTAAATTAAATATACATAACATATTATTACGATTATGCCATTAATTTCTTAAATAATTATTCTTCCTTTTATGGTGTGACCCTTTAGGTTCTCCATATTAAACCTATTGTGAATAAATCAATTAGAATAATTCTAATCTTATTTAAATAAATAAATTAAATAATTAATTTATTTAAATAAATAATATTTATTCTACAATAGGATAAGCCTCCTAGCGATCAACGACTTTCCGGATAATATAGATTTCAACATTAATCATAAAAGAACCTTTGAGTAAATAGTTACCGTATGATTCAATCCTTCCACCATACAATGTCCCAATTAAATATAAGACATGGAATTCTTTGTCAGTCTTATTTTATTTAATTAAATGTATTTCGATCCTTAAATGCACACTCCAAATAATGCAAATTAGAAACTCCTTTCTAATTTCATTACGCCTGCCAAGGACTCTTTGGGTTGTCATTTATCGAATCACATAGGACATTTCTCTTATTTTATTAGAAGTGGTAGATTCTTTATTGATCATACATTAGCTCCATGTACAACTTATTATACCCAAGCATACCCTTTGATATACCCTAAGGGTCTTAAGGAATAAGTCAAAGTATAACTAATCATACACAAGATACTATGATGATCTCAAGTCCAAGGATCACTTGTCTACTATCACTACAGAATTCCTATTGACGAGCAAGTAAAACTCCATTAGGTATTCCTTAGCGAGCCACGTTCAAAGTGAACTTATTCTCTAATAAGCACCTACATACTTGCTTTAGTGTCTCCACACAAATGATCATAAGATCAATCATCCTCATCCAATGAGCAAGCAACGTATGTACCAATCTATCCGGATTCACTAATCCCCAATTTAGTAATCCAATGATTGGGAACTATTTTAGTTTTAAGCTTTCTAAGAATTTAGATCTCATTAGAATGATCATCATCATTATTCTAAAAGGATTGCTTAAAACTATGGGTTCATCACATATTATAAAACAGCATCATGTAGATAATTAAAAGCCTTTAATAAATTAATACTTTTTATTAATAAATGAATAAGATTGTTACAAAGTATATGCTTTATCATCAAACATGATTGGCTTGTGTGCATACTACTTTCAGTTGTATACCTATTTTGGTGGCGTCACAGTTGGTATCAAAGCTTTGGGATATGGTCTTTGGCGGAGATCGGGGAATAGAACTAGGAGGGGAGAGATGAGTAAATCCTTCGCTAGTGTGTCCTATCTAAGCTTATTTGTTGGTCAGTCATAATATAGGGATATTATATGATATGTTAATTTGTTTAATTAACACTTGTTTTATGGCGAGATTTAAGAATGGGCTTTGAACGTTAATGATGGAGTGTATGAGACTGTGGAACAACCTTTAGTTACAAACCAGGAGAACGTGCAACAGGAAGGCAATATTCCTCCTGTAAATAACACTACCGAGCAAACGATGAATGATGGAATGTTTAGGAGCTTTTTGCAGTTCATGCAAAATCAGACGAGGGAGACTCATGTACAAAATACGGGTGAAAGTGATACCAACGTACGGTCTGTCACAGCCAAGCAGTTCAAGGAGTTGGGACCACGAGAATTTATTGGAAAGCCGGATCCGATCAAGGCGGAAACGTGGGTCAAGCAAATTACTAAGATATTTGATGTCTTGGGATGCACGGAGGAACAGAAGGTTCCATTCGCCACCTTTACGTTCCGCGGTGAGGCAGACTACTGGTGGGAGTCTGTGAAGCGTACCCAGCCTGCCGCACTCAACATGTCTTGGGAAATGTTTCAGAAACTATTAAATGACAAGTACTTTCCTGAAAGTATTCGTCATATGAAAGAGGTAAAGTTTATCAGACTGGAACAAAACAACATGATGGTGTCCCAAAGATGAGGCGAAGTTCTGCGAGTTATCGGTTTTGCACCTCATTTGGTCAAAAATGAGGAACGAATGACGAGGATGTTTCTGAGAGGTCTAAAGCCTGAGATTCAGCAATATCTTATGTCTCATAAATTTTCTTTATATTCAGATGTTGTAAACAGGGCTCAATTATTAGAGCGAGATAGTGAGTATATTCAATCGAGGGACCACAACCAGGGTCATACCGGTGACAACAGTCATCAAAGCGATGATAACCAACGAGGAGGGAAAAATACAAACAAAGACGGTAACCACTCGGGTGGTCATCATGGCTATGATAATAGGAGAGGTGAGTCAAGTGGAAATTTCAGAAAGAGGAGATTCAACAATGACGAGAAGACATCAAAGAACAAAGACCAAAGACCAACAACAAATTCTAATAGAGGAGAACGACCTTGCCGCTTAGATGTTACAAATGCGAGAAAGAGGGACATATCATTGGTGTCCTCCACAATCCAAGGTATGTTACAACTGTGGAAAGGAAGGCCACATAGCTCGGGATTGTTCTGTAGCAAAACCAAGTTCAACGGGGATGGTGACTGCAAGGGCTATCCCGGATAAGTCAAAATCAGCGGTTCCTAGAAGAGCATTTGTCGTGACTGGCCAAAACGTGAGGAACCCGAATGAGGTGATCACGGGTAAGCTAATCTTGAACTCTTGCAAAGTTTATACCTTACTAGATACCGGTTCTACCCATTCTTTTATCTCTCATGCTTGTGCTCAACGTTTAAACTTGACTTCGGAGAAATTGGACTTTGACTTATTTGTTGAAACTCCGTTGGGTGAAACCTTCGTTATATCTACAATTTATAAATCTTGCATGATCCAAGTGGCACTATCACATTACCTGTTGATCTTATCTCTTTAAAGATACTTGCTTTTAATGTGATTTTAGGAATTGATTGGTTAACCACTCATCATGCTAAAATTGATTATTTTCGTAAGGTTGTTAGTTTTCATATTCCTAACCAACCTGTCATACAAATTCAAACAACTAAACCACTAAAATCAGTCACTGTCATATCAAGCCATAAAGCTATTCGTTTATTGAAAAACGGATGTCAAGCTTTCTTTGCCCATGTTATGGATTTGAACAAAGACAAGTCAAATTTGAATAATATTTCTGTTGTTAGAGAATTTCTTGATGTATTTCCTGAAGAGCTTCCCGGTCTACCCCCAGAACGTGATGTTGAATTCTTTATTGACCTTGAACCGAGTACAAACCCCATTTCTAAAACCCCATATTGAATGGCTCCTATTGAACTTCAGGAGTTAAAAGTCCAACTACAGGAGTTATTAGACATCGGTTTCATTTGTCCTAGTACATCTCCTTGGGGTGCTCCTATTTTATTCGTAAAGAAGAAAGACGGGAGTATGCGACTTTGTATTGACTACCGAGAATTAAACCATGTCACCATCAAGAATAGGTATCCGTTACCTCGATTGATGACCTGTTCAACCTGTTGCAAAGAGCACAATTCTTTTCAAAGATCAACCTTCGTTCTGGATATCATCAGCTGAAGATTAAAACTGAGGATATTCCAAAGACTGCCTTTAGAACTCAGTACGTGCATTATGAATTCTTAATCATGTCTATTGGATTGACTATTGCTCCAGCTGCTTTCATGGATATGATGAACCGTGTATTCAAGGAATATTTGGATCAATTCGTTATTGTCTTTATTGATGACATCCTCATCTATTCCAAAAGACGTGAAGATCATGAGCACCATTTGAAGCTGATACTTGAAAGGCTTCGTGAAAACAAGCTTTATGTCAAGCTGAAGAAATGCGAGTTCTGGCTTGATGAAGTAGCATTCCTTGGGCACGTGGTGTCAAAACATGGAGTATCTGTTGACCCGGCGAAGATTGAAGCAATAGAAATTTGGGAGCAACCGAAGTCGGTGACCGAAGTACGTAGCTTTCTGGGCTTAGCTGGTTATTATCGGAGATTCGTGGAAGGATTTTCTTGAATCGCTACTCTGTTAACTCAGCTGACTCGGAAAGATACAAAATTCGTATGGAGCGAGGACTGCGAGAAGAGTTTCCAAGAGCTCAAGAGGAGACTCATTTCGGCACCTATTCTGGCAATACCATCTGGTACAGATTGATTTCTTATCTACAGCGATGCTTTAGGCAAAGGGTTAGGATGTGTTCTCATGCAACATGGGAAAGTCATAGCCTATGCCTCACGACAACTCAAAGAATATGAGAGGAATTATCCTACTCATGATCTGGAGTTGGCAGCAGTCATATTCGCGTTGAAAATTTGGAGACACTACTTGTATGGGGAGAAAGTGGAGATTTATACAGACCATAAAAGCCTCAAATATTTCTTCACCCAAAAAGAACTCAACATGCGGCAACGACGTTGGCTTGAATTGTTGAAAGATTACGATCACACTATTCAATATCATCCTGAAAGAGCGAACGTAGTAGCTGACGCATTGAGTAGAAGATTATATGCGAGTACGAGTGCGATATTGTTAATGTAAAGGCCCATTCTGTATGACTTGCAAAGGATGGAGGTAGAATTAAAGACTCCAGGGACCCACATGATGATGGGAAATATACGAGTAGAACCGACTTTAATCGATAAAGTTAAATCTACTCAAGCTATGGACCTGGGGCTGATACGTATGAAGAAGAAAGTGTAAGAAGGAGCTATTCTAGAAGTGAGAATCGATGAAGAAGGAATACTTAGATTCAACTCCAGACTTTGTGTTCCTAACGATTCTAACTTGAAGCATAGAATCATGATGGAGGCACACAACACACCGTTTGCAATCCATACTGGGAGTACCAAAATGTATCATGATATTCGACATACATTTTAGTGGAAAAATATGAAGAGAGAGATCGCAGAGTTTATCTCGAGGTGCTTAACTTGTCAACGTGTAAAGATGGAGCATCAAGTGCCGAAAGGTCCATTACAACCACTTGACATTCCAGAATAGAAGTGGGAACACTTTACTATGGATTTCGTTACAGGTCTTCCCAAAGTTTCTCAAGGCATAGATGCGATTTGGGTTATTGTTGATAGATTAACCAAGTCTGCCCATTTCTTGCCGAACGTGAGACTTATTCCCTTGAACGTCTTGCTCATATGTACGTGAATGAGATTGTGCGATTGCATAACATGCCAGTATCCATAGTTTCGGATCGTGACCCGAGATTCACTTCACGATTTTGGGTTAGCTTACAAAAAGCTATGGGCACGAATTTACGATTCAGCTCGGCATACCATCCTCAAACGGATGGGCAATCAGAGAGGACTATTCAAACTCTTGAAGATCTATTAAGACTTTGTGTCCTAGATTTCAAAGGGAGTTGGCATAAGTACTTGACATTGGTAGAATTCTCCTATAACAACAGTTATCAAGCAAGTATAGGCATGGCTCCATTTGAGGCGTTGTATGGACGAAAGTGTCGTTCTCCAGTATGCTGGGATGAGGTGGGAGAAGCATCGTTGTTAGGACCAAAATTACTACGCATGACTACAGAAAAGATCCAAATAATTTGACAACGTATTCAAACCTCACAAGATCGATAAAAGAGTTATGCTGATCTTCATAGAAAGAACGTGGAGTTTAATATTGGAGATCATGTACTGTTACGTGTTGCTCCATGGAAGGGAGTTACAAGATTTGGAAAGAGAGGAAAGCTCAATCCAAGATTTGTTGGTCCATTTGAGATTCTTGACCGAATAGGAAATGTGGCCTATAGACTCGTATTACCTCCAAGTATGTCTCGTGTTCATAATGTTTTTCACATATCCATACTTCGTAAATACGTGAAAGACCCGAACCATATTATTGCGTTAGAACCAGATGAGATAGCCGAAGATTTAACGTACGAAGAGGTACCTATTAAGATCTTGGATAGGAAAGAGCATGTCCTACGCACCAAGGTTATACCATAAGTTAAGGTTTTGTGGAGGAACCATGCTATTGAAGAAATGAGCTGGGAGTTGGAATCGAAAATGAAAGCAAGGCATCCTCACCTTTTCGAAACACCAAGTACGAACGTCAATTTCGAGGATGAAATTTAATAAGGAGGGGAGGTTGTAAGACCCCAACTTATTATAAATAAAATTGAATTTCCTCTAATTATTATTGTGAATAAAAGGTGTTAAATTGATATAATATTTTGGTTATGGGTGAAATGTGCAAATTTTGCAAAATAAGTAAGTGGTTATAAAATAATCATTGTTATCGGGGAATATTCGTTTCGTCGTGGAATATTCTTGTTGTCGAATAATATTAAATGCACCCAGTAGCAGATCATTTATGGGCCCTATAACTGTAATAAGCGTCGGATGAAGAAAACAACAAGTTTGAGTTTTTATAAATAACTGCGTAGTTATTCAGCTTAACAATTGTTGGAATACCCGTGGTTAAAATACGATAAATATGCGTGGATATACGATTTTTGAATTATTGATTCTTACGTAAGAAGGCACTACTCAATAATTGTTACGATAATTCTTTATTCAATATTTTATTTTATTGATTCAATAATTGTTTGTGTTGATATTTTATGTTATTGTTGTTTCAATAATTATCACTGCACAGTATTTCCCATTATTAGATCAATAATTCATATTATTTGAATAATATTATTAGATAGCATTATTGGAAATGTCTAGAAAGTTCTATTAAGGAGAGGTTTGGTCACCTAATTGTGCGCCAGTAAGGAGAAATTCTTATTGGAATGCCCCCTCTTTCTTGGGAACGGCCTGGTTGTCATAATTGTGATTCTGTAATATTATTTGTGAATAATTAATTATTGATTTATATGATAAGAAAATATTTATTTTATGTGGATATAAATGATGGATATATTTATTTTATGTGGATAAAATGAAGGAATTAATCTTTGAGGTGTTTTATCGATATTTTTGTCGATGGTGAAGGTATTAAAAATCACCCGTTTATCGATTTCTTGATATTTTTGTTTGGAATTTGGAAAAACGCAAAGCTACAAAGTTGTAGAGAATTCAATTTCAGGTAGAATGGACATAAAATTCATATTTTTCTGATAACCGGGCTATTTTCTATGAATTGTTGAAGTTTCGGATAATAAAATAATTTTTATTAAATTTATGGGTGGGACCCACTTTGGTTAACAACATGTGGGCTGCTGGAAATTGTTCAAAGGTGGTGGCTGGTCTTGGTCATTGATAGCATGCGTAGAATTGTTGTTTTAAAAATTAATATTTTATTCATTTAGTCTCTTATGGCGTTCTAGCATTTTCCTATAAATAGCCACTTAGGTTAGAATTAAAAATCACACCAGAAACAAGTTTTTTTTCTCTCTATATTGTCGAGCGTATTTTAGTGAGTATTTTAATACTTTGGGAGTTCCTATTCAGTACAAGTTTCTGTCAGCACTATATCCGAAATTCAGTCAGAAGTACGGTTATTTTGAGGTAAGGGATGTTATTTTCTTCGTAAATGATATTATTTCTTTCGATATCATTATGCCAAAATATTGGTTTGAACTTTTTATCAAATTTGGAACCTTTTGTGTCGGGGTTACTATTCATGTATACGGCACTATTCACGTATACGATACTATTCACGAATACGACACTATTCACCGAAAAAAATGAAATTTTTTTCTTTTTGTCCAAGATGTCTATTATGGTTACTATCTTTGATTGTATCCATGTTTTGATCTTTATTCTTGAATTTTGCTTCAAAATTGGTTATTATGGAGTATTATTGATCTTGGGTAAACTGTTATACGAATCCCTACTATTTGTCCTTCTATCTCACTGGATTCGTTTTCTTTAAAATATTATTCATCATCCTCCGTCCTAAATGATGATATTACTGAATATCTTTGGCTTGTAGTGCAAAGATAATTGATTAACTGATGAATATCTTTGGCTCATAGTGCAGAGATGAACAGGTGTTGAGATGAACATGACCAACTCTTCTAATGGATTGTTGTTTCCGCTGCAGTTGTTGATCTAAAACTTGTTGTCTATTATATTTTATCAGATTTTTCCCTGTTGAAGACTAATGATAAATTGTTGTATATTATCTTAGTCATAATATTCTTTACTGGGCTAGTTGAGCTCACCCTTTTCCTTTTTGTTCCATTTTTCTTCTCAGGAGGTGAGAACATAACAGGATCTAGTCGGGATATGGAGTGATGGTTTTAGAAAGATGTTTTAGCAGTTCTCACTATTTCTGTAAAATAGTGTTTGAATAATTGTAATGAGGACTTATTTGAGTGTGGATATTCTCTAGAAGATAATATTTGTATTTAAACTCATAGTATGTGTTGTCGTATTTTGCACGACAATTGTATTATTGAAGTTGTAGTTTGCTTTATGTACCATGTATTTGGTGACTCAGAATGGGTGTTGTATACCTATTTTGGGGGCATCACATTAAGAGTTTTTGATTTTATGGGAAAAGACTATTTTAAAAGTAAACTCTTATAACTCCTTGTGGTTAACTCCAAAATTGGTGAAATTTTTATTGGGAGTACATGTATATAACAGAAGTATACCCTATAAATTTTGGAATTTTTGGACAAAAGTACAATTTATGATAAATGTCTAAATATTCGGAAGTTTTAGCCATATGAAAAATAGTAAATGAATTTTAAAAATTCTGAGAAAAATATATGTTCAAGATGGGACTATATTCTGCTAAATCCATGAAAAGAAATATTTTTGGGACTGATTTGGTATTTTTCATGAAAATAAACTAGTTATGAGTAAATGAATTAAATATGTTATGTGAAGTAATAAAATTAGAAAATAGGATTTTATAGCTTTAGAATCCTATATAGGGTATATGCAGATTTTTGATGAGGGATTTGATCATTGATTATGAAATCTTATGAGTATGACATTTTGGAATGATTAAATGCATTATTTGATAAAGTGTAAACAATTGAAATAAATTGTTAATAAGTTTAAAAAATTATTAAAATATTGTTATAATATTAATGATATTAGATTATGAGATTATTAAGTGATTGATAATATTTGGTTATTATTGAACGCTGCATAAATTGTATTATAAATATTTAATATTTATCATTTATCTCATTTAATTGATTCTTATATCATTGTCATCATCATCATGCTTATATTGTATTGAAAGTCATCTTTGGCCGTAGTGCATAGATGGACTTGGTATTATTATGACCAGGAATTATTCGGTATAATCATGACCGTAATGTCACAAATGATGTGGAAAAAGTCATCTTTGGTCGTAGTGCATAGATGGACTTGGTATGATTATGACCAGAGATTATTCGGTATAATCATGACCGTAGTGTTACAAATGATGTGGAAAAAGATCTCATTGGCCCGTTGTGCATTGATGGACAATTTTTGGTATGATTATGGCTATTGATTCTCTTCGGCCAAGGGTGCAAAGATGAATTATTTTATAGCATGATCAAGACCGTTGATAAAAATACGATTATCTTTGGCCCGTAGTGTATGGATAATTTGTGGTTGTGATACTAATGAAAAAGTCCTCATTGGCCCATAATACATTGATTGTCAGTTTTTGGTATGATTATGGCTATGGATTCTCTTCGGCCAAGGGTGCAAAGATGAATTGTTTTATGGCATGATCAGGACTGTTGATGAAAACACGTTTATATTTGGCCCGTAGTGCATGGATAATTTGTGGTCGTGATACTAAAGAATATCCTTGGCCTATAGTGCAGGGATGATTCGATGATGTGGATTTTTTATTGAGCTGAGTCTCAGCGATAAAAGTAATAAAAAACCTTTTAAATCATAGAAGATAGTAGATTTAATTCCCTACTTGACTCTTCTAATGGATTGCTTATTCCGCTGCAGTTAAACTTGATGTTTGTTATATTTTATCAGTTTAACACCGTTGAAGGCTAACGATAAATTATTTTGCGTTATCTTAGTTTTAATATTTCTTACTGGGCTAGTTGAGCTCACCCTTTCTTTCACTGTTCTCTTCAGGAAATGAAAATGTAGCTGGGACTAGTCGGGGAACAGAGTGATGGTCCTAGATAGTGCATTCGTAGTCCTCACTATTCTGTGAAATAGTGTGATAATAATTGTAATGAGGACTCCTTTTGAGTTTGTATACTCTCTAATAGACAATATTTATATTCAAACTCACAGTTTATGTTTTGTCGTATTATACATGACAGTTGTATTATTAAGTTGTATTTGAATTCTGTACCATGTATCTAGCGACTTAAGATGGGTGATGTATACCTATTTTGGGGGCGTCACATTTGGTATCAGAGCTTAGGTATATGGTCGCTGGCGGAGATAAGAGTCTAGAACTAGGAGGAGAGAGACGAGTTATATACTTCGCTAGTGTGTGACTTACCTAAGCTGAAATTGTTTACTTGATAAGTTGACAAATTGTGATATGTCAATTAACCTTTATTTTGAAGATATATTCTAGAATGATATCTGAAATACGGGAGATGAGCAATGGAAAAATCATGATACGGAGGATATACAGGAAGGTACAATCCAGAAAAAAGCAAGGTATTCTCATCTCTTCTTGAATATATCAGAATGCGATCGTAAATTTCGAGGGCAAAATTTTATAAGGAGGGTGATCGTGAGACCCCAAATTTTATGAAATAAAAGTATTCAATTTTTTTTCTATTATGGTAAATAAAGCACGGTATTGATTATTGATGCTTATGTGATAGGTCACTCGGTTTTGTTTTATTGGTATTATTAATGTAATAAAATGTAAAAGCTTTTTATATAAATGAGAATACTTTTAAAGTTATTCTATATAGAATATATTATATTCTATTGTGCATAGTGTTTTCGCATAGTAAATTTTTTTATATAAAAGCAGAATACTTTTAGAAAATTATCTATTTTATTAGATAATAATTAGAATATATTATATTTTATTATATATAGTGTTTGCATAGTGCCTGCATAGTATTTGCATAGTACAATCTTTTATAAAGTTATTTGTTTTATTAGATTATAAATAGAATATATTATATTTTATTTAAAAGATTTTGCTTTAAATATGGACCGTCAAATTAAAGTAAATCAATCTGGACTGTTCATGAGTTGGTTACTATGCAGTCTATTTTTCTATAAATAGAATCTCATTCCTTCATTATTTCTTACGAATTCACTGAAACTCTAGAGAGAGAAATTATAGAGAGAGTTCTTCTTCTATAATCTTGGCGTATTTCTTTAGAGTTTAAAAAAGCTTTGGCGTAGTGCAAGTTTTCTTCAAGTATATTCCTACCTACTAGTCGAATACTTTTCTTTTTAAGGTAGGGGATATAATTGTCGTATTTCGTAAAGGATATTATTATTATTTATTATTCATTTGGAATAACTTTTGTATCTGTGACTACCTATACTTGGTGAAATTTTTACATTATTCCATACTTTATTATTATGTTGGAATAACCTATTTATCAATCTGCATACATGGTGAAATTCTTCTAATATTCCGTTCTTTATTATTACATTGGAATATCATATACGTATGTTTATCTTTGGGACTGGTTCCATTATTTATTATTCAATAGGAATATATGTATGCATTTCTGTGGGACTGGTTTCATTATTTATTATTCTGTTGGAAATAACTTGTCGGTGCAGTCTATCGCATGCATGGTGAATCCTTCTATTACTTCATTCTTTATTATTCTGTTGGAATAACCTGTCTATGTGGATTACCACATGCATGGTGAATGATCCTTCGTATTCATACGAATAGTATTTTCATTAAAAAGGGGTTTTTGCCAGGGGCAGATTCGTAATTTTTCTGACCCTCAAAAATTTTGGAAAAATTTGAAATGATAATTTAATGAGTTTTCTAAATTGTGTCCAAAAATGGCGATTTTTGGATGTATAGATTAAGAGTTATGGATTTTATGGAAAAAGACTATTTTAAAAGTAAACTATTATAACTCCTTGTGGTTAACTCCAAAATTGGTGAAATTTTTATTGGGAGTACATGTATATAATAGGAGTATACCCTATAAATTTCAGAATATTTGGACAAAAGTACAATTTATGATAAATGTCTAAATATTCGGAAGTTTTAGCCATATGAAAAATAGTAAATGAATTTTAAAAATTCTGAGAAAAATATATGTTCAAGATGGGACTATATTCTGCTAAATCCCAGAAAAGAAATATTTTTGGGACTGATTTGGTATTTTTCATGAAAATGAACTAGTTATGAGTAAATGAATTAAATATATTATGTGAAGTAATAAAATTGGAAAATAGGATTTTATAGCTTGAGAATCATATATAGGGTATATGCAGATTTTTTATGATGGATTTGATCATTGATTATGAAATCTTATGAGTATAGCATTTTTGAATGATTAAATACATTATTTGATAAAGTGTAAATAATTGAAATAAATTGTTTATAAGTTTAAGAAATGATTAAAATATTGTTATAATATTAATGATATTAAATTATGAGATTATTAAGTGATTGATAACATTTGGTTATTATTGAACCTTGGATAAATTGTATTATAAATGTTTAATATTTATCATTTATCTCATTTGATTGATTCTTATATCATTGTCATCATCCTCATGCTTATATTGTATTGAAAAGTCATCTTTGGTAGTAGTGCGTAGATGGACTTGGTATGATTATGACTGAGGATTATTCGGGTATAATCATGATCGTAATGTTACAAATGATGTGGAAAAAGTTCTCATTGGCTGTGTAGTGCATTGATGGACAATTTTTGGTATGATTATGGCTATGGATTCTCTTCGGCCAAGGGTGCAAAGATGAATTGTTTTATAGCATGATCAGGACCGTTGATAAAAACACGATTATCTTTGGCCCGTAGTGCATGGATAATTTGTGGTTGTGATACTAATGAAAAAGTCCTCATTAGCCAATGAGTGCATTGATGGACGATTTTTGGTATGATTATGGCTATGGATTCTCTTGACCAAGTGCGCAAAGATGAATTGTTTTATGGCATGATCGGGACCGTTGATGAAAACACGATTATCTTTGGCCCGTAGTGCATGGATAATTTGTGGTCGTGATACTAAAGAATATCCTTGGCCTGTAGTGCAGGGATGATTCGATGATGTGGATTATTTATTGAGCTGAGTCTCAGCGATAAAAGTGATGAAAAACCTTTTGAATTATAGAAGATAGTAGATTTTATTCCCTACTTGAATCTTCTAATGGATTTCTTGTTCTGCTACAGTTAAACTTGATGTTTGTTATATTTTATCAGTTTAACACCGTTGAAGGCTAATGATAAATTATTTTGCATTATCTTAGTCTTAATATTTCTTACTGGGCTAGTTGAGCTCACCCTTTCTTTCATTATTCTCTTCAAGAAATGAGAACGTAGCTGGGACTAGTCGGGGAACAATGTGATGGTCCTAGATGGTGCATTAGTAGTCCTCACTATTCTGTGAAATAGTGTGATAATAATTGTAATGAGGACTCCTTTTGAGTTTGTATACTCTCTAGTAGACAATATTTGTATTCAAACTCATAGTTTATGTTTTGTCGTATTGTACACGACAGTTGTATTATTAAGTTGTATTTGAATTACATACCATGTATCCAAGCGACTCAAGATGGGTGATGTATACCTATTTTGGGGGCATCACAATGCATAATAAAATATAATATATTCTATTTATAGAATAAATTTATAAAAGTATTCTGTTTTATATAAAAAGATTTTACTATGCATAATAGAATATAATATATTCTATTTATAGAATAACTTTATAAAAGTATTCTGCTTTATATAAAAGATTTTACTATGCAAAACACTATGCATAATAGAATATAATATATTCTATTTATAGAATAACTTTATAAAAGCTTTTCGTTTTATTACATTAATAATACCAATAAAATAAAACCGAGTGACTTATCACGTAAGCATTAATAATCAATACTGGTATTATACTATACAACCACGCCAGATTATATACTTTTAACACCGTGTGTTTCAACGATTAACTGTAAAACTTCCGCCGTTATTTTCATAAAAATATTTTTGTCGTTTTCTCAATCCGACAATAATTCCGTTATGAGGTCCACAAATGATTGTACTGTCGTACGGATATTCCCCGACAAAAAGAATATTCCCCGACTAATCGAATATTCCCCGACACAACGAATATTTTATATCAACTTGCTTACTTTGAAAAAACAATTTCACATATTACCCATAACTTTAAACTTTTATCAATTTAACTATTTACCAAAATAGAAAAATTGAATACTATTATTTCATAAAATTCGGGGTCTCACAAACTATGTTAATATTAGTATATTACGACAATATATACAACAATTTGATTTTATACCTCGTCACCATCCCCATGTTGTGATGTTGTTGTTGCCGCTATTGCTTCAGCTAACTCCTCAGGACTCAGAGCCCCTAGATGCCAGCCCAGTATCTTCAGAAGATCTCGATCTCGACATATAGCTCTCACACAATCAGCCGGAGTATGAACAACTGGATGGCTTGATGATATTATTGGTCGATGTTAGGCCTTTTTCTTATAGTATCCCAAGATGGATTGCAAACGGTGTGTTGTGTTCATCCATCATGATTCTATGCTTCAAGTCAGAATCGGTAGGCACACAAAGTCTGGAGTTGACTCGAAGTATTCCTTCTTCATCAATTCTTTCTTCTGGAATAGCACCTTCTTGCACTTTCTTCTTCATACGCATCAGCTCCATATCCGTAACTTGAGTAGCTTTAACTTTATCGATTAAAGTCAGTTCTACTCGTATATTTGATATCATCACGTGGGTACTTAGTGTAAGACCCCAACTTATTATTAATGAAATTTAATTTTCTCTATTTATTATTTTGAAATAGTAAGGGTTGATTTGATTAATGTGGATAGTTATGGGTAAAATACGAAATATTTCAAAATAAGCAAGTGGATATAAAATATTCATTGTTGTTTGGGGAATATTCGTTTGGTCGTGGAATATTCTTCTTGTCGGGGAATATTAAATGCGGACAATGATCTTTGTGGGCCCCATAACTGAAAGCGATTGGATGAAGAAAACGCGACAAATATAAGTTGTTTAAAAATAACTACAGTAGTTATTACAGATTATCTTTGTTAAAATACTTTGGTGGTTAAAACACGAAGACACCTGCGGTATTGCACCAATTATTGATTCTTACGTAAGAAGGCACTACTCAATAATGGTTATAGTAATTACGTTCGATATTTTATTGATTTAATAATTGTTTGCGTTGATATTTTATATTCTTTGTTGTTTCAATAATTGTCATTACACAAGTATTTTTCATTATCGAAGCAATAATTCATATTATCTGAATAATATTATTAGATAACATTATTGGCAATGTCTAGAAAGTTACATCTAAGGAGAGGTTTGGTCACCTAATTGCGTGCGAGTGAGGAGAGAAATCTTATTGGAAAGCCCCTCTTTCACAGAACCGCTCACAGTTGTCAATATTGTGATTCTCAGTAATATTATTTATGAATAATTAATTATTGATTCATATGATGAGAAAAATATTGATTTTATGTGGATATAGATGGAGAAAATTTTTAATGTGACAATTGTTGAAAATTAAAATTTTATCTTTTCTCGATAAAATAATTCATTTAAATATATTATTATATTTTAATAATATAATAATGGTGATATTTTTACAACGAATGTGGGATATATGAGTATACGAGGAGGAAGAGTATTTTGTTGCAATAAATGTTTAAAACATGTTAAACATGCTCGGTGGACCCCATTTATTGATCGAATTTGATTATAACTGTAAAATGCCCGCTTTATGGATTTCGGTCAATTTCTGTTTGGAATTGGAAAAACTTTCTTCTGCAAAGTTGTAGAGAATTGAATTTCCTATACAAACTCATGATTTCAAATTTTCTGATAAAAGGGCTATTTATTATGAATTATTGAAGTTTCAAGTTCAAAATAATTGATTTTTGGAAGTTTAAAATATTTAAAATAGGAAAAACGTTTTTTACACTTGTGGGCCTCATGAAACATGTGCAAAGTGCTAAAGCTAGAGGATTCAAAGTGGGCGTAAGAAAATTTATTTATATATTAATATTATATTAAATTTTCTTGGTGTTCTAGCAATTTCCTATAAATAGGGTGCTTAGGTTAGAATTGAAAATCACACTAGAAATCAAGTTTTCTCTCTATATATATCGGCGTATTCTTGTGAGTATTTTGAGTATACTTTGAGTATTGCTATACTGGTGTAAGTCCAAGTCATAGCTTATATCCTGTTTTTTTCCGAGGTAAAGATCTTGATCTTTTCGAGGTAAGGGATATTATTATTTTTAAGTAATGATATTATTTCTTCAATATCATTATCTTTGAAATATTGATCCAAGTTTTTATCGAATTTGGAAATTTTGGTGTAGGAGTTACTTATTCACGATACTCAAGACTTTATTCACGATATCTTTTGGTCTTATTTCACTTAATATCTGACATAATTCATCGAAAAATGAAAATTTTCCTTTTCGTCTAAAATATCTATTGTGGATACTAGCTTTGATTGTATCCATGTTTTGATCATTCTTGAATTTTACACCACTATGATTATTTTTGAGGTATTTTTGGACATGGATAAAATAAAGTACGAATCCTTAATCCTTAATCCTTGTCATTTTGTTTCACTAGATTCGTTTCTTTAAAAATAATTTTCATCATCCTCAGTCTTAAATGATGATATTATTGAATATCTTTGGCCTGTAGTGCAAAGATGAATGATTTCTGATGAATATCTTTGGCCCGTAGTGTAAAGATGAATCCAGTGTTTAGATGAACATGACCAACTGATGAATATCTTTGGCCTCAGAGTGCAAAGATGAATATTTGATTTCAGATGTATATTGATTGATGTTACAGGGATAAAAGATAGACGATGAACTTTTAAATTCATACATAGAAGATAGTAGTTTGCATTCTCTACTTAACTCTTCTAATGAATTATTATTTCTGCTGCGAATATTGATTTAAAAACTTGTTGTCTATTGTATTCTATTAGATTTTTCCCTGTTGAAGACTAATGATAATTTGTTGTATATTATCTTAGTCATAATATTCTTTACTGGGCTAGTTGAGCTCACCCTTTTCCTTTTTGTTCCATTTTTCTTCTCAGGAGGCGAGAATATAGCGAGTACGAGTCGGGGTATGGAATGAAGGTTCTAGAGAGAGTTGTTTAGTAGTCCTCACCATTTTTGTAAAATAATGTATCAATAAATGTGATGAGGATTTATTTGAGTATAGATATTGTCTAGAAGATAATATTTGTATTCAAACTCACAGTTTTACTGTTATAATAATAAAGTTGTAGTTGTTTACGCACCATGTATTGACAACTCGTAATGGGTGATGTATACCTATTTTGGGGCGTCACAATTGGTATCGAGCTTAGGGATGTGATCTCTGGCGGAGATCGGGGAATAGAACTAGGAAGGGAGAGACGAGTAAATCCTTCGCTAGTGTGTCCTACCTACCTAAGCTTATTTGTTAGTTGGTCAGTATATAGGGATATTATGTGATATATTGATTTCCTTAATTAACCCTTGTTTTATGACAGTATTTGAGAATATCGATTGAGAATATTAACAATGGAAATGAGACCGTGGAGACACTTGTACTCACCAACGAGGAGAACGTAACAGTGGTGGCAATGTTCCTCCCGTGAACAACACCACCGAAAGCGATGATGAACGAGGGGATGTTTAGAAGCTTTTTAGCTTTATGCAAAATCGATTTAGGAGACTCGTGTTCAAAATATAGGAGGAAATGATAGCAATTCACGGGTTGTCACAAAAGCGGCTTCAAAGAGTTGGGACCACCGAAATTTAAGGAAAGCCGGATCCGATTATGGGCGGAAACATGGGTCAAGCAAATTACCAAGATATTCGATGTCTTGGGATGCACGGAGAACAGAAGGTTCCATTCGCCACCTTTATGTTCCATGCGGTGAGGCGACATCGGTGGGAGTGCGTGAAGCGTACCCATCCAAATTACTTTTCAAAGATGTCTTGGGAGACGTTTGAGAACTATTTAATGACAAATACTTTCCCGAAAGTGTTCGTCATATGAAGGAAGTGGAGTTTATTAGATTAGAGCGAGAAACAACATGACGGTGCCTCGAAGACGAGGCAAAGTTTGCAGAGTTATCCGTGTTTGCACCTTATTTGGTGGAGAATGAGGAACGATGACGCGGATATTTCTTAGAGGTTTGAAACTCGGCATACGTCAAGATCTCATTTCTCATAAATTTTCTCTCTATTCGGATGTTTATAAGCAGGGGCTCAATTATTAGAGTGAGATAACAAGTACGGTCAACCGAGGGACCACAACCGGGATCATACCGGAGATGGTAGTCAACAAAACAATGATAACCAAATGGAGAAAGAAAAAAACGGACAAAAATGGTAACCACTCCGGTGGTAATCACGGCCATGAAAAAATAGAAGAAGCAAGTCGGAGGAGATTTTAAAAGAGGAGATTTAACAACGACCATGTGAAGATGACAGTCTTGAAACAAAGAATCGGTTCTAAGGGAGGAGAACGACCACCGATCATATGCTATAAATGCGGAAAGAGGGACATATCACCAAACCGCCTACAACAGATTCAAGGTATGCTATAATTGTGGAAAGGAAGGACATATCGCTCGAGATTATACGATGTAGCGAAACCTAGTTCAGCGGGATTTGACTCAAAAGATCGTCCCGAAAAAGTCAAAGTTAACGGTTCCTCGGAAGAGCATTTGTTGTGATCGGGTCAAAATGCGAGGAACCCAAACGAGGTGATCACGGGTAAGCTATTTATAAATTCTTGCGAAGTTTATACCTTACTTGATCTGGTGCTACCCATTCATTTATCTCTCCTACTTGTGCTCAACGCTTTAAATTTGACTCGGAAAAATTAGACTTTGACCTATCTGTGGAAACTCCGTTAGGAGAAACTTTCATCACATCCACTGCTTATAAATCTTGTTTGATTCAAGTTGGCACCATCACCTTACATTGACCTTATCTCTTTAAAGATACTTGCTTTTGATGTGATTTTAGGGATTGATTGGTTAACTACATCATCGCCAAAATTGATTGTTTTCGTAGGGTTGTTAGCTTTCATATTCCTAAACAACCTGTTGTACAAATTCAAACAACTAAACCATTAAAATCAATCACTGTCATATCTAATCATAAAGCTATTCGTTTATTGAAAAACGGATGTCAAGCTTTCTTAGCCCATGTTATGGATTTGAATAAAGACACGCCAAATTTGAATAATATTCTGTTGTTATTGACTTTCCGACGTATTTCAAGAAGAACTTCTGGCCTACCCCGAGAACGTGAAGTTAATTCTTTATTGATCTTGAACCTAGTACAAAGCCCATTTCTAAAACCCCATATCGAATGGCTCCTATTGAACTTCAAGAGTTAAAGGTCCAACTACAGGAATTGTTGACATCGGTTTCATTCGTTCTAAGACATCTCCTTGGGGTGCTCCTGCTTTTATTCAGTAAAGAAGAAAGACGGAGTATGCGACTTTGTATTGACTATCTGAATTGAACCATGTCACCATCAAGAATAGGTATCCTCTACCTCGTATTGATGACTTGTTTGACCAGATTCTGAAGGCACAATTCTTTTCAAAATCGATCTTCAAAATGGATATCATCAAATGAAGATTAACCGAGGATATTCCAAAGACGCCTTTTAGAACTTCGATGACGGGCATTATGAATTCTTAGTCATGTCTTTCGGATTGACTAATGCTCCTCGCGCTTTTCATGGATATGATGAACCGAGTATTCAAGGAATATTTGGATCGATTCATTGTTGTTTTATTATTGATGACATCCTCATATATTCCAAAAGTCGTGAAGATCATGAGCACCATTTGAAGTCGGTACTCCAAAGGCTTCGTGAAAACAAACTATATGCCAAATTGAAGAAATGCGAGTTCGGCTTGAGGAAGTAGCATTCCTTGGGCACGTGGTGTCGAAACATGGAGTATTTGTTGATCCGTGAAGATTGAAGCAATCTGAAAGTTGGGAGCAACCAAGTTCTGTGGATCAAGTCACGTAGCTTTTGGGCTTAATTGGTTATTATCGTGGATTCGTGGAAGGGTTTTCGAATCACTACTCCATTAACTCAAATTAACTCGAAAGGATACAAAATTCGTTTGGGCGAAGAATGCGAGAAGAGTTTCCAAGAGCTTAAGAGGAGACTTATTTCGGACTGTTCTAACAATACCATCTAGTTCGGATGTATTTGTTATCTACAATGATGCTTCAACAATGGGTTAGGGATGTGTTCTCATGCAACGTGGGAAAGTCATAGCCTATGCCTCGCGACAACTTAAAGAGTATGAGAGGAATTATCCTACTCATGATCTAGAGTTAGCGGCAGATGTTTTCTGCTTAAGATATATGGAGGCACTATCTATATGGGGAGAAAGTGGAGATATATTCGCACCATAAAAGCCTTAAATATTTCTTCACTCAAAAAGAACTCAACATGCGGCAGCGACGTTGGCTCGAGCTATTGAAAGGCTACGACCACACTATTCAATACCATCCTGGAAAAGCGAACGTGGTAGCTGACGCGTTGAGTAGAAGATCATATGCGGGAACGAGTGCGATGATGTCAAGTATACATATAGATCCAACTTTAATAGAAAAAGTTAAGGTTACTCAAGCCACCGGGCCCGAGAAATGATGCGTATGAAGAAGAAAGTACAAGAAGGAGCTATTCCGGAAGCGAGAATTGATGAAGAAGGAATACTTCGAGTCCACTCTAGACTTTGTGTTCCTAACGACTCTGATTTGAAGTACAAGATTATGATGGAGGCACACAATACACCATTTGCAATCCATCCTGGAAGTACTAAAATGTATCGTGATCTTCGACATACATTTTGGTGGAACAATATGAAGAGAGAGATTGCAAAGTTTATCTCGATGTGTTTAACTTGCCAACGTGTAAAGGCGGAGCATCTAGTACCTAAGGGTCCGTTGCAACCACTTGAGATTCTGAAATGGAAGTGGGAACACATTACCATGGATTTCGTTCTGGGGGTCTTCCTACGGTTTCTCAAGGCATCAATGCTATTTGGGTTATTGTTGATAGATTAACCAAGTCTGCTCATTTCTTGCCGATACGGGAGACTTATTCCCTTAAACGTCTTGCTAGTATGTACGTGAATGAGATTGTGAGGTTGCATGGCATGCCAGTATCCATAGTTTCGGATCGTGACCCAAGATTCACTTCAAGATTTTGGGTTAGCTTGCAAAAAGCTATGGGCACGGATTTGCGATTTAGTTCGGCATACCATCCCCAAACGAATGGACAATCAGAGAGGACTATTCAAACTCTTGAAGATCTATTAAGACTCGTGTCCTAGACTTCAAGGGCGCTTGGGATAAGTATTTACCATTGGTGGAATTCTCCTACAACAACAGCTTATCGAGCAAGTATAGGTGTGGCTCCATTCAAGCATTATATGGACGAAAATGTCGCTTCCAATATGTTGGGATGAGGTGTGTGAAACAACATTGGGACCCGAGTTAGTACGTGATGACTACCGAAAAGATCCAAATGATTCGACAACGATACAAATGGCACAAGATCGAATAAAAGAGTTATGCGGATCTTCATCGAAAGGACGTGGAATTTAGTATAGGGGATCATGTATTGTTGCGAGTTGCTCCATGGAAGGGAGTTACAAGATTTGGGAAGAGAGGAAAACTCAATCCACGATTTATCGGTCCATTTCAAATTCTTGACCGAGTAGGAAATGTAGCCTATAGACTTGCGTTACCTCCGAGTATGTCTCGTGTTCATAATGTGTTTCACATATCTCAGTATTTCAGAAATATGTGAAAGACCCGAACCACGTTATAGAGTTAGAACCGAACAAGATAGCCAAGACTTAATGTATGAGGAGGTACCTATCAAGATCTTGGATAGGAAGGAGCATGTCCTACGCGCAAAGGTCATACCACAAGTTAAAGTTCTGTGGAGGAATCATGCTATAGATGAAATGACCTGGGAATTGGAAACGGAAATAAAAGCGAGGTATCCTCACCTTTTCAAAACACTGTGTATCGTCGCCAATTTCGAGGACGAAATTTCATAAGGAGGGAGGTTGTAAGACCCCAACTTATTATTAATAAAATTTAATTTTCTATTTACTATTTTGAAATAGTAAGGGTTGATTTGATTAATGTGGATAGTTATGGGTAAAATACGCAATATTTCAAAATAAGCAAGTGGTTATAAAATATTCATTGTTGTCGGGGAATATTCGTTTGGTCGTGGAATATTCTTGCTGTCGGGGAATATTAATGCTTTACGTATTTGCCTTTTTTATGGGCCCCATAACTGAAAGCGATTGGATGAAGAAAACGACAAATATAAGTTGTTTAAAAATAACAGTGTAGTTGTTACTGATTATCTTCGTTAAAATACTCGGTGGTTAAAACACGAGAAGACACGCGATTTAACCAATTATTGATTCTTACGTAAGAAGGCACTACTCAATAATGGTTATAGTAATTCTTTATTGCTCAAAGATTTTATTGATTTAATAATTGTCATTGCGTTGATATTTTATATATTCATTGTTGATTCAATAATTGTCATTACACAATATTTTTCATTATCAAAGCAATAATTCATATTATCCTGAATAATATTATTAGATAACATTATTGGCAATGTCTAGAAAGTTACATTTAAGGAGAGGTTTGTGAAAGTAGTATGCACACGCTTGATCATGTTTGATTATAAAGCATATACTTTGTAACAATCTTATTCATTTATTAATAAAAAGTATTAATTTATTAAAGGCTTTTAATTATCTACATGATGCTGTTTTATAATATGTGATAAACCCATAGTTTTAAGCAATGCTTTTAGAATAATGATGATGATCATTCTAATGAGATCTAAATTCAAAGCTTAAAGCTAAAATAGTTCCCAATCATTGGATTACTAAATTGGGGATTAGTGAATCCGGATAGATTGGTACATACGTTGCTTGCTCATTGGATGAGGATGATTGATCTCATGATCATTTGTGTGGAGACACTAAAGCAAGTATGTAGGTGCTTATTAGAGAATAAGTTCACTGAACATGGCTCGCTAAGGAATACCTAATGGAGTTTTACTTGCTTGTCAATAGGAATTCTCAGAGTGATAGTAGTACAAGTGATCCTTGGACTTGAGATCATCATAGTATCTTGTGTATGATGAGTTATACTTTGACTTATTCCTTAAGACCCTTAGGGTATATCAAAGGGTATGCTTGGGTATAATAAGTTGTACATGGAGATAATGTATGATCAATAAAGAATCTACCACTTATTAAAAGAGAGAAATGTCCTATGTGATTCGATAAATGACAACCCAAAGAGTCCTTGGCTTAAGGCAAAATGAAATTAGAAAGAAGTTTCTAATTTGCATTATTTGAGTTGTGCATTTAAGAGTCGAAATACATATAATTAAATAAAATAAGACTTGACAAAGAATTCCATGCCTTATATTTAATTGGGACATCAGTATGGTGGAAGGATTGAATTGTCACGGTAACTATTTACTCAAAGGTTCTTTTATGATTAATGTTGAAATCTATATTATTTGGAAAGTCGCTGATCGCTAGGAGAGGCTTATCCCTATTGTAGAATAAATATTATTTATTTAAATAAATTAATTGTTTAATTTATTTATTTAAATAAGATTAGAATTGTTCTAATTGATTTATTCACAACCCTATTTAATATGGAGAACTTAAAGGGTCACACCATAAAAGGAAGAATAATTATTTAAGAAGTTAATGGCATAATCGTAATAATATGTTAAGTATATTTAATTTAATCATGTATGGTGATAGAATAAATTAAATAGCTTAATATTTATTATTTAATATTTTAGAAATATTAAATATAAATTAATAAGAGGAGTCTTATTAATATTATTACAATTATTATTATTTTAATTTCTAAAGAGTTTAGGAATTAATTTAATATAAGTACTCTCATTTATTCCTAATAGATTAGGAGGAAAATTAATTAAAGGAGTTTAATTAATTATCCCTAATAAGATTAGGGAGCCCATTTAATTAAAAGTTTTTAATTAAATAATACCTTATTTTCATAGGGTTACTTGATATCTATATAAGAAGAGTCTTATATCAGATATCAATGATACGTTATTCCAAGAGTTGGAGAGTACACTCCTTTTCTATAGAGATAGAAAACTAGGGTTTAGCCAACCACCATCTTCTTGAATCTTTATTTTTCTTTGGTGGATCACCTTTAGAGGCCAAACATTTGGGTGGCTAATGTTGATCAAAGGAAGGAACCAAACCCGGTAGATTCAAGTTGAACGCGAAAAGGATTGGAGGTGAACTTGTACCTGAGGAAGCTCGGATCTTCAAGGGTATGTATTTTTCTTTCATCTTTTTTCGCTTAATTAATAATTGTGCATAAAGGGTGATCCGGTATATGGTTTGTAAAAATTTTAAACTCGATTTTCCACGCTTCCGCTTTTTTTTTTGCAATTTGATTGCGTTAAATGAATATTACAAACCTAATAAAGGGCATCGAACCAAACCTTTATGCTAATTATTAATTATTTTAATTTGATATGTATATTGATATGTGTTTAGAACAATTTAATTGGGCATAATTTTATTGTATAAAATTATTATTAAAAAAAAAAAAAACGTTATTCTTGAAATCTTTTTTTTTTCTCTCACCTAATTCACGTGGCTAGCATGTTAATCCTGCTGAATGACGTGGTTAGTTTGTTAGCTACTTTGAATGAATTATAATCTATATATATATATATATATATATATATATATGATATATATAGTAACAAAAGGTTATCCTGAAAGTGACATATACTAAGCATAGTTCCTTCACGAAAAAGGTGCCGCATTTTTGTGTTTTTTTTTTCCGGAAGCCAGTTTTATTTTGAAAACCGTTAGACATGTACCAACAGCAGTATGGATCACGTGGAAGGGGTTCTATTATTAAAAAAAAAAAAAAAAAAAAAGGAGCCGATTTTTTTTTCCCAAAAAATATATATTCTGCGATTGTTTGATAAAGGAAGGAACTGATTATATATATATATATACTATTTATATTATATATCTAAATACGGTTATTATATATAACCTTTGCTAGTATTATATAATATAATATTTTTAATAATTTTATAATTAAAATAAATAATTTATTTTAATCTTAAAATAAAAGTTTTATTTTAATTTTAAAATAAAAGGATTTATTTTAATTTTAAAATTAGATTTCATGCTAACTAATTAGAGTTGGAATTGAATTCCATGATAACTAATTGGAGTTGAAATTGGATTCTATTTTTCCTTAAATAAAGGAGTTTATTTTGATATGAAATTAGATTTCATATTATTCAAAATAAAAGGTTTATTTGTGAATAGGAAAAAATCACCTTTTTCTTAAATAAAGGAGTTTATTTAGATATGAAATAAGATTTCATATTATTCAAAATAAAGGAGTTTATTTGTGAATAGGAAAGATAATCCGTGTTTCCTTTAATAATTTTTTTTTTTTTTTTATATGGAATTGGATTCCATAATTAATTAAAATAAAGGAGTTTATTTTGATTAAAGATTTTGATTAAAATAAAATAGTTTATTTTATTCAAAATTGATAAATTAAAATAAAATAGTTTTATTTTGATTTAAATTTGGATTAAAATAAAGGAGTTTATTTTGATTCAAAATTAGATTTTATACTAACTAAATTTGCCCATTAAATGATATCAATATATATATTAAATGTTTATTATTCATAAGATGAATGTTATTTATCGATGCATATGATGATGTGTATGATAATAAATGGGATTGATTATGGACTATCACCAATGTGATTGGATTTTATTTTAGTGGATGCATGAATGTATGGGTTTTATTAAATGGGGTCTCACAGATTTCGCCTTCTCTAATTTTTCTTAATGTAAATTCTATCTCCTCCTATGTACTTTTCCTCGATCACGATCAAGGTTTCTATTTATTTTAAATAGTTTTGTAATAGGAATAGTTAGAATTAATTTTGAAAAATTAGAGATCAAGGAGCAAGGAGCGCTTGAAGACCCGTTTGTAATGGAGCCCGGGTTTAAATGTAATAGTTATATTTAAATATTATTTCTTGCACCCCTAGGGTTTGACCTTTTTGGTTCACTTGGTGGCTCTAGTGAACCAAACTAGAATAAAAGTCCATAATCAATCCGGGTAGAATATAGTATTCTATATGTGCATGCTTATACTATATATATATTATATATTATGCAAACATGCTTCGCATGTTCATTAATATGACGCGTATTTTATATATATATGTGCATGCTAAAACAAGATGAGACAAATTAATAACAAAACCCTCAATTTTTTTATATTAAGTCCTAAGCGTTCAAAGATATTTGGAATATCGAACGTCGCCTTCTCTAAAGCATGATAAAATTAATAGAGTATTAAATATTTAATATGAGTTTGTTGTGTCACCACAAGGCAAGTATTAAGTATTTAAGATGTTAATTTATCACATTTGATGCTTATAAAAAAATTGAACAATATTGTTTTGTTGTTGTCACCACCACAAGGATGATATTTTTCTTTTTTGAATATATGGAGTGCTAGGTCGGACTTAACTTGGATAATTTTGATTCGGATGTGCCACCACTGATCAAAATAATCTAAGAGGCAAAAAGAAAAGGAGTTGCATAGTTGATGTAATTGACAAAAGTTGTCTACCTATTTATTTATATATAGTTTGTTGTGTCACCACAAGGCTATATACATTTGAAATGGGATCCTTATTCTCACTAGCAAATCTTTAATTAGATTTTGCCGAACTATATAAGTGAGGGTAATATAGTTTGAAGAAAATAGTGGAGATACCAATTTAAAATAAGACCTAAATTATTTTGGTAATTAATAAAAGAATGTATGTTAAAATGTTGTTAATTACAAATTCATTTACGTAATTTTACAATGTCTAAAATTACTATCATCATGCTAAACATATTTGATGTAAATTAATTGAATCAATTAAACGGATTGGTTAAGGAATTTGAGAATAGTTCTCATAGTCGAAAAGCTATCTTATGTCCTTAATACGCCTATCCTCGCAGAATGGTTGCGCATAATGCCTCCGAGGAAGACATTGCTACTTTTTAGAAAGTTGGCAAGATGATGCACAGTTGGCTCAATGCATCATGCTCGCATCCATGAGTAACGAGCTTCAAAGGTCAAAGATGAAACTATGGATGCTCCTACTATATTCCCGCACATCAAGTAGTTGATGGTGAGGAAAGTAGGACCGATAGATATCGAGATATCTAAGAGCTCTTCCGATCTAGAATGACCAATGGCACTATAAGTACGCATAAAAAGTTCTTAACATAATCAATTTGATTGATCAATTAGGACAACAGGTTTTGTCATGGATGGAGAGTTGAGCCAAGATTTGATCTTTCCCTCACTCCCGGACTCCTTTCACAATTATTGTGAATTTTTTCATATGAACAAGCTAGATATCAACCTCGCTGATTTGCTTAACATGTTAAAAAATGTTGAGAGTCACTTTCCAACCAAGAAAGACCAAGTCTTACTGGTAGGGGCCAAAGGATCTTCTGAAAAGAAGAAAGATTCAAAGAAGGTAAATAGAAAGGCAAAATAAAGGATAGTAAGAACAAAACTGATATGGATAGCAAAGGAGTTTGCTTCCACTGCAATAAGCCCGACAATCGAAGGAAATCATGAGAAGCATCTTGCAGAGGCTAACCAAAGAAGCTTAGTGAAGTTTCGGTTACAAATATTATTTTGTTTATGGTTGAAATAAATTTTTCTTTAAGTCAATGTTCTACTTGGGTATTGGATACCGGCTTTGGTTATCATAAATATAGATTTATGAAGGGACCAAGCAGAAGTAGAAAGCTAAACAAAGATAAGTAATCCTATGTGTAGAAAATAAAGCAAAGGTTGCTACATTAGCCATATAAACTTATAGTTTAGCAATGCCTACGGGCAAATCTATTAAGTCAATAAGTTGTTATTGTATTCCAGTTCTTGTTAAAAATATTATTTCCATTTTATTGTTGGACGATGAAATCTTTGGTATTATAATTAAGAACAATTGTTGTTCTATTTATAATAATAATGTTTTGTATAGAATCGAATATTACTTAATAAATTTTGTATACTTGACTTACATGAAAATAATTTTGCATATTGAACAAATTAGTATAAGAAAAGGAGATGATCATTCAAAGAGTTGAATGTGTGTATTTGCTAAAATACAAGTGTGAATTATTTGAAAGGTTCAAAGAATTGTAAAGAAACAAATTGGCAATGTATTAAGATTCTTTGATTAGATCAAGGAATAAATACTTGTGCAATAAGTTTCTAGATCATCTCAAATGGTTTTCTCATAATGGACACATCCTGATACGCAATAATTGATTGATGTATCTGAATGAAAAATCGTACCTTGTTGGACATGGTGCGGTCCAAAATGATTTTACCGACATTCTAGTATCCTTCTGGGATAATGTCCTAGAAATGGCTGCATATCTACGAAAAGGTAACCTCAAAATCAGGCCCCAAGACTCCATAAAAGTTATGGATAGGGAGGATTCCTAATCTTAAGTATGTTAAGATAAGGGGTTGTCCAACTTATGTGAAACGATTTCAAAGGATAAGCTTGGGACAAGATTTGACATGTACAGATTTGTGGGACATCCTGAAGTAAGTTTAGGGCATATGTTCTATAATCCTGCTTAGCAAAAGGTGTTTATTATGAAACACGCCGCCTTCTAAGATAATTGTGTTTATCATTGAAGGGGTTAGTGGAGGATAATAGATCTTGAAGAGTTCAAGAACCACAAAATACTATAAGTCAAATAAGAGGAACTCAGAGATGACCTATTGTACCACAACCTAATCGTAAATCGGAATATTACCAAGATACCGGGAGGTATGGATTCATCATGGATGATGATGATGAGGTACGATCATAGAAGATGATGATCCGTAATTACATATGCGATGATGTAAGACTTCTAGTGTGTACAAAAGGGTCAATGGGAGCGCCGTGAAATTTCTAGTATTATATGTTGATATACTACGGATGAGGAATAACATACGAATGCTACAATCAAGAAAGATAAAGTTGTCTAAACATTCCTCCACGAATGATTTGGGAAGAGTATCTTAATTGGGGATAAAATCTATATAGATAGATTCAAGAGGATGCTCGACTTAACCCAAGGAATGTATATTCATTTGATGCTAAAGTCGCTTTAGCATGGCAAGCTCCAAGAGATGTTTCATGTTGATGAGCCATGGAGTGTATCTCTTAATAGTCCCCACAAACTATTAAAAGAAGAGAGATCGCATGAGTGACAATCATGTATGCAATAAAATATACGAGACCGATGTTGATCGGTCATATTGTGGAGAAGTTCACTATGAGTCGTTGAAAAACATCTTAAAGTGCTTAACCCAAGACTAAGGATGTGATCATATTCATGGTGGGTCTAAATTAAAACTAGAGGGCTTAATGACTCAAGTTTTTCGAATGCACCAAGATGATGTAAAAATCCACTTTAAGGTAAAGTGTTATCTTGAATAATGGGTGCAAATGAATTGAAAGGTTCCAAACAAAGAAAGAGTTGTTTGATTTAGTGATAAAGACAAAGTATATAGCTATAAATGAAGCTACAAGTTGATTGTTTGGATTAAAAGTTCATTACAGAACTAGGAATAGTTCCTAAGTCTCATCTTGGATCTAAACATGTGTTGTGGCACTTTCATTTGATTATTAGAATCATTGAAAGATTGGAAATCACTATAGAGATAGTGGACTCTCATGAACAACATTACATATCCATTAACTAAAGCTTATCCAACAGCAGGATAATCGTCACTTAGAGTTGAAGAGTATGAGATACCATGATTTTGGCTTTAGTGCAAGTGGGAGATTGAAAGTAGTATGCACACAAGCCAATCATGTTTGATGATAAAGCATATACTTTGTAACAATCTTATTCATTTATTAATAAAAAGTATTAATTTATTAAAGGCTTTTAATTATCTACATGATGTCTTTGTTTTATAATATGTGATAAACCCATAGTTTTAAGCAATGCTTTTAGAATAATGATGATGATCATTCTAATGAGATCTAAATTCTTAGAAAGCTTAAAACTAAAATAGTTCCCAATCATCGGATTAAAAATTGGGGATTAGTGAATCCGGATAGATTGGGTACATACGTTGTTTGCTCATTGGATGAGGATGATTGATCTCATGATCATTTGAGTGGAGACACTAAAGCAAGTATGTAGGTGCTTATTAGAGAATAAGTTCATCGAATACGTGGCTCGCTAAGGAATACCTAATGGAGTTTTACTTTGCTCATCAATAGAAATTCTGTAGTGATAATAAGTACAAGTGATCCTTGGACTTGAGATCATCATAGTATCTTGTGTATGATGAGTTATACTTTGACTTATTCCTTAAGACCTTTAGGGTATATCAAAGGGTATGCTTGGGTATAATAAGTTGTACATGGAGATAATGTATGATCAATAAAGAATCTACCACTTATTAAAAGAAGAGAAATGTCCTATGTGATTCGATAAATGACAACCCAAAGAGTCCTTGGTTAAGGCGAAATGAAATTAGAAAGAAGTTTCTAATTTGCATTATTTGAGTTGTGCATTTAAGAGTCGAAATACATATAATTAAATAAAATAAGACTCGACAAAGAATTCCACGCCTTATATTTAATCGGGACATCAGATGGTGGAAGGATTGAATTGTACACTTTAACTATTTACTCAAAGGTTCTTTTATGATTAATGTTGAAATCTATATTATCCGGAAAGTCGCTGATCGCTAGGGAGGCTTATTTCTATCAGAGAATAAATATTATTTATTTAAATAAATTAATTGTTTAATTTATTTATTTAAATAAGATTAGAATTGTTCTAATTAATTTATTCACAACCTATTTAATATGGAGAACCTAAAGGGTCACACCATAAAAGGAAGAATAATTATTTAAGAAGTTAATGGCATAATCGTAATAATATATTAGTTATATATTTAATTTAATCTATGGTGATAGATTAAATTAAATAGCTTAATATTTATTATTTAATATTTTAGAAATATTAAATATAAATTAATAAGAGGAGTCTTATTAATATTATTATAATTATTATTATTTTAATTTCTAAAAGAGTTTAGGAATTAATTTAATATAAGTACTCTCATTTATTCCTAATAGATTAGGAGGGAAAATTAATTAAAGGAGTTTAATTAATTATCCCTAATAAGATTAGGGAGCCCATTTAATTAAAAGTTTTTAATTAAATAATACCTTATTTTCATAGGGTTACTTAATATCTATATAAGAAGAGTCTTATATCAGATATCAATGATACAATATTCCAAGAGTTGGAGAGTACGCTCATTTTCTATAGAGATAGAAAACTAGGGTTTAGCCAACCACCATCTTCTTGAATCTTTATTTTTCCTTGGTGGATCACCTTTAGAGGCCAAACATTTGGGTGGCTAATGTTGATCAAAGGAAGGAACCAAACCCGGTAGATTCAAGTTGAACGCGAAAAGGATTGAGGTGAACTTGTACCCGAGGAAGCTCTCGATCTTCAAGGGTATGCTTTTATTCATCTTTTTCGCTTAATTAATAATTGTGCATAAAGGGTGATCCGGGTATATGGTTTGTAAAAATTTTAAACTCTGATTTTCCACGTTTCCGCTTATTTTTGCAATTTGATTGCGTTCATGAATATTACAAACCTAACAGTTTGGTCACCTAATTGCGCGCCAATAAGGAGAAATTTTATTGAAAGCCCCTCTTTCCTAGAACCGCACGTTGTCAATATTGTGATTCTCAGTATTATTTGTGAATAATTAATTATTGATTCATATGATGAGGAAAATATTGGTTTTATGTGGATATAGATGGAGAAAATTTTTAATGTGACACTTGTTGAAAATTGAAATTTTATCTTTTTCTGATAAAATAATTCATTTAAATATATTATTATATTTTAATAATATAATAATGGTGATATTTTACAACTAATGTGGGATATATGAGTATACTGAGGAGGAAGAGTATTTTTGTTGCAATAAATGTTTAAAACATGTTAAACATGCTCGCGGACCCCATTTATCGATCGAAATTTAATTATAACTGTAAAATCGCCTCGTTTGTGGATTTCGATCAATTTCTGTTTGGAATTCGGAAAAACTTTCTTCTACAAAGTTGTAGAAAATTGAATTTCCTATAAAAACTTGCAAGATTTGAATTTTCTGATAAAAGGACTATTTATTATGAATTATTGAAGTTTCGAAGCTCCGAAATAATTGATTTTTGGAAGTTTAAAATATTTAAAATAGGAAAAACGTTTTTTTACACTTGTGGGCCTCATGAAACATGTGCAAAGTGATGAATCTAGAGGATTCAAAGTGGGCGTAAGAAAATTTATTTATATATTAATATTATATTAAATTTTCTGCTTTGGTGTTCTAAGCAATTTCCTATAAATAGGGTGCTTAGGTTAGAATTGAAAATCACACCGTAAATCAAGTTTTCTCTCTATATTATCGAGCGTATTCTTGTGAGTATTTTGAGTATACTTTGAGTATTGCTATATACTTGCAAGTCCAAGTCATAGCCTATATCCTGTTTCAAATAGAAGTCTTCGATCTTTCGAGGTAAGGATATTATTATTTTTTCAGAATGATATTATTTCTTCAATATCATTATGTCAAAAATATTGATCTGAAGTTTTATCAAATTTGGAACTTTTGGTGTCTGAGTTACTATTCACGATACTGTTACTATTCACGATACTTATATTATTCACGAATCACTTTTTTGACAGACTATTCATCGAAAATGAAAATTTTCCTTTTCGTCTAAAATATCTATTGTGGATACTAGCTTTGATTGTATCCATGTTTTGATCATTCTTGAATTTTACACCACTATGATTATTTTTGAGGTATTTTTGGACATGGATAAAACAAAGTACGAATCCTTAATCCTTAATCCTTGTCATTTTGTTTCACTGGATTCGTTTCTTTAAAAATAATTTTCATCATCCTCAGTCTTAAATGATGATATTATTGAATATCTTTGGCCTGTAGTGCAAAGATGAATGATTTCTGATGAATATCTTTGGCCCGTAGTGCAAAGATGAACAGGTGTTTAGATGAACATGACCAACTGATGAATATCTTTGGCCTGTAGTGCAAAGATGAATATTTGATTCCAGATGTATATTGATTGATGTTACAGGGATAAAAGATAGACGATGAACTTTTAAATTCATTCATAAAAGAAAGTAGTTTGCATTCTCTACTTAACTCTTCTAATGAATTATTATTTCCGCTGCGAATATTGATTTAAAAACTTGTTGTCTATTATATTCTATTAGATTTTCCCTGTTGAAGACTAATGATAATTTGTTGTATATTATCTTAGTCATAATATTCTTTACTGGGCTAGTTGAGCTCACCCTTTTCCTTTTTGTTCCATTTTTCTTCTCTCGTGAGGCGAGAATATAAGCGAGTACAAGTCTGGGTATGGAATGAAGGTTCTAAAGAGAGTTGTTTAGTAGTCCTCACCATTTTTGTAAAATAATGTATCAATAAATATGATGAGGATTTATTTGAGTATAGATATTGTCTAGAAGATAATATTTGTATTCAAACTCACAGTTTTACTGTTGTAATAATAAAGTTGTAGTTGTTTCTGTACCATGTATTGACAACTCAGAATGGGTGATGTATACCTATTTTGGGGGCGTCACACTTAGAGCCTTTACATCTATCTCCATCCTTTGTAAGTTATACAAAACGGACCTTTGTGTTAATAACATTGCACTCATACCCGCATATGATCTTCTACTCAATGCGTCAGCTACCACGTTTGTTTTTCCAGTATGATATTGGATGGTGTGATCGTAATCTTTAAATAGCTCGAGCCAACGTCGTTGTCGCATGTTGAGTTCCTTTTGGGTGAAGAAATATTTGAGACTTTTATGATCTATATAGATCTCCACTTTCTCCCCATACAGGTAGTATCTCCAGATCTTTAATGTGAAAACGACTACTGCCAACTCCAAATTCTTTGAGTTGTCTTGAGGCATATGCTATGACTTTCCCATGTTGCATGAGAACACATCCTAAGCCTTTGCCTGAAGCATCACTGTAGATAAAAAATCCATCCGAACTATATGGTATTGTCAGAATAGGTGCCGAAATGAGTCTCCTCTTGAGCTCTTGAAAACTCTTCTCACAATCCTCGCTCCAATCGAATTTTGTAACTTTACGAGTCAGCTGAGTTAACAGAGTAGCGATTCGAGAAAATCCTTCCACGAATCTCTCGATAATAACCAGTTAAGCCCAGAAAGCTACGTACTTTAGTCACCAACTTAGGTTGCTCCCAACTTTGTATTGCTTCTATTTTTGTCGGGTCTACAGATACTCCATGTTTTGACACCACGTGCCCAAGGAATACTACTTCCTTAAGCCAGAACTAGCATTTCTTCAGCTTGGCATATAACTTGTTATCACGAAGCCTTTGTAGAACCATCTTCAAATGGTGCTCATGATCTTCACAGCTTTTAGAATAGATGAGGATGTCATCAATAAAAACAACAACGAGCTGATCCAAATATTCTTTGAACACATGGTTCATCATATCCATGAAAGCAGCAGGAGCATTAGTCAATCCAAAAGACATGACTAAGAATTCATAATGCTCGTACCGAGTTCTGAAGGCAGTCTTTGGAATATCCTCAGTTTTAATCTTCAGCTGATGATATCCTGAACGAAGATCGATCTTTGAAAAGAATTATGCTCCTTGCAACGTGTCGAACAAGTTATCAATGCGAGGTACCGGATACCTATTCTTAATGGTGACATGGTTCAATTCTCGGTAGTCAATACAAAGTCGCATACTCCTGTCTTTCTTCTTTACGAATAACACAGGAGCACCCCAAGGAGATGTACTAGGACGAATGAAATCGATGTCCAACAACTCCTGTAGTTGGACCTTTAACTCCTGAAGTTCAATAGAAGTCATTCGATATGGGGTTTTAGAAATGGGCTTTGTACCAGGTTCAAAATCAATAAAGAATTCAACTTCACGTTATGGGGTTAGACCGAGAAGTTCTTCAAGAAATACGTCAGGAAATTCACTAACAACAAAAATATTATTCAAATCTGACGTGTTTTTGTTCAAGTCCGTGACATGGGCTAAGAAAGCTTGACATCCATTTTTTAATAAACGAATATCTTTATGGCTCGATATGACAGTGATTGACTTTAATGGTTTGGTTGTTTGAATTCGCATAATAGGTTGGTTAGGAATATGAAAACTAACAACCTTACGAAAATAATCAATTTTAGCATGATGCGTGGTTAACCAATCAATCCCTAAAATCACATCAAATGCAAGAATTTTCAACGAAATAAGATCGGCATGTAATGTTATGGTTCCAACTTGAATCAAGAAAGATTTATAAACAGTAGATGTAATGAAAGTTTCTCCTAATGGAGTCTCAACAGATAAGTCAAAGTCTAATTTCTCTGTAGTCAAGTTGAGCACAAGCAGGAGAGATAAAAGAATGGGTAGAACCGGTATCTAATAAGGTATAAACTTTGCAAGAGTTTATGATTAGTTTACCCGTGATCACCTCGTTCAGGTTTCTAACGTTTTTGGCCAGTCATGATAAACGCCCTCCCTTGAACCACAGACTTTGTTTTGTCCGTAGTCGCCTTTGGTGTCGCCGTCCCAACTAGACTTGACTTTTCTACCGGACAAAACTGGGTTATATGACCATCTTTTCCAAAACTAAAACACAACTTAGAAGGTTGTGAACAGTTTGGACTTATGTGTCCCTCCTCTCCGCATCTATAGCATCTAACTGGCGGTCGTTCTCCTCCCCTAGAATTGTTTGTTGGTGCCGGTGCTGCTGCTGATGTCTTTCCGTCATTGTTGAATCTCCTCTTTCTGAAATTTCCACTTGACTCACCTCTCCTATTATCATGGCCACGATTACCACCTGAGTGTTTAATGCTTTTGTCTGTATTCTTTCCTCCCCGCTGGTTATCATCACTCTGATGACTCTTGTCACCGATATGACCCTGATTGTGGTCCCTCGGTTGGGCATACTCATTATCTCGCTCTAATAATTGAGCCCTGTTGATAACATCTGAATATAAAGAAAATTTATGAGAGATAAGATATTGCCGAATCTCGGATTTTAGACCTCTCAGAAACATCCCCGTCATTCGTTCCTCATTCTCGACCAAATGAGGTGCAAACCTAGATAACTCTATAAACTTCACCTCGTACTGGCACATCGTCATGTTGTTTTTTTCCAGTCTGATAAACTCCACCTCCTTTATATGACGAATACTTTCAGGAAAGTACTTGTCATTAAACGAATACTCTGTAGGCTGGGTACGCTTCACAGATTCCCACCAGTAATCTGCCTCACCGCGGAACATAAAGGTTGTAAATGGAACCTTCTGTTCCTCTGTGCAATGCAAGACATCGAATATCTTGGTAATTTATGTAACGACCCCAAAATAGGTCCATTCCATCCAACCCATTCTGAGTCGCCAAATATATGGTACGGAAAACAACTACAACTTTATTACAACAATTGTCGTGCAAAATACAACAACACATATGCTGTGAGTTTGGATACAAATATATACCAACCAGTAGTACGTCACAATGACACCTTACATAAAGGTATAGTCAAAACCTGCTTTTAGAAATTAGAATCTTTGGGAAATGCTCAAGGAAACCTTCGCATACATGGGAGGCCATGCTTTTAGGTTATGGTAGATATCATATGGCGCACGTAATTATCCTCGGTTGATCTAATAGACCCCAAAAGAAAAACGAGAAGATTACTATCATATTCTTCCCAATGGTGAGTCTTCTCTTGACATATCATTATCTCCACTGCCTCTCTAATTGGGTATTATATTCCAAACAAACACCAAGATTATATAGGTAGTGCTTGTAAATATACTCAAAGAAGTGGATGAGCACAACCATGTCTTATGATAACACGAGTTTGTATGTCATTAGACATCTTGTATGATAGTGACAAAACACCCTTCCAAAGTCGGGTTCGCCACCTCTATTTAATTCACCAAAATAACTATTAAATGATGTATAAAATACAACACACTAAAGTCCTCAATAAAATTATTTCCATACTCTTTAGGAGAACCTCAACAACTATAGACCACCGCTTCTATTCCCTTGTTATCCCCAACAACCCAAATTACACTTTTATTACCCGAAGGAATTGTGAAACAAAAGGGTGAGCACAACTAGCTCAAGAAGAATATTATGACTAAAGATAAATAAATTATCAATAGTCTTCATCAAGAATAAATCGTAGATTTAGAACATATATGTAGATGCTAAAACTTTTCAACCATAGTTGCAAATGAACGAGCAATCCATTAAAAGAGTCAAATAGACTATAAAGTCTATTGTCTTCCACGTTAAAAGTCCACCAACAATATTTTATCCCTATAACATCAATCAACAGCCTTTTCCACAATCATATGAATAACTCATAATCATAATTGTGATTCTAAATTCCTCTTCTCATCCGGAATCGAAGATAATTTCATCACCGCCTTTACCTCAAACATCAAAGATCATGGTTATACCAAATCATAGTTCCCTGCTCATAATCATACTAATAAATTCATCTTTGCACCACTACCAAATATATTCATCAACAGCTCATCTTTACACTACAAAGCAAAGATATTTAACAACAGTCATCTTCAGATTACGAGCCAAAGATATTCATCAATAATTCATCTTTGCACTACAAAAGCAAAGATATTCAACAACAGTCATCTTTGCATTACGAGCAAAAGATATTCATCAATAATTCATCTTTGCACTACAAAAGCTAAGATATTCATCAACAAGTCATCTTTAAGGCCACGGCCAAAGATATTCATCAACAGCTTCATCTTTACACCGCAGCTAAAGATATTCAACAACAGTCATCTTTGCATTACGAGCCAAAGATATTCATCAATAATTCATCTTTACACTACAGGCTAAAGATATTCAACAACAGGTCATCTTTGCATTACGAGTAAAAGATATTCATATCTCAAATAAATACATAATCATTTCAGAAGTTATATAACAATAATTATAACTATGTTGATCAATTCACCTTTACACTTAAGCTAAAAATATTCAATTGTAAATTCAATGGTCATGATCATACCAGTCAACAATTCAACTTTTGCACTACTGGCCAAAGAGAACCTATAGTCACGATCATACCAATAATCTACCCATCTTTACACTCAAGTCAAAGAGAAATATCATCATTAAGGTTATAAGAATGTTATATAAAAACAATATAATCAAAACATGGTTTTAATTTCAAGAGTAAGATTCATAAATCAACGATAATTTGGTCAGAGAAGAAACCAATTTGTCGTGAATAGTACCCCATATTCATACATAGTACCGTATACGTGCATAGTAACCTCGACACGAAAAGATAAAGTTTCATAATAAAATTCATATCCATATTTATAACACCTTAATCCAAATGTTATAAATCACTTAGAAATCTCATAATCTAATTTTATTAATATTATAATAATATTTCAATCATTTCTTAAACTTATAAATAATTTAATCCAATTATTTACACTTTAATAATTAATGCATTTAATCATCTAAAAATGCCAAACTCATAAAATTTCATCATCATTAACCAAAACCCTCATAAAAATCAGATATACCTCATATATGATTCTCAAGCCAATAAATAATATTTTCCAATTTTCTTACTTCACATAACATATTTAATTCATTTACTCATAACTAGAACATTTTCATGAAAAATACCAAATCAGTTCCAAAAATATTTCTTTTCCGGGATTTAGCATAACATAGTCCCATATTAAACATATATTTTTCTCAAAATTTTAAAAATTCATTTACTATTTTTCATATGGCCAAAACCACCGAATATTTAAACCTTTATCATAAATTATACTTTTATCCAACAATTCTGAAATTTATACGGTATACTGATATTATATAGATGTACTCCCAATAAAAATTTCATCAATTTTGGAGTTAATCACAAGGAGTTATAAGCGGTTATTTTTAAAATAGTCTTTTCTCATAAAATCCAAAACTCCTAATCTATACATCCAAAAATCACCATTTTTGGACACAATCAACAAAACTCATCAAAATATCATTTCAAATTTTTCCAGAATTTTTGAAGGTTCAGAAAATTTCAAACTAAAACATAATAACCCTTAAAATCCCTTTACTATCCCTTACCTCAAAAGAGCAAAGATTTCCGACCGAATAACGCCGAATCTAACTTGCACCAGTATAGCAATACTTAAAGTATACTCAAAATACTCACAAGAATACGCCGATAATATAGAGAGAGAAAACTTCGCTTTTGGTGTGATTTTTAATTCTAACCTAAGCACCCTATTTATAGAAATTTGCTTAGAACACCAAAAGCGTAAAATTGAATATAATATTAATATAATTATACAAATTTTCCTTAGCCCACCTTTTGGTCAAAACACCAGCCACACATGTTAATGATGTCCAAAAAAATACAAAAATGTTTTTCTAACAAAATAATTTAAACTCCAAAAATCAATTCACACCCGATATACCAAAAACTTCAATAATTCACAATAAATAGCTCTTTTATCAGAAAATTTGAATCTCATGACTTTTTATAGGAAATTCAATTCTCTACAACTTTGCAGAAGAAAGTTTTTCCAAATTCCAAATAGAAATTGACCGAAATCCACAAACTACGATTTTATTTTACTGTGCTATAATCAAATTTCTACCAATAATTGTGTCCACCAACACACAAAACATGTGTTAAACATTTAATGCCACAAAAATACTCTTCCTCCTCATATACTCATATATTCCACATTCATTGTAAAAATATTACCATTAATATATTATTAAAATAATATATTTAAATGAATTATTTTATCGTAAAAAGATAAAATATTAATTTTCAACAATTGTCATTTTAAAAATTTTCTCCATCTATATCCACATAAAATCAATATTTTCCTCATCATATAAATCAATAATTAATTAATCACAAATAATATTACATAATCACAATATTAACAACTGTGCAGCTTCCTGTGAAAGAGGGGCTTTCCAATAAGAATTTCTCCTTCATCGCCGCAATTAGGTGACCAAACCTCTCCTGCATGTAACTTTCTAGACATTGCCAATAATGTTTTCTAATAATATTATTCAGATAATATGAATTATTGCTTCGATAATGGAAAATACCGTAGTGACAATTATTAAAACAACAAGAATATAAAATATCAACGTAGCAATTATTGAATCAATAAAATAAAATATCGAATAAAGAATTACCGTAATAATTATCGAGTAATGCCTTCTTACTAAAAAAAAAAATTTATCATGCTTCATGAATAGTACTCGTGAATAGTAACTCGTGAATAGTAACTCGTGAATAGTAACTCATGAATAGTAACTCGTGAATAGTAACTCGTGAATAGTAACTCATAAATAGTAACTCATGAATAGTAACTCGTGAATAGTAACTCATGAATAGTAATTAAAAAAAATTGAATACTTTTATTTCATAAAATTCGGGGTCTTATAATTTATTTGACCCATGTTTCCGCCTTAATCGGATCCGGCTTTCCCGCAAATTCTGGTGGTCCCAAATCCTTGAACTGCTTGGCTATGACAAGCCGCGCATTGCTATCATTTCCACCCGTATTTTGTGCATGAGTCTCCCTCGTCTAATTTTGCATGAACTGCAAAAAGCTTCTAAACATCCCATCATTCATCATTTGTTCGGTAGTGTTGTTTACCGGAGGAATATTGCCTTCCTGTTGCACGTTCCCCTGGGTGGTGATTAATGGTGTCTCCACGGTCTGATTCACTTCATTGTTAATATTTGCAGCTGCCATTCTCAAATACTGCCACAAAACAAGGGTTAATTAACATATCACATATTATCCCTATACTCTGACCGACCAAATAAATACCAAATAAACTTAGTTAGGTCATATTAGCGAAGGAATTCCCCGTCTCTCCCCTCCTAGTTCTTGTCTCACATCTCAGCCAGGGATCATATCCCTAAGATTTGATACCAACTGTGACTCCCCCAAAATAGGTATACATCACCCATTCTGAGTCTCCAAATACATGGTACAGAAACAAATACAACTTCAGTGATACAATTGTCGTGAAAAATATGACAACACATATACTGTGAGTTTGAATACAAATATTGTCTAATAGACATTATACAAACTCAAAAGGAGTTCTCATTACAATTATTGATACACTATTTTACAAAATAGTGAGGACTACTAAAACAACTATCTTGAATCATCACTCCATACCCCGGCTAGTTCCTGCTAAATTATCTCCTCCTGGGAAGAACAATGGAACAAAAAGGAAAAGGGTGAGCTCAACTAGCCCAATAAAGAATATTTTGACTAAGATAATATACAACAAATTATCATTAGTCTTCAACAAGGAAAAATCTGATAAAATATAATAGACAATAAGTTTTAGATCAACAACTGCAGCAGAAACAACAATCCATTAGAAGAGTCAAGTAGAGAAAGAATTTTACTATCTTCTAAGATTTAAAAGTCCATCATCAATATTTTATCCCTGTAACATCAATCAATATACATCTTGAATCAAATATTCATCTTTGCACTACAGGCCAAAGATATTCATTTGTATCACCAGTTGGTCATGTTCATCTCAACACCTGTTCATCTTTGCACTACGGGCCAAAGATATTCATTATGTAATCATTCATTTTTGAACTAAAGGCCAAAGATATTCATTAGGCAATCATTCAACTTTTCACTACAAGCCAATGATATTCAGTAATATCATTATTTAGGACCGAGGATAATGAAAAATAACTTAAAGAAAATGAATCCAGTGAGATAAAAGATCAAAGATTAGGGATTCGTACTTTAGTTTATCCAAGTTCAAAAATACTCCATAATAACCAATTGTGAAGCAGAATTCAAAAATAAAGATCAAAACATGGTTACAATCAAAGATAGTAACCATAATAGACATCTTGGATAAAAAAGAGAAAATTTCATTTTTTGGTGAATAGTACCGTATTCGTGAATAGTGTCGTATACGTGAATAGTAACCCCGACACAAAAGGTAGAAATTCCATAATAAAATCCATACCAATATTTCGGTAAAATGATATTGAAAGAATAACATCATTAGAAGGAAAATAGCATCCTTTACCTCAAAATATCAGTACTTCTAATCGGAATATCGGTATAAGGCTGAAGGAAACTGGCATTGATGAATATCAACTCACAAAGTATCTAAATACTCACACAATACGCTCAATAATATAGAGAGAGAAAGAGAGAAAACTTGTTTCTGGTTTGATTTTCAATTCTAACTAAGCACCCTATTTATAGGAAAATGCTTAGAACGCCATAAAGCAGACTTAACTCGCCACCGATGGCTTTTACTCGCTACTATTCAAGCCCACCACTTTTGAAAATAAATTCCAGCACATTTCATTACTCACCAACCAAAAGTGGTCCCACCATATTTTTAATAAAAACATTTTATTTTCCGAAACTTCAACAATTTATAATAAATAGCCCTTTTATCAAAAAAATTCGAATCTCATGTGTTTTCTATAGAAAATTTAATTCTCTACAACTTTGTAAGTTAAAGTTTTTTCAAATTCCAAACGAAAATGACCGAAAACCACATACAGACGATTTTCAAAACCTCCATTCCGACAAAATACTGATAAAACACCTCAGCATTAATTCCTTCATTTATAACCACAGAAAATAAATATATCCATCATTTATATCCACAAAAAATAAATATTTCCTTATCATATAAATCAATAACTAATTATTCAAAATAATATTACGTAATCATAATTATGACAATGAACTGTGTCGCTCCCGTGAAAGAGGGGCTTTCCGATAAGGATTTCTCCTTATTAAGCAATTAGGTGACCAAACCCTTTCCTCGACAGAACTTCCTTAGACATTGCCAATAATGCTATCTAATAATATTATTCAAATAATTTGAATTATTGATCTGATAATGGATATACTGTGCAACAATTATTGAACCAATAAAATAAAATATTGAACAATAATTACTGTAACAATTATTGAGTTGTGACTTCTTATGTAAGAATCAATCATTTCAAAAATACTGTGTAATACCATGTACATCGCCAACAACCACGCCAGACATCAGATTTTAACCAATTCCGGTATTCCAACAAAGGTTGATTGCGGTAACCATTACGCCGTTATTTATAAAAATTCAAACTTATCATTTTCTTCATCCGATAGTTATCTATTATGGGGCCCACAAATGGCTGCTCCGTCGTACGAATATTTCCCGACAGAAAGAATATTCCACGACCAAACGAATATTCCCCGACAAAATGAATACTTTATAACCACTTGCTTATTTTGTAAAATTTTCACATTTCACCTATAACCAAAGTATTATATCAAATTAACACTTTATTATTCAAAATAATAAATAGAGGAAATTTGATTTATTCATTAAAAAGTTGGGGTCTTACATTACGGACCTGGAGCTGATGCGTATGAAAAAGAAAGTGCAAGAAGGTGTTATTTCAGAAGCAAGAATCGATGAAGAAGGAATACTTTGAGTTAACTCCAGACTTTGTGTTCCTAACGACTCTGACTTGAGGCATAGAATCAAGATGGAGGCACACAACACACCATTTGCAATCCATTTGTGGAGTACCAAAATGTATCATGATGTTCGACATACATTTTGGTGGAATAATATGAAGAGAGAGATCGTAGAGTTTGTCTCGAGGTGTTTAACTTGTCAGCGTGTAAAGGCATAGCATCAAGTGCCAAAGGGTCCATTGCAACCACTTGAGATTCCGACATGGAAGTGGGAACACATTACTATTGATTTCGTTACGGGTCTTCCCAAGGTTTTTGAAGGCATAGATGCGATTTGGGTTATTGTTGATAGATTAACCAAGTCCGCTCATTTCTTGCCTATACGGGAGACTTATTCCCTTGAACGTCTTGCTTGTGTGTACATGAATGAGATTGTGAGATTGCATGGCATGCCATTATCCATAGTTTCGGATCGTGACCCAAGATTCACTTCACGATTTTAAGTTAGCTTGCAGAAAGTTATGGGCATGGATTTATGATTCAGTTCGGCATACCATCCTCAAACAGACGGGCAATCAAAGTGGACTATTTAAACTCTTGAAGATCTATTAAGACTCTGTGTCCTAGATTTCAAAGGGAGTTGGGATAAGTACTTACCATTGGTGGAATTCTACTACAACAACAGTTATCAAGCAAGTATAGGTGTGACTCCATTTAAAGCATTGTATGGACGAAAGTGTCGCTCTCTAGTATGTTGGGATGAGGTGGGAGAAGCAACATTGTTGGGACCAGAATTGGTACGCATAACTACAGAAAAGATCCAAACGATTCGACAACGTATACAAACGGCACAGGATCAACAAAAGAGTTATGTGGATCTTCATCAAAAGGACGTGGAATTTAATATTGGGGATCATGTATTGTTACGTATTGCTCCATGGAAGGGAGTTACAAGATTTGGGAAGAGGGGAAAGCTCAATCCAAGATTTTTTGGTCCATTTGAGATTCTTGATCGAATAGGGAATGTGGCCTATAGACTTGCATTACCTCCAAGCATGTCTCGTGTTCATAATATTTTTCACATATCTATGCTTCGTAAATATGTGAAAGACTCAAACCACATTATTGAGTTAGAACCAGACGAGATAGTCAAAGATTTAACATACGAGGAGGTACCTGTTAAGATCTTGGATATGAAAGAGCATGTCCTACGCTCCAAGGTTATACCACAAGTTAAGGTTTTGTGGAGAAACCATGCTATTGAAGAAATTACCTGGGAGTTGGAATCAGAAATGAAAGCGAGGTATTCTCACCTTTTCGAAACACCAGGTACGTACGTTAATTTTGAGGATGAAATTTCATATGGATGGGAGGTTGTAAGACCCAAACTTTTTAATGAATAAGATTGAATTTCCTCTATTATTATTTTGAATAATAAGGTGTTAATTTGATATAATTCTTTGGTTATGGGTGAAATATGAAAATTTTGCAAAATTAAACAAGTGGTTATAAAATATTCATTATTTTCGGGGAATATTCGTTTGGTCGTGGAATATTCTTACTATCGGGGAATATTCATACGACGGTGCAGCCATTTATGGGCCCCATAACGGAAAACGGTCAAATGAAGATAATGACAAGTTTGAGTTTTTATAAATAACGGCGTAATGGTTACCGTTAACACTGTTGGAATACCTAGTGGTTAAAATACAGTAATATGCGTGGTTGCACAGTAGCACACGGTATTGCACAGTATTTTTGAATTATTAATTCTTAAGATTACCGATTAGGGTTTAAGGTTTCCTAAATCTCTACTTGGGGTTTCTAACTAATCGTTAAGGTTTCCCTAATTAGATTTACAACAAATAACATGTGTCCTTAATAACATAAACACAATTACTTATCATTATTAAATATAATTTAAATTATAATTGTATTATTATTCAAATTCCTATTTGAATTTTAATTTAGGGTTTAGCAATTTAACATTAGGGTTTTCTAATGCTATGCTATAATTGATCAACAATTAACATTACTCATATAATCGTATATACATATCATATACTGAAAAATATAATTAATATTGTATTAATATTAAAATCCTTATTCAAAATCCAAATTAGGTTTTTGAACAATATATGTCTTAACTTTCATTCTTAGCCAACTTATAAAAATTAAATTGACTAACCTGCTTAATTTATATCGCATATTTCAACATATTATTACTGATACCAATATTCATAATAATTAAAAAAAATCATTCGTAAAAATATCGTCGTTTAAAATTCCCAGTCTTTACATTATCCCCTCCTTATAAGGATTCCGTCCCTGGAATCACCATTACCTTATGTCTAATTTTGATGTTTAATGTCGACGTCAGGATTTTTGTTTGTCCCTGTCTGTTCTTGTCTTTTGGTGTTCTCATGTTAGGTGAGATTTATTTGAAAAAACAAGTTGTGAAAAGGTCCGACATGTATATGTCGACCATTAGACTGTAAGAGTCGACATTTGGTATTTTTAAATGGTTGCACCAACTCAACCCAGAAAAGGTTTGCACAAAGACCTAATGATGTGACACTGCTTAACTGGTCTGTGAAATCGAGATTCGATAGGGTCCGCAGGCTTGATTAAGCGGAGGGAAGGTGTTAGGCACCCCCCGACTTCCGTGGTGACATGGTTACCGCCACTTTTCAATTTAAACTTTTATCTAAATGTGTGTGTAGGTCAATGTGAAATTATCTTGAAGTAGTGCTATGCCTCGTTTTCACCTATATACAAAGGGTTTGAATTTTGTATAAAAGTTTAATTTTAACGAGATATAGCAGTGATGTTTTGTAAAACAGGTTTTTCAAACCCTTGTGCTCAATAGTAATTAAGGCCTTTGATACTTCCATTTTATTATGTGTGTAGACACTCGAAATTTTCTGCATACCTGTCACTGACATTGCAGGAGGGCAGATTCGTCTTTTAAAGATAACCTTGGAAGACAGCTCATATCAAGTCTAGATACTACCTGAAGTTCAATCTCAACCCCGGAATACACACTGGGAGTATCAGTTCCAACCTCAGAGATAACCCCGAGGCATGCAGTTCCAATACCAGAAATTCCACCGGAGAAGGTTGATTTATCTCAGAGATAACCCCGAGATATTCAGTCTTAGTCCCAACACTGGAAGTAGCAGTTACTAACCTTGGAGATAACCCTAAGGAATGCAGTTCCAGAGATAACCCCGAAAATACTTGTTTCAAATGCATACAATCAGCTTCAACCTCGGCACTCACACCGAGGCACTCAGTACAAGACCCGGAGATAACACCGGGAAGACAGACACACCTCATAGATGACACTGATGTCCTTCAACACCTGCAGCAGTCCAATCTCAAAGATAACCCTGAGCAACGTCTGCTTTATCAGTCCAAACCGGAGATAACCCCGGTGAGGGGCATAGTCATCATCTTGCCACCTTGACACCACATAACACTGTCTCAACATTTCATACATACATTTCTACACAGCAATGTCCCACAAGAACCAAGGAGGTCTAATCCCGATTGACTATTACGCAGGGCAACAGATAGAATTTAAAGCTTGAAGACGGGAGGGCATGGTCCCATCTTCTTGACTTCGTACAGCCTCTAATCCCATGTCATTGCATAATTCTCGACAACGGCGGTCCAGACATTACAATGCATGAGTGCACGTACTTCGAGATGGCGGGACCCGCGAAGCACGAGTCACCCCAGGCAGCCGCAGGTACACCTGTGTCTCCCCCTCTATAAATAGAGGGCTTGGGGTGGCCATTTTTTTAAAAAAAGGCAAGGAAGCCCTGTCAAATTTGCTCTATACTCACCCTAAACTTAGTGCTTTCTCATTTTAAACACTTGTGAGCCCACATATAGCTTCTATTTGTGCTGGAGGGAGTCGAGTGTTCATCCATTTAAAGATATAGAAGTCTTCTTTAGCAGCCCACTATAAGCCTTCTCACACACTTTAAAGCCTTTCTCTGCATCTTTGCACACATCATTCTTCACGTTGAGAGTCGTGTTGCGTGTGTTTGCCCGAACTTCGGTCCGTGGTTTCATTTCATTTTGTATATATATATATATATATATATATATATATATATATCGCTTTTAGTCCTTACTGAGTTTACTTCGTGGCGGTTGATTATTTTTACAGCTTTATTTACATTTTTGATCCCCCATGGAGGTGCTTCGTTGTGGCTGATCATATATATATATATATATATATATATATAGCTTTTATATATATATATATACATGCTTACTTCTTTTTAATCAATTGCGGTATCATATGAGCCTAGGAATCATGTTATCACAGATTCAGTCTACTGGATCTAGATTCGGTTCCCGTGATGGACATTTTTAGCTGTAAGCAGCTTGTAAATTTATTCACGGTATTTGGATTTCCTCAGATGGTTTTCATGCCCACGAGGAGTTCGATTGACACTGCTTTGTACATTTTTTTGTCAAAGATGTTTCGCATCTCGAAAATTAAAAGCAATCCAGCCGAACACTTGATAAAAATAGGAGTGTAAAAAGCCTCAATTACTATTGAGCATAAGGGTTTAAAAAACCTCTTTTATAAAACATCACTGTCATATCTTGTTTAAAACTGAATTTTTACACAAATTCAAACCCTGTGTATATAGGTGTGAACGAGGCCTCACACTACTTCAAAATGACAGCACATTGACCCACACACACACACACACATTCATATAATAGTTTCTTAAAAAGTGGCAGTCACCGTGGTAACACAGATGTCGAGGGGTGCCTAACACCTTCCCTCCGCATAATCAAGTCCCCGGACCCTAATGAATCTCGGTTTCAACAACTCGTTTAACAGTGCCACATCACTGGGTAAATATGCAAACATTTTCTCGGTTGTGTTGGTACAACCATATAAAAAACCAACTGGCGACTCTTAACAGTCCATCGTTGACATAATACATGTCGAACCTTTTTCACTTATTTTTTCAAACAGATCTCACCTAACATGAGAACACCAAAGAAAAAGTAACGAAAAGGGACAAATAAAAATCCTGACGTCGATAGGTGGCGACTCCGCTGGGGATACCAGTAAGAGGGCTTAAGCCGCTATTACAATCTTTTCAAAATAGTTATATGCTTGTGTGTGGATGTTGCATTTACATTTATGATGAATGTGTAAGAATGCATATATCGTACTGCACTTACTATTTTTCACTATATCTATATGTGATATTAGTGCTACGCACATGTCATCATTTTTATAAACGGTGAGACACGTTGTATGTGAATGTATGTTGTGTGGTTCCTCCATCAGGAGGCTATCTTATCGATGTTTGATTACTGGACTCGTAGGAAGACTAATTCCAATGAGGCTCAGGAAAGGCACCAGCCAAATTCCCTCCAGTTGAAAGACCGAATTAACTTCCCGTCGAGTAAATTACGATGATTTGGGAACCTTCATGCCAAAAAGCTGCGAGAGTAACCTAAGATAGGTCAGCCTCTGACAAACCAAATGTGGAGGAAAGTCTATTCATGTTTTCTCATTTCAAATTACTCGTAAAGTCAAGTACTTGTAATTTCATTCCATATTCATCTCTATGTAATGAGAAATATGAAGAAATATGTGTCCATACATAAATTAACATGCTATCCTGTATTACAAACAGCTAACATCCGCCTTGCAGGATAATATTCCTAGAACAGATACATCACATAACATGTAAACATTTACACATTCCCTAAAGACTAAACTATGCAAGTCTTTTGCAGGGAAGCAATCAGACCTATTACCTGATCAAAATCCAAAAAAGCCACGAGCATGCAGTCAATTATGTCTTTATCAGACCAGACTGACCTTAATCCAGTTTCTCGTGAAGAATTTGACGGATTAAGTAAATAAATCACATATTTGGTTGTTCTACTTAAAGAACTACACCAGTCTACTCAGGGTACAAAGATACCCGCACATTCTAAATCCTCCACACAAGGAGGAACCCAAGGTCCTGATAAAGCCATTACAGTACCTAAACTTCAGTTGGATACGACCAACAAAATTTATGATACCACACATCTCAGAGGAGATCTAGACACCGGTGACATCAGGAAGAAAGTTCTTCAAATAGAAGAAACCCTTTGTGCGATCAAAGGAATTGGAGCACATGGAAGTGTCTTAGATGCTGACCTTTGTATATTCCCTAGTGTTCATTATCCAAAAAAGTTCAAAACTCCTGACTTCGAAAAATATGATGGGTTAGGAGATCCTTACATACATTTGAAGGTGTTCATTGGAGAACTTGGATCCTATGCAGAGGACGAGAAGCTCAAGATGCAGCTGTTCCAGAAGAGTCTAACTGGAGAATCCCGTTCGTGGTATATCAGATTAGACAACTCAAAGATCCATAGTTAGGAGGAGCTAGCTCACGCCTTCCTCACTCAATACAACTTCCAGTCTCAAATGTCTCATTACCAGTACCAGATTTCCAAGGTCAAGAAACAATCTAATGAGTCTTTCAGAGAGTATGCTCAAAGGTGGAGGCATCTTGCTGCTCAAGTTATTCCTTCCATGACAGAGTCAGAAATGGTCATGACCTTCATAGACATACAAGAAGCTCCTTTCTATGAAAGAGTCTTAGCTGGCATTGGTGAACCATTTTCTGAAATGATTAAACATGGGGAGATGGCTGAGATGGGATTGAAGTAAGGAAAGATTCAAGACCTAGCTTCCCTTAAAGTTGTTGCTAAGCACATCAAGTCCGGAAATTATGGAAACAACCCCCGGAGGGTCCATAAAAAGAAAGAGGAGTATGGTTCGTTGATACTACAAGGTCAGAAAGGAAATCAGAACCTGCCTATCCAGAGGAGAAATTATACTCCCTTTCAAGCACAGTCTTCAAATCCTCCATTGCCAAAAGGTGGAGAAGTCAAATGCCCTCGAGTGTTCACACCATTAGGGGACTCACTCGAGAACATTCTCACTCTTCTGACGAATCAAAAAGAAAATCACACATCTTATTCCACCAGCCAACCCTAATGGGAGGGGTTTCAATGCTGCTCGGAAATGTAATTATCATGTCGGGGCACCTGGACATGATACTCAAGATTGTTGGGCATTGAAACACAAGATCCAAGATTTAATAGACAACGGTGAGATCGTGGTCACCAAACCAGATCAACCTCACGTACAAAACAACCCTCTTCCTCAACACAAAGAGGAAGAGGTCAACATGATTAATTGGAGCAGTGGACAGAGTTCCAATTTTAACGGAGAATCGTCCCAGACCATCAAAAATCGATGTTGACAAATGGGATTATGCTAAGTTCCATTTTGCGATGGAACGAAAGATGACAGCTTTGTGTAAGCAGATTGAGCAATTGGCAGAACTGGTAACTTATTAGCATCAAATCACGCGCCAAATAGTCAGCCAGGAGCATGCTAGTCTCCTCCCTTTTGTTGTGAATACTCCCACATCACCTTCAGAGAAAGAAACATTGGAAGACAAAATGACGAAGAGAGCAAGTGCCAAAGCCCGTCAGGATTTTGCCAATAGAAGGGAATTTACATACCTGGGCCAACCTATGGAGGAGATACTTCAGATGTTGATCAATGAAGGAAGGATCACTTTCCTTCTATCTCCAATTAATCCTCGTTCCGGACGGTTTAATTCTGATGGAGTATGTCAATATCACTCACATTCTCGCGGTTATTAGCATAGAAGAATGCTAGGCACTTCGCCACCTTATCAAAATCTAATTGACAATGGTGTCCTGCAGCTGGCAGATGACGATACTGTGCTATTTAAGAATGAGAATACTTGTCCTACTAAATAGAGGAGACTGGTAGCAGTTATATCCACTGAGGCTGATGGGACTGTCAAACCTTTCATAATACAAGCAATTCAACTCAGAGGAATTGACAATCCTTTGAAAGTGGTTGCTCCCGAGCCAATCAATTTTCCATTCACATCACAATATCATATTATCAGCTTACAAAAAGTCCCATGGAATCATTTTTAAATACTTACCATTAATATTAATATATTAATTTATTTTATTTCAAAATATTAAAAGTTATTTATTATAACTTAAAACTTTTTTAAAACATTAATATTACCTTCAAATGATTTTTAAAGTATTAAAATTATTTTTAAATAATTACCATTAATATTAAAATATTTTATTTATTTCATGTCAAAATATTTTTATAACCTTTATATCATTTTAAATAATTTATTTAATATAATTATTCAATAAATATATTATCATTAATATTAAATTATTAATGAAATTTATCTCAAAATATTAAAAGTTACATATTATAACTTAAAATATTTTTTTAACACTTTATTATCATTTAAAATAATTTTTAATATATTAAAATTATTTTTAACTAATTTATTTAATATAATTATAAAATAAATTTAATATCATTAATATTTAAATAAATTAAAATATTAATGAAATTTATGTCAAAATATTAAAAGTTAATTTTTATAACTTCAAATAATTTTTAAAACTAATTTATGAATTCTTAATACTTATTTTCTATTTTTTATATTAAATAAATAAATTTTCATTAAAAGTGTCGTTAAAGAGCCTTTACTGATAAAATCTTTCGCGATAGGTGTTCTTCATCAACTAAGAACAGCCTTGGTCAATGCCCTAGGGGCTACTTTGATCATTAATAATTTTGATCTCATGATGTTTCTAGGCATAAGAATGTATCAATGGTGTTCTACTAATGTAATACTACAAGTCTATATCAATTTCTGGGTCTAACTATACCATATCAAAGAGTTATAAGTGGTCAAAAGTGATGTCACAGTTGTTGTTCATTTTTTGGAATTTCTAGAAAATTCAGACAGTCTTGGTTACTATATTGGAGCATTAATAACTTGGATTCTGGGCATGGTTTAGGTAATCCAGTGTCACACTTTTGTTGTGTACATGTTAATATTCAAAAGTGTTACACTTATAAAGCTTAACAACATAACAGAAGCAAGATCTGGCTTGGTCAAAGTACCTGCCAGAACTTGTTTTTGAGATTTCTGGAATTTCCAGAAACTCATACTTGCAGTTTGGTCAACGTATATTTGACCATCAATAACTTTGATTCTGGTCATGATCTAGGTGTTCTAGTGTCATGGTTTGGTAAATCCATATGTCAGAGTATAAAAGCTATACACTTTCATGGCTTAACATGTGACACCCCCAAGATTAGGTATACGTCACCCATCTTGGGTCGCCACTTATATGGTACAGAATTTAAATACAACTTACTAATATAACTGTTGTATACAATACGACATAAACTGTGAGTTTGAATACAAATATTGTCTACTAGATATTATACAAACTCAAAAGGAGTCCTCATTACAATTATTATCACACTATTTCCCGTAATAGTGAGGACTACTAATGCTATCCTCTCGACCATTACTCGCTCCCGACTCGTCCCAAATTATATTCTCATTTCAAGAGAATAAAGGAAAGAAAGGGTGAGCTTAACTAGCCCAAAGAAGAAATATTATAACTAAGATAATGCGTAATAAATTATCAATAGTCTTCAACAATGTTAAACTAATAAAATACAATAGACAACCGCTTAATCTGCAATGAATATGCAATCCATTAAAAGAGTCAAGTAGAAAATAAAGTCTACTATCTTTTAGGTTTTAAAAGGTTTTCATAAATTTGTATCACTAAGACTCAGCTTTAATGAATAAACCACAATATCTAATCATCCCTCGCATTACTGGCCAAGGATTTTCATCAAATTATCAATGGTCATGACTATACCGAATCACCCCGGTCATAATCATACCAAAAACTATCCATCATCGCATTACAAAAGCCAATCGAGGACTTTTATCACATCATTTATAACAAGCCATGATTATACCGAATGATCCTCGTCATAATCATACTAAGTTCATCTATGCACGTAAGCCAAAGATAACATAATATAACATGAGGATGATGACAATGACATAATAATTTAATAAAACAAGTTCACAAATTAATTTATTCAGAGCTAATAACGCCCAAATTGTCAACACGATCATCGCTTTGTAGAGTAAAAAATTCAAGAATGATCGTAAGAATATTTCCATGAAAAGATACTGGATGAAACGCAAATATCAAGAATATTCTACTTACTTCATGGAGTATAGAAGTCAAAGTTTTAACCAACTGGGTATAATAAAGAATGGAATAACAAAGGAAATCACCATGCATGCGGTACTTCGCGATGTATGTGTTATTCCAATGTAATAATAATAATGTAACCGTGTCGTGTGAAATTCACACCATACGATGTTCCAACAGTAATAATAAAGATGGAACCAGATCCGGTGTAAAACACACGATAGGATATTCCAACGTAATGATAAAGACCGAACCAGTCCTGTAAAACACACGCATGTGATGTTCCAACAGAATAATAATAAAGATTTTAACCAGTGTCCTGTAAAACACACATGCATGTGATGTTCCAAATGTAATAATAGAAGAATGTCACCAAGTATAGGGTAAACCACGATATAGATTATGTATAGGGTATGTCACAGATATAGGTTATTCCAATGTAATAATAAAGAATGGAATAAAAGAGGATTTCACCAAGTATAGGGTATGTCACAGATACAAAAGTTATTCCAATGTAATAATAAAGAATGGAATAACAGAGGGATTTCACCAAGTATAGGTATGCCACGATACAAAAGTTATTCCAACAGTAATAATAAAGAATGGAATAACAAAAGTTCTCTTCATGAATAAGAAAGAATAACACCCTTACTAGTACAACAAATAATATCCCTTACCTTAGAAGAACTCGAATATTGGAAAAGTGAAGTAGCGTAATACTTTTCTTCTTTCTCTCTATAGTTTCTCTCTCTAGAGTTTCAATTGAATTCGTAAGAAATAATGAAGGAATGAGCTTTCTATTTATAGAAAAACCGAGGGTGGCTCTTGGTCTTAACGAAGGGGTCAAAATGACTCTCGTAATATCAAGAGACAACTACTATTTCATGAAGGGGTAAATAACCTCGAACAATCAAGAGGCAATTAACTCTTGGTAATATCAAGGACAACTACTATTTACGAAGGGGTAATTACTATTGACGAAGGTAATTACTATTGAAGAAGGTAATTACTATTCACAAAGGTAATTACTATCGACGAAGGTAATTACTATCAAGAAGGTAATTACTATTCACAAAGGTAATTACTATTGACGAAGGTAAATATTATTGAAGAAGAGACTCTTAGATGATGACATATGGGCCCCCATAAAATAATCAAACTTACCACAAACGCCTCATAATGTACTCTTTATATACATCAAGGATTGAATAAATATTACCACAAATCATTTTATTTTAATCAACACATTTTTAATCTTTCAACAATTATTAATCATTTATAACTTGTCGCCTCAATTAATAATATAACATATTATACGTATTTATATCGTGACAATAATTGAATCAATAATATAAGAGATATGATGCAAAGAATTATCGTAGTAATAATTGAGTATAGCTAAGTGACTTCTCACGTAAGCATCAATAATTAATACCGTGTGCTACTACGCAACCACGCCAGACATCGCATTTTTTTACCAACCGGGTAGTTCAACAGCTTTGATTAGTAACACCTCTGCCCGTTATTTTTATAGAAAAATAATTTTGTCGCTTTTCTAACTACGACAATACTTCCGTTAGGGGTCCACTAATGATTGAGCCGTCGCATTTAATATTCCCCGACAAAAAGAATATTCCCCACCAAACGAATATTTTATAACAACTTGCTTACTTTGCAAAATTTATAAATATTACCCACAACTATAACATTATATCAAATTTATTCCATAATATTTATAAAAAATTCATCTTTATTTATAAAAGTCGGGTCTTACAACCTCCCTTCTTATGAAATTCTCCTCGAAATTAGGGTACGCACTGATATGATAAAGAGGTGAGGATACCTTGAATACCTTTATCGTTAAAAATATTAAATTCATCTTCGCAATCCGGCCAAAGATATTCATTAACAATTCATCTTTGCACTACAGGCCAAAGATATACAACTATAAAACCAATAATGCTGAGACGCAGCTTAATAGTATCACGACCACGAATTATCCATGCACCAACGCCAAAGGATATTCGTGTTTTCAATTATGGTCATGATTATACCGAATAATCCTTGGTCATAATCATACCAAGTCTATCAATGCACTACTACCAAAGATGACTTTTACCACATCCATGAATTAATATTTCATTCATTGAGACTCACCTTCAATAATTAATCCATATCATCGAATCATCCCCGCACTACGTGCCAAGGATATTCATTAGTATCACGACCACAAAAATCTATGCACTACTACCAAAGATAATCGTGTATTCATTAAGATCACGACCACAAATTATCCATGCACTACTACCAAAGATAATCGTGTATTCATTAGTATCACGACCACAAATTATCCATGCACTACTACCAAAGATAATCGTGTATTCATTTACTAATTTATGATTATACCGAACAATCCATGGTCATAATCATACCAAGTCCATCTATGCACTTCTGTGCCATGTATGACTTTCAACATAATATAAACATGAGGATAATGATATAAAGAATCAATCAAATGAGATAAAGGATAAATATTAAACATTTATAATATAATTTATCCAGATTCAAGAATATCCCCATGTTATCAATCACTTAATAATCTCATAATCTAATATCATTAATATTATAACAATATTTTAATCACTTCTTAAATTTATAACAATTTATCTCAATTGTTTACGCTTTACCATATAATGCATTTAATCATTCAAAAATGCCATACTCATAAGATATCATCACCAATTATCAAATCCCTCATCAAAAAATATGCTTAAACTCTATATAGGATTCTCTAGCCATAAAATCCTATTTTCAACTTTGTTACTTCACATAACATATTTAACTCATATGTTTGTAACTAAACTATTTTTATGAAAAATACCAAATCAGTCCCAAAAATATTTCTTTTCTGGGATTTAGCATAATATAGTCCCATAATGAAAATATATTTTTCTCGGAATTTTTAAAAATTCATTTACTATTTTTCAAAAATCAATTTCTAATTAATTCTTTAAGAAATTTGCTACCTCAAGTTTAACTCCAGAAATTCCCAAATCTTGGCAGGACCTTACACATGTTAATGTGAGCCTCCAGTTTAAATTTCATGGTCATCTGAGTTATAGAACTCCGCTTATAGCATTTTTCGTCAAAAAACCTAAATATTGAAATGGTCATAACTTGTTCATTTTAAGTCAGAATGAGCTCATTTTTGGACAGGAGGTACTTTATAACATATATTTTCATGTCCCAAAAGGCCAGAATTTTTCACATAAATTAAGTGGCCGAAACAGCCCTTACAAAAACGTGGCAGCTTTTTGGACATTTTAAAGTTTTGACTCCTTTGCTAAAATCACCCACACGAAAATCTACAACACCTTTTCATTGATTCCACTTGGATTAGTTAGGTAACTCATAGATCTAACTCTAGGACTTAACCACACTCAAAAATTCAAAATATAATAAGAGATTTGGTTAATTGAATTTCATGTTACGCTTTTCATCAAAATCGGTTTTTAACTCCTCAGGATTTTTAAGAAACTTTCATGTTTTCACATACTAACCAACATAACTCAACATAACACTTACTAATACCACGTATACCCATGATTTTCATTAGTCCAATGCTTTTATTATGACTTTCATCATAAACCACGAAACTGCTCATTTTAGTCAAGAAATATTTGAGGGTTTAAGAAATGGGTTTTATACTGGGGTCAATACGAAATTCGATTTCACGCTCTAAGTAGGCTAAGAAGTCTTCAAGAATACGCCAGGAAATTTATTAATAATAGAAATATCATTCAAAACTGTGACTCTCATCCAAGACTTGGATAATACGTCACATTGATACCAACTGTGACTTCTATCCCTTAACCTAGATAGCACCTCACAATGATACCTATAAACTTGCCATCTTCATTCACGATGTCGCCTACAGAAAGTCTGGCTTCGGTGCATTCCACACAAGGAAGTCAACAACGAAAGGTTCGGGGCTCTTTACTTATGGCTTGATATGACAATAATTGACTTTAGTAGTTTGGTTACTTAAATTCGCACAACAAGTTGGTTATGAATATAAAAGCTAACAACCTTACGAAAAACATGATGAGTAGTTAACCAATTGATTCCTAAAATCACATCAAAGGCAAATATTTTCAAAAAGATAAGATCGACAGGTAACGTGAAAATGTTTATTTGAATCAAACAAGATTTAAAAATAGTAGCGGTAACGAAAGGCTCCTACTAACGAAGTTTCAACCAATAAGTCAAAGTTTAACTTCTTCGGAGTCAAATTTAAACGTTGAACACAACTAGGTGAAATAAAAGAGTGGGTAGAACTGGTATCTAACACGGTATAGACTTCGTAAGAGCTTATGATTAACTTACCCGTGATAATTTTATTTAGGTTCCTCGTCACGAGAAAAAAACGCCTCTCTAAACTACCGGCTTTTGGTTTGTTTGGGATGACCTTTGGTGCCTACATCCTAGTTGAATTTGTCTTGATGAACGACAAAATCGAGCTAAGTGACCTTCTTTCCACAATTATAACATGCTTTGACTACATGGTAGCAGCTTCGACCGATGTGTCCCTCTCCTCCGCATTTGAAGCATATGATAGGTGGTCTTTCTCCTTCCTTAACAACGATCGCTTGCCGACGCGTCTTCCATCATTGTTGAATCTCCTTTTCTTGAATGTCCATTCTTATTACTTTGACCTCGATTACCACCGAAGTGGTTACCATATCCGCCCGTTGATTCCTCCACGCTTGTTGTCACCGCTTCGACGACTACTCTCTCGTATATATAATTTTGCTTACCGCTTCTCTTTTTAGTTCGTTGACTCGTTATCGCGCTCCACTAATCGAGCCCTATTTACAACATCCGAATACAAACACAATTTATGAGAAATAAGATGTTGACGTATCTCCCGCTTCAAACCTCTTAAAAATATTCGCCCATTCTCTCTTCATTATCCACCAAGGGGGACGAATCGTGATAACTCCGCAAATTTTGCCTCGTATCGCGACACGGCCATATTATTTTGTCCCAACTTAATAAACTCCACCTCCTTCATGTGGCGAATACTTTCGTGAAAGTATTTGTCGTTGAATGACTCCTCGGAACTTCTCCCAAGATATCTTCAAGACAAAGAAGTTGAGTACGCTTTACCGATTCCCACCAAGAATCGCCTCTCTCCGCAACATAAAGGTCAGAAGGGGAACCTTTTGCTCCTCGAGCATCCCAAGACATCAAATATCTTGGTAATCTGCTTTATCCATGCTTCCGCTTAGAAGTGGTTTTGGCTCTCCTTAAACTCCGGTGGTCCCAGCTCCTTAAATTGTTTAGCGGTGACCACCCGAGAGTTTTCCGTGTTTCCACCCCGCTTTTGGATGTAAGTCGCTTTCCGATGTTGCATGAATTCTAAAACCTCTTAAACGCACTCGTCGTTCAATCAATTGATCGTTGTTGTTGTTTACGGAGGATTATCGCCATCCTGTTGCACATTGTCCTCGATTATTGATCTGTGGAGAATCAACAGCCTCTCACAGGCTCCATTGCTATTCTCAACATTCTCGGATGCCATTTTCAAACACTGCCACAAAATAAGGGATAATTGACATGAAACATATTATCACTATACTCTGACCGACCAATCAAATACCAAATAAACTTAGGTAGGTCATACTAGCGAAGGAATTTCCTATCTCTCCCCTCCTAGTTCTTATCTCGCATCTTAGCCAGGGATCATATTCCTAAGCTCTGATACCAACTGTGACGCCCCCAAAATTAGGTATACGTCACCCATCTTAGGTCGCCACTTATATGGTACAGAATTCAAATACAACTTACTAATATAACTATCGTGTACAATACGACATAAACTGTGAGTTTGAATACAAATATTGTCTACTAGATATTATACAAACTCAAAAGGAGTCCTCATTACAATTATTATCACACTATTTCCCGTAATAGTGAGGACTACTAATGCTATCCTCTCGACCATTACTCGTTCTCCCCGACTCGTCCCAAATTTATATTCTCATTTCACAAGAGAACAAAGAAAAGAAAGGGTGAGCTCAACTAGCCCAAAGAAGAAATATTATAACTAAGATAATGCGTAATAAATTATCAATAGTCTTCAACAATGTTAAACCGATAAAATACAATAGACAACCAGCTTTTAATCATAATGAATATGCAATCCATTAAAAGAGTCAAGTAGAAAATAAAGTCTACTATCTTTTAGGTTTTAAAAGGTTTTCATAAATTTGTATCACTAAGACTCAGCTTTAATGAATAAACCACAATATCTAATCATCCCCGTACTACTTGGCCAAGGATTTTCATCAAATTATCAATGGTCATGACTATACCGAATCACCCCGGTCATAATCATACCAAAAACTATCCATCACCGCATTACATTAAAGCCACCGAGGACTTTTATCACATCATTTATAACAAGCCATGATTATACCGAATGATCCCTGGTCATAATCATACTAAGTTCATCTATGCACGTAAGCCAAAGATAACATAATATAACATGAGGATGATGACAATGACATAATAATTTAATAAAACAAGTTCACAAATTAATTTATTCAGGAGCTAATAACGTCCAAATTGTCAACATGATACTGCTTTGTAGAGTAAAATTCAAGAATGATCAGAAGAATATTTCCATGAAAAGATACTGGATGAAACGCAAATATCAAGAATATTCTACTTACTTCATGGAGTATAGAAGTCAAAGTTTTAACCAACTGGGTATAATAAAGAATGGAATAACAAAGGAAATCACCATGCATGCAGACTCAGATGATGTGTTATTCCAATGTAATAATAATAATGTAACCGTGTGTCGTGAAATTCACAATTCATATATGATGTTCCAACAGAATAATAAAGATGGAACCAGATCCGGTGTAAAACACACGATAGGATATTCCAATGTAATGATAAAGATTTTAACCAGTCCTGTAAAACACACGCATGTGATGTTCCAAATGTAATAATAATAAAGATTTTAACCAGTCCTGTAAAACACACGCATGTGATGTTCCAATGTAATAATAGAAGAATGTCACCAAGTATAGGGTAAACCACGATACAGATTATGTATAGGGTATGTCACAGTATATAGGTTATTCAAATGTAATAATAAAGAATGGAATAAAGAGGATTTCACCAAGTATAGGGTATGCCAGATATGTGTTATTCCAATGTAATAATAAAGAATGGAATAACAGAGGGATTTCACCAAGTATAGGGTATGCCACGTGATACAAAAGTTATTCAAATGTAATAATAAAGAATGGAATAACAAAAGTTCTCTTCATGAATAAGAAAGAATAACACCCCTTACTTGTACAACAAATAATATCCCTTACCTTAGAAGAACCGAATATTGGAAAAGTGAAGTAGCGAGTATACTTTTCTTCTTTCTCTATAGTTTCTCTCTCTGAGTTTCAAAGTGAATTCGTAAGAAATAATGAAGGAATGAGCTTTCTATTTATAGAAAAACCGAGGGTGGCTCTTGGTCTTAACGAAGGGTCAAAATGACTCTTGGTAATATCAAGAGACAACTACAATTTCTTGAAGGGGTAATTAACCTTGGAACAATCAAGAGGCAATTAACTCTTGGTAATATCAAGAGACAACTACTATTTACGAAGGGGTAATTAACCCTTGGAACAATCAAGAGGCAATTAACTCTTGTAATATCAAGGGACAACTACTATTTACTTAGGGGTAATTACTATTGACGAAGGTAATTACTATTGACGAAGGTAATTACTATTGAAGAAGGTAATTACTATTCACAAAGGTAATTACTATCGACGAAGGTAATTACTATTGAAGAAGGTAATTACTATTCACAAAGGGAATTACTATTGATGAAGGTAAATACTATCGATTTAAGAGACTCTTAGATGTCGACATATACGGGCCCCCATAAAATAATCAAACTTACCACAAACGCCTCATAATGTACTTTTATATACATCAAGGATTGAATAAATATTACCACAAATCATTTTATTTTAATCAACACATTTTAATCTTTCAACAATTATTAATCATTTATAACTTGTCGTCTCAATTAATAATATAACATATTATACGTATGACGATATATGTGACAATAATTGAATTAATAATATAAGAGATATGATGCAAAGAATTATCAGAGCAATAATTGAGTATAGCTAAGTGACTTCTTACGTAAGCATCAATAATCAATACCGTGTGCTACTACGCAACCACACGTATTCATCGTATTTTTTACCAATGGTAGTTCAACGCTTTGACGGTAATACCTCTGCCGTTATTTTTATAGAAAAATAATTTTGTCATTTTCTAACTACGATAATACTTTCGCCAGGGGTCCACTAATGATTGAGCCGTCGTATTTAATATTCCCCGACAAAAAAGAATATTCCCCACCAAACGAATATTTTATAACAACTTGCTTACTTTGCAAAATTTATAAATATTACCCACAACTATAACATTATATCAAATTTATTCCATAATATTTATAAAAAATTTCATCTTTATTTATAAAAGCTGGGGTCTTACATAACAACTGAGAGATCTAAGCTCTCCAATATGTTGTCATACAACTTTCTTGGTTTCTGGGTTTTCTAGAATTCTATTTTTATGACTGGTCAACATTGTTTGACCATTAATAACTTGAGATCTATACATGCTATGGACTTGATTCCACTTTCAGTGTACTCTCCGCATCGCATGCAATATCAATTATACACTTACAAGCTCAAACAATTAACAGATTTAGATCTAGAGGCTCTCACATTTGACTGTCAGACCTCATTTTTAGGGTTCTTAGCAGTTTCTTAGATTTCTATTTTCTTGCATTTAAATTTTTTAGATCCATGGTTTATCATCATAGATCATCAAATAACATATCATAACATATATATTAACATCAAAACACAAAATCTACCTATGCATACAAGATCTAAGCTAGGGTTAGGGTTTATACCTTCATGAGCAAAGTTTTGATTTCTGCCCTTTAATATGATCTTGGTTAGTGTATGGGATGGTCTTGGTTGATCTTATGACCTAGTTTCTCTTAAGATTTTGTGGGTTAGTTCAAGGAATCGTGGATCAACTGGCCGTCGTACCTTCAGGGGACTTTAAACCCTTGGAAACCTACTTCCCCAAGGAAGAGGTAATGGCAATTCAGCAACACCATCAGTATAATACATGCCATACATGGAAAGTGTATTTTGATGGAGCTGTTAATATGGAAGGTTCTGGAGCTGGAGCAGTTCTAGTATCTGTTACGAGGGAGCCGTATCTCGTCGCCGTCAAATTGTAGTTTGTCAGCACCAACAACACAGCTGAGTATGAAGGTTGTCTAATGGGGCTAAAACTTTCTCGTTCAATAGGCAGCAGGCGGTTAACTGTCTTTGGGGATTCGGAGTTGGTAATAAAACAATCCACAGGAATCTATCAAACAAAAGAGTTACATTTGCTGCCTTACCATAGGCAAGTTTTACAGATGGCTTCGGAGTTCGAAGAGATCTCCTTTCTACACATTCCTCGTAATAGGAATGACTTTGCAGACGCGTTAGCAACTTTGGCCTCCTTGATTCACATGCCTGACAAAGAACACATCCCAAGCGTCACATTTGCCCTGCACAAGGCACCAGCCTATTAGAACTATGTTGGAGAAGTATTGGATGAGCTACCTCCCATACAACACCCTTGGTATCAACATATCAAGGAGTACCTACGAGATGGATCTACACTCACTGAGGCGAGCCCGACTGACAAAAGGCGGATCCATCGACTTGCTATGAAATTCTACCTAAACGGAGATGCACTCTACAAAAGAGATGCAAAACTAGGTCTCCTCAGATGTTTGGACCAGGACCAAGCTCAGAGGCTCATGGATGAGGTCCATGGTGGAGTATGTGGCCCACATATGAGCGGCCCCCTACTTGTTAAGAAGATCCACAGGACTAGACATTACTGGCTTACGCTCAAAGCTGACTGTGATTATCCCGTCAAGAGATGCTATCAATGCAAAATTCATGGGAATGGTATCCACACCATTCCGAGGGAGCACCACAATATGAGTTCACCTTGGCCCTTCTCAATGTGGGGAATGGACGTGATCGGGCCTATCGATCCCAAAGCCAGTAATGGGCATCACTTTATCTTCACCATGATCGACTACTTCACCAAATGGGTAGAGGCAACCTCCTCCCCCAGGGTTACCAAAGAAGTCATTATTGCTTGTTAGAGTTTATGCCCTAGAGGCCAATTATTTGATATAATTGCTTAACGTTTTGATATTATATTTGATTGAATAAATAAATGATTTTATTATGGTTTTATTTAATGCGTAATATAATTGTTAACATAATAAAATTCCTTAGAATAGTGATACAAATTATATAGTTTCAAGTATGTGACTTGAACATAAGATTATAATTACAATTAGTATCATTGTTCTTAAATGTCCCTAGTCGAGTATCATTGTTGATGGGACAACAATGATGCATTGAGACTAGTATGTGGATTGGCTGATGACCAAATCTCATTGGTCATAAATATATGAGATATTAAGTCAATGCATAGGTACATGTTAGAGAATGATGTACTGGACAGACCCACCATGAGAATTCTATGTGGAGCATTATGCGAAGTGTCATTAGCAATTCTCATAGTGATAATGATGTAATGGTCCTTCGACCTGAAATCGCTATATTACTACAGGAGAATTTATGTACTTTGATATCATCAAATGTCACCTTTAATAGGGTGGACTATAAATGTGATTATTAGGTTCATCATGAATCGTGTGAGAAATATGAGTGATCTAGATGGAATTTAACCTATATATTATGGGTGATATCCATAGGCCTCTTGATTGAGTAGGACTATTAAATGAATGGCCATGCTCAAATAGTGATTTGTTTCATATAGTTTACTCATTGATCAAGAAAACTCAGATTAAATTATGAAGAGTATGACACATTCCATGACTCGAGTTTAATCTAGGATATTAAGGTTAAAAGGATTAAATTACATTGAAACATTGGTCACGAAAAAGGTTGCATCGAATCATCGATCTTATTATTACTTGGGTAGCAGTGATGTATTACTAGATGCCGCTCACTGTTTATAATTTTATAATATGATTTTAAAATTATTGCTAACGTAATAATAACCTATAGGGTCACACACACAGAACGTAATTTAAAAGGGAATTAATTTAAATTTTAAGGATTTAAATATTTTAATATGATTAATAGTATTTAAATCACGAATTTAAATTAAAAGGATAATTTGTATATATGTATATTAATTAAGTAAGACTTAATTAAGAGATATATATATATATATATATATATATATATAAATTCGGATTTTATGAAATTAGGTTTTGATTAATACCTTTTAACTACTATATATATGATATATAGCAGCCACTTAGGAACACAATCAAAAAACTTACAAACCTTAGCCGCTCTTAGAGAGAGACAAGAGAAAAGTTCAAAAATCTTGTTCCATTGGTGGCTAGTACCGCAGCTCCTTTTAATGCAGAATCGTTCGACGATTTGCATGCATTCGTGTGGATTTCGTAGAGACGTAGTACCGTGAGGAATTGTGTTGGAGATTCAGAGCGTTTCAGAAAATTCAATAATCGGTATAATATCTAAAACCACTGAATTAATTGTTTTTCGCATGGATCCTATTTTTAGGGTTTCAGAAATTGCTTTAAAATTTTAATTTCCGCTGTGTGTTTCTGTGCTGAAACCCAACAGTGGTATCAGAGCTACTTGCAAAATGATTAATTCAGATAACGTGTTTAATTGTTTTCGATATATATGATATGTGATGATACATATTTATCGGCCTGAAATTGATTATATTGTTTTCGATATATATGATATATGATGATACAATTTTACTGAATTGTTAATTGAGTATATGATATTCTGTAATCAACATATTCTGGTATTATGAATATCAGTAATCGATATGCATGTATATGATGTTCTGTTAATTGAGTATATGATATTCTATAATCAACATATTCTGGTATTATTAATATCAATAATAGATATGCATGTATATGATGTTTTGTTAATTGTATCTTATATATATGTAATAACAAAGATACAACTTATGTTCTAATTGGATTAGAAGTATGCGATTCGCTTTAATATGATTAATTGAAACCGAACATATATGATATGTATCGTGTGTATTGTTATTATTACTATTTTGGTGGATTAAATATATAATTAAAACTATTTCGAGATTTGTACTTCGTCGTTGAGAAACAATAATGGTGGTGACCCCAATATGTTATATATAGTTTTCTTTAATTATATATAAATTGTTATGTGCTTATTATGATATACATGGTGCATGCTTATGGCCCTTTGACCCCATAGGTTAGTGGTTTTTGGTTTTGAAATACTATTGCATGTCGTGCCTTTCTATAAATTCTAATGTAATATTCTCTTCTCATCTAAATCCCCTCGAATGTAACTCGAGGTTTCTTTATGTCATGTAATAATCTGTAATCAATGAAGATGACAAGATGGAGAACACGATGTAAAGATGATGATGGAGAGGAGGCACATGCTTGAGGAAGATCCAAGCAAGCTATTTATTTTAAGATCTTTTACCACCTTAGATTGACCTTCAATCTTTCATTAGCTTGAAAAGATTGATAGAGGATTGTGCCATAACTGTGACATATTTAATTTTGCACTTTATTTATGCTTGTATGCGATATGATATGATAAATAATGTGCATGCTTAATAAGATTAAAATTGGTGAGATCTAAATTAATTAATAAAATCCCTCATTAAATTATTAAGTCTAAATCAGATGTCTTCCAATGAATAACACTCATCAAGACCTTGATCAATAGATGTAGGTTTGCCAAAGCAAAGTACCCTATTTATCTAGGTAAGATGCGATAGGATAATTGTGATACCCAAGCTGTTAAAATCATTGGGCCCGACTTAACTAAGTTGTCTCAAAAGGATTGTGGACTTAGAGGCATAGAGTTTGGTAGGTACCATTAGATGGACTAGAAATAATTGTTGTTTACCAAACTATCCAGGAATTATTTATGATATAATTGACAAAGGGTTGTCTACCTAAATAATTAAGTTTTAAGAGATTAGCCAAAGCTAACTTAAGGCATAATGAAATATGGATCTTGTCTCACTAGAAAGATTTAATAGAAAATGCTTTTCGAATTAATGGTGAGGGCTATTGATTTGAATAAAATAGAGGGAGGTATATTTTGAATGTACTATTATCAATTACATAATATCAACTCTGCAATTTGACTTATTATTTTTGCACTTATAAATTGTAGATATCAATGGCAAACAACAACAACACAAATAGTCTTTCATTACGATCACCCTTGAAAAGGACAAGTCGAGTGGAATTAATTTCCTCGATCGGCATAGAACTTGAGGATTGTTCTCAAACAAGAGCGCAAGCTTTATGTCCTTGATGGGCCCATTCCTGACTCAGCTTATTATCGCACCACGCCCGAGAGCACAATGCTTACAAGAAGCATCAAGATGATGCTCTGGACGTGGTGTCATGCTAGCAACCATGAACGCTGAGCTTCAGAAGCAACATGAGTTGATGGATGCTTATGAGATGATCGAGCATCTCAAGAAATTGTTCAAAGGGCATGCTCGACAGGAGAGGTATGATACAAGCAAGGCGTTGTATCACTGCAAGATGGGTGAACGTGATCTAGTTGGTCAACATGTGCTGAAAATGATTGGGTATATTGAGTACCTTGATAGGTTGGGTTTTCCAATCACTCCGGAAGCCCAAACCGATCTTGTTTTGCAATCTTTGAACAAAGATACTACTCAATTTGTTATGAACTATCTTATGAATGAAATTGAGAAACCCCTTACTGAGTTTTTGAGTATGTTAAGAACTGCCGAGAACAACATGAAAAAGGCAGGACCCGCTCCCATAATGAAGGTGCAAAAGGGGAATGCTAAGGGAAATTGGAAAGGCAAGAAGAAGATAAGATCTAAATCTTTTTCCAAACCCAATTCCAAAACCAAACAGGCTTTAAAACCTAATGGTGGGGTGGCTAAAGAAGTTAATGTCACTTCTGTGGAAAACCTAGACACTGGAAAAGGAACTGTCATGCTTATTTGGAAGAAGTGAAGAAAAGGAAAGGAAGTACGACTTCTGATTCAGGTATATATGTTATAGAAGTCAACTTGTCTACTTCTACATCATGGGTATTGGATACTGGATGTGGTTCTCACATTTGTGTTAATGTGCAGGGACTCCGAAGGAGTATGACTTTGGCGAAAGGAGAGGTTGACCTACGAGTTGGGAATGGAGCAAAAGTTGATGCACTGGCCGTAGGAACTTATCATTTATCTTTGTCCACTGGGCTAGTTTTAGAATTAGAAGATTGTTATTTTGTGCCTGCTATAAGCAAAAACATTATTTCTGTTTCTTGTTTGGACAAGAAAGGGTTTTCATTTATAATAAAGAACAATCGTTGTTTGTTTTACTTAAATTATATTTGTTATGGTGTTGCACAATTGTTTAACGGTCTCTATATTCTTGATTTAGAAATGCCTATCTATACCATAAATACAAAATGATTTAAATCAAATGATTCAAATTCGACATATCTCTGGCACTGTCGTTTAGGCCATATAAATGAGAAACGCATATCCAAACTCCATAAAGATGGGTTCTTGGATTCATTTGATTTTGAATCATATAAGAAATGCGAGTCTTATTTATTAGGCAGGATGACTAAAGCTCCTTTCACTAGACACAGTGAATGGGCTAGCGATGTATTGGGACTTATACATAGTGATGCATGTCGACCCATGAGTTCGTTAGCAAGAGGTAGCTTTTATTACTTCATTACATTTACAGACGACTTTAGTAGATATGGATATGTGTATCTTATGAGACACAAATCCGAATCCTTTGAAAAGGTCAAGGAATTCAAGAATGAAGTTCAAAACCAATTTGGTAAAAGCATAAAAGCCCTTCGATCCGATCGAGGAGATGAATACTTAAGCCAAGACTTTGATGACCTTCTAAAGGAGTGTGGTATTAAATCACATCTCACTCCACCTGGAACACCACAATGGAATGGTGTGTCTGAGAGGAGGATTCGAACATTGTTGGACATGGTACGATCAATGATGAGTCATGCAGATCTTCCAATAAGCTTATGGGGTCATGCCCTAGAGACAGCTGCATTCACACTTAACCGTGTTCCTACAAAGACGGTTCATAAGACACCATATGAGATGTGGACTAGGAAACGTCCTAGTATATCGTTCATGAAGATTTGGGGTTACGAAGCGTTCGTAAAATGTCTGGATTCTGACAAGCTCGGACCCAAATCTGACAAATGTAATTTTGTGGGATACCCAAAGGAAACAAAAGGGTATTATTTCTACAAACCTTCTGAGAACAAGGTGTTTGTTGCTCGAACTGGTATTTTTCTAGAAAGAGAATTTGTCTCTAAAGGAAACAATGTGGGGGAAAAGGAAAACTGAAGAAATTCAAGAACCACAAAATATCATTGAACTTGAGTTGGAACGTGAGCAGGAACCACAAGATATTGTGGAAAGTGAACCTGCTCAAATTACACAAGTCATTCGTAGATCTGGTAGGACACGCCAAGGGACTGAGAGATATTATTGATATCTTGTGACTCAAAACGGCGATGTGATGCTCATAGATCAAGATGAGCTTGCTTCCTACCAAGAAGCTATGAATGGACCAGATTCTAAGAAATGGCTTGAAGCCATGAAATCTGAGATGGACTCCATGTATACTAACCAAGTATGGACTCTGGTTGATCCACCCGAAGGGGTAAAACCAATCGGGTGCAAGTGGGTTTTCATGAAGAAAACTGACATGGATGGTAATGTACAAACCTATAAAGGCCGACTGGTAGCAAAAGGTTTCAAACAAATTCAAGGTGTTGACTATGATGAAACCTTCTCTCCAATGGCAATGGTTAAATCCATCAGGATCTTACTTGCTATTGCAGCTTTTTATGATTACGAAATCTGGCAGATGGATGTTAAAACTGCTTTCCTTAACGGAAATCTCCTTGTGGATGTGTATATGACACAACCTGAGGGTTTTGTCACTCCAAAGGATGCTGGAAAGGTATGTAAGCTACAGTGATCCATTTATGGATTGAAGCAAACTTCTCGGAGTTGGAATCTTCGATTTGATGAAGCAGTCAAAAAATTTGGCTTTATTAAAAATGAAGATGAACCTTGTGTATATAAGAAGGTTAGTGGGAGTCACATTGTATTCCTAGTATTATATGTTGATGACATTAATTATTGGGAATGACATTCCTTCTTTACAGGCTGTAAAAACATGGTTAGGAAAATGTTTCTCCATGAAAGTTTTGGGCGATGCTGCCTATATTTTAGGTATCAGGATCTATAGAGATAGATCGAGAAAATGCTCTACTTAAGTCAAAGTACATATATTGATAAAGTGTTGAAACGGTTCAAAGATGCAAGAGGTGAAAAGAGAAACTTTTCTTGTGACTCATGGTGTAAAGATCTCTAAGGCCCAATGTCCTAAATCACAAGATGATGAGGAGCGTATAAGAAAGATCCCTTATGCTTCAGCAATTGGATCTATCATGTATGCAATGATATGTACTCGTCAGCAAGACGAGCAGATACTAGCAAAATCCAGGTGAAGGTCACTGGACAACAGTCAAGAATATCCTCAAGTACCTAAAAAGGACTAAGGATTCATTCTTGGTATATGGAGGTGAAGACGAACCGGCAAAGAAAGGGTTACACGGATGCCGCTTCAGATCGACAATGATGACTATAAGTCTCGCTTAGGTTTTGTGTTTTGCCTTAATGGTGGTGTTGTTATCCGAAAAGTTCAAGCAAGAGATAGAGTGATTTTACAACAAATACGAGTATATTGTCGCTTCTAGTGCAACCAAGGAGGTCAGATGCATTAAAAAGTTCATCATCGAACTTGGTGTTGTTCCAACCATTGTTGATCCGGCTTCTCTATCTTGTGATAATAATGGAGCCATCAGACGGGCTAAGGAACCCAGATCTCACCAACGATCCGAGCATATACTTAGGCGGTACCATCTCATCCGTGAAATCATTGATAGAGGAGATGTACATATAGGAAGAGTGCGAACACATGATAATATTGCAGATCCACTGACCAAGGCTTTGTCGCAGCAGGCTACCGACGGTCACACTAGTTCCATGGGTATTAGATACATGAGTGATTGGCTCTAGTGCAAGTGGGAGATGTTAGAGTTTATGCCCTAGAGGCCAATTATTTGATATAATTGCTTAACGCTTTTGATATTATATTTGATTGAATAAATAAATGATTTTATTATGGTTTTATTTATCGCATAATATAATTGTTAACATAATAAAATTCCTTAGAATAGTGATACAAATTATATAGTTTCATGTATGTGACTTGAACATGAGATTATAATTACAATTAGTATCATTGTTCTTAAATGTCCCTAGTCGAGTATCATTGATGATGGGACAACAATGATGCATTGAGACTAGTATGTGGATTAACTGATGACCAAATCTCATTGGTCATCAATATATGAGATATTAAGTCAATGTATAGGTACATGTTAGAGAACGATGTACTGGACAGACCCACCATGAGAATTCTATATGGAGCATTATGCGAAGTGTCATTAGCAATTCTCATAGTGACAATGATGTAATGGTCCTCCAACCTGAAATCGTTATATTACTACACGAGAATTTATGTACTTTGATATCATCAAATGTCACCTTTAATAGGGTGGACTATAAAGGTGATTATTGTGTTCATCATGAATCGTGTGAGAAATATGAGTGATCTAGATTAAATTTAACCATCCTATATATTATGGGTGATATCCATAGGACTCTTGATTGAGTAGGACTATGAAATGCTAGACCATGCTCAAATAGTGATTTTTTCATATAGTCTACTCATTGATCAAGAAAACTCAGATTAAATTATGAAGAGTATGACACATTCCATGACTCGAGTTTAATATAGGATATTAAGGTTAAAATGATTAAATTACATTGAAGCATTGGTCACGAAAAAGGTTACATCGAATCATCGATCTTATTATTACTTGGGTAGCAGTGATGCATTACTAGATGCCGCTCACTGTTTATAATTTATAATATGATTTTAAAATTATTGCCAACGTAATAATAACCTATAGGGTCATACACATAGAACATAATTGAAAAGGGAATTAATTTAAATTTTAAAGATTTAAATATTTTAATATGATTAATAGTATTTAAATCACGAATTTAAATTAAAAGGATATTTTGTATATATATATATTAATTAAGTAAGACTTAATTAAGAGATATATATATAAATTCGGATTTTATGAAATTAGGTTTTGATTAATACCTTTTAACTACTATATATATGATATATAGTAGCCATTTAGGAACACAATCAAAAAACTTACAAACCCTAGCCGCTCTTAGAGAGAGACTAGAGAAAAGTTCAAAAATCTTGTTCCTTTGGTGGCTAGTACCGCAACTCCTTTTATTGCAGAATCGTTCGACGATTTGCGTGCATTCGTGTGGATACCGTAGAGACGTAGTACCGTGAGGAATTGCGAGGGAGATTTAGATTGTTTCAGAAAATTCAATAATCGGTATAATATCTAAAACCACTGAATTAATTGTTTTTCGCATGGATCCTGTTTTTAGGGTTTCAGAAATTGCTTTAAAATTTAAATTTCCGTTGTGCGTTTCTGTGCCGAAACCCAACATTGCTTTCATTAGAAACAATTTTATTTATCTATATCAACAACAAAATGATGGAGGTTTTATGCAGTAAATTCCACATCAAACATCTTAACTCCGTCATCTACCACCCAAAGATGAATGGTGTTGTTGAAGCGGCTAACAAAAACATCAAGAAGATCATGCAAAAGATGTCTGCCAACCATAAAGAATGGCCTGACTTATTGCCTCTTACTCTGTTAGCCTACAAAACATCAATGCGCACTTCCACTGGGGCAACCCCCTACGCATTAACCTATGGGATGGATTCAGTGCTCCCCATAGAAGTGGAAATGGAATCCCTCCAAGTATTGATAGACGCTTAGCTGGATGAAGACCAATGGGTACAAGATAGGTATCACCAATTATCTCTAATAGACGAAAGGCGAACCACGGCTATCTTCCATGGTCAGTTATATCAACAAAGGATCGCCAAATCCTACAACAAAAAATCCAGCTACGACAGTTTAAGTAACATGACTTGGTTTTAAAGAAAATCCTTGAAACCCAAGACCAGTCCAAGGGAAAATTCACCCCTAACTGGGAAGGCCCATTTGTTGTCAAGGATGTATTGACAGGAGGCGCTCTCAGATTACAGGAAATGGACGGCGATGAATTTCCATAACTCATCAACTCGGACACCGTGAAACAGTACTATATCTGAAGTTACCATCAAGAAAACATCCTTGTGATGGATCATCAGATCACCAGTTATTCTGGTTCTTTAACCCTTCACTACATATAACTCTTCGCCACACTTTGCCCCTCGGGGAAACAAACTCTTCAAGCCAGCAACATGGCTTCACTCCGTTCATACAACTTCAGTTATCCCACTAGGGATTGAACCTTTCACACTTGCAGTTTGTCCCAAACATGGGATCAAACTTTTCACACCTACAGTTTATCCTAAACTTAGGATCAAACTTTCTTTTTCCCCGCAGTCTGACATGCACATGGGATCAAGTTTTTTGGCTACAAATCATCTTGAGGGGCGAACTACGCCGACCTGATCTCCTCTTCAATAGGAGTACGTAGGCAACCATTTTATATGGCTCGATCGCAATAAAACAAAAACATTTCTACACCCTTCTAATTAAAAAAACCAAAACAACAAAAACATTCCTACAACCTTTCTGCCACATACAACGTTGAACCTCTTACACCAGGTTCGAACTACGCAGACCTGATCTCCTCTTCAATAGGAGTACGTAGGCAGCCATTTATGGTTTGGTCTCACCCCCTACCAAAACACAAACACTTGTCATCTAGTAGTGGGATCAAACTTCAATCCATCACATTTCATTCGACTTTAAACCAAAGGGATTGAATTACCTGAACTCCTCATAAATAGAAGATTCGGCGACCATCTAAGCTACAGTTGTGCCTCAAAGAGCAACACCAATTCATAAGAGATGGAATTAACTAGGCTCCTCCCGAATAGGAGTACTGGCGACCATCTGTGGTGCGGTCAATCTCAGAGAGGAAAAGCCACACTCCTCTCCACATTTCCATACAGCAACCAGTCCCAAGACACCAAAAAGATGGTAGGGATACACACAGATCAATGATCCTTTCTGAACTGTCCAGAGATAACTCAATGTCCATCCATCAAGGAGGAATTCAGAATACATCAAGATCATAAGCCCTGAAGAAGCAGGCAAAATATCAAGCAAGTATCCAAACATATCTAAAAGGGAAGTGATCAAAAGTATATTTCCCTGCTATATATAATGATGTTTGATATACACAATGTAAACTGTACATGAAAAAATGGCTAAACTAGTTTGTGCAGGAAAATACAAGCCCATCTACAAATCGGTGTATATGCAAGCTATCAATCCCAACATGGCATCCCTCTCAGCAGCAGGAGGTAAAGTTGTGGTCTCGTATACAAGGGTATCCACGTGAGCCAATAGATCTACAGCCATCTGCATGGTGACTCTATGCTCATCAATGTACATGCACATCTCTGCAATCATGCCAGTGGTAAGGGACCTCATTGTAGTACTATCTATTATGGCTACATCTTGGACAGATATGGCAATATCCCTCTCAACTGTCACCACATCTCTGGCTGATCTGGCCTCATCCCGCTAAACAACAGTAGCATCTCTACGAGCTAATGCCTCGTCTCTCACTAACAGAGCTGCGTCTCTCCCATCAAGGGTTATCAACATCAAGGCTCTAGCATGATCTCTCTCAAAGGTCATCAGATGAAGACTCTGCTCAAAGTATTGTACTGAATACTGGATCACAACAGTGCTAGTACTGGGAAAATCTAAAGGAGATGCTGGCAACCAATTAGATGGCTCTTCCTCGATGTGGGAATCAAGGTCCTCCATGGGCTCTCCATCATCTGAATCACTACTCGGCACTGTGGATACTGTCATGGCTGAGGAAGTATATGTCTCCATCCACGCAGAATACTCTAGCGAACAACCCGGATGGCTAATAGAAAAAGAAGCTATCCCACGATGATCCCAACATGCATACACCCAAGATCGGTCTTCTGCTGATAGATGGCGAGAAGCTAAACGCTGACCTAGCACCCCCTCAAAAGGATGGAAGTCCTTGAACTTGTTAAACTGCGAAATCGCGGCCAGTGGGTGGTAGGTAGTCATGCCTCTCAAGCCAGTTAGAGGGAGATAATCCATGCCCGGAGCATGAGTAATGGAGCTGTAGGGTGAGCTAAGCCCTGTGCACGGCAGAATGCCAAATAGATCTCTGATATCCGCCAAGAACATCGACCAAGACTTAGCATCTAAACACTCTGATGGCTGAAAAAAGTAAGACATGGCTATATCATGGGTAAAGAAGTACCCGTGTCGGCGGAAGGTCCCAATCGGTCTCAAGTGTAACATAAACCACACGTATAAATATGACCGAACTGCTTGTGAATACCCCTACAAGGTAAGTGCTGCAAAACGTGGTCGACATCAGCATCTCTGCCACAATCATCAGAATAATGGTACGATCCTCCCTGAGAGCTCTCACTGCCATGATAACACTAATATCTAGCTCATCCATATATCAAGGCATGTACACATACGCCACTATGCACATCAAGAATGCACCCACTCTGGCCAAATGACACTGGTCCTCTGGTATGGTGAAATCCCCAGAATGCCGAGCGTAGCTGTCCTCAGAGCAAAATCTGTTAATCAAAAAAATATGGGATATCAGGTGGCCAGATGTGATCTCATCCTGCACAACCCTACGCCTCAAGCCTGTGAGGGTCATGAATTGTCGACTCATGTCCCTAATAGTTAAATGCATGCAAGGTCTATCAAGTGGCAGCATTGTCAAATGTGCAAACTCCTCCAGAGTCAGAGTCAACTCCTGGGTCCCAAACCAGAAAATCAATCTTCATCCTTTCCACCTGCGCCTTCAACTCGTTCCGTTGTTCAATCATTTCGTGTAACGCTCGCTTCGTCTTCCACAACTCATCTAAGAGAAACACTTTACTCCGGAGTTCTTGTACTTCTACCGATAGTTGATCTTGTTCTCTAACTTTGATCTTATTCTCTTTCTCTACCTTAGCTTCTTCGGACTCTGCCTCTACATCACCACTCTGATACATCTCGGGATAATCGTCATGATCGCTCCCCAGATTGACAATAGGTTCATCTTTTCCCACCTCTTCAATTGACTCACTTTGCGCTGGCACCTCGGCTACTAGCACTGGTGCAACAACCGCTAGCATCTTCGCACTCATTTCATCTTCTCTAGACATCCTACAATCAGTTTAAATAACTTAATTAGCAGTTCATTAGTATAAACTTCTCACACAATGTATCCACATATCTCACTATTTATGCACTTCGGCAATCCCTCACTTAGAACTCTAAATGAATTTTCTATATCTCGCTTATGGTTATAATGCTAGGGTTTCCCCACCCAACTTAAGGTTTATAACCTACAGCTTTGATACCAATCTGTGACGGCCCCAAATCCAGGTTACCTGACCCCTAAGTTTGGTGCTCATGATCCACAATATAATAATATCTAAGGTCTCTACAACTAGCGCCCTAAGGTCATAATGGTCTGGGAGTCGTTGGTTGAAAGCTCGCTAAGGGGTTGCACTGTAAGCCTAATGGAATGAGACATTGAACAGTCATTGAAAATATAAAATATAAAAAAAATCAATAAACACCGTGAAAAAGTGCGAAAATCGCCCCGTGAGTAAAAATAAAGCAGAATAAACCCTTTGTTGAACCTTAGCTTGTACTGATGTGTTGGAGTAGTTGTTGTTTCATTTGTATGAATAGTTCTTGTTTTGAACCTCAGTTTTCTTTTTAAGCAGTATAGCATTTCAAATCCTCACCTTTTTCAAGCTTACATGTGAACACATCACACACACACAACATCTTTATAGCAGGTTAGGATTATATGATTGTATGTCATTATGCCTTTAGCTTAGTTTGATGCTTTGTTCTTGGATCTTGATATTTCACTGAGGCATATTTTATTAGAATTCTTAACATGGCTGGAAATTTGGGATTCATTGTCATAGTAGCATAGCTTGCATAGCATGTAGAATGCATTATGTTGTGTTGCTTGGGGACAAGCAACGGTTTAAGTTTGGGGGTATTTGATAAGTTGGTTTTATACCTACTTATCCGGTATCTATTACTTGAATTAGTTGCTTAAACTCATGTTTCTTAGTTACTTTTCATGCATTTTGTGTTCATTTTGTAGATCTTAGGTTTGGGAACGATGTGAGCGACTATTGGTATGAAAATGCAAGGAAAAGCAATCCGAATATCATTTGGGCTTTCATATTCATTTTAAGTTCTTGGCTTGGAACTTGGAATATGTTGTAGAGATTCTTCTAACCTTTCCGGAATATCTTTAATCATTCCAATCGGAGTTCGGATGCAAGAGTTATGACCTTTGTACCAACGAACGTTGAACGTCACTGTTTTGGATGGCCATTTGCATAGCTGTCACTTACAATCTAATTTCAGCCTTCATCTGTGCATTATTTCTCAATACTCAAAGAATGAAAGTTGTAGAGCTCGTCGATAGCTTCGATTTGATAGGTGCTAGGTCCCGTAACTCTTCCCGGATCAAAAGTTATGACCATTTTACCAGAGCACACCGCGAGAAAAAATCAACCTCATGGGCGCGATTTTCCTCTGCGCCACGCAAAATCACGAGAGGAAAAAGACGCGATTTAACACTTGAGCGCGGCCGCGCCCAACTTTAGGCCAATTCTTGCGCGGTCGCACCACTTTGGAAGTTGACCAAAGCTGACTTTTCATTAAACAGTGCAATTAAAGCGTAACGGAGAGAGGGGTTCAATTAGGGCTTATATATTAGACGTATTTTCATTATGTAAGAGACATTCCACCCCTTGGGGGAAAAAGCTACTATTTTTGTTTTCTTTTCCTCTCTTTCTTTTTAGATTAGATTAGAACCCTAGAATAGATTAGAGTTGAATATTGAAGCAATTGAAGAGCATAGGAAATACAGAATTGGAGCAAGAGGAGAATCTCAAATTTGCATTCCTAATTCCCTAACTTCTCTTTACTTCTATCTTTATTTCTCAATGTATAGTCAATTGTGGATTATAGATTTTGATTATATGATGAGTTAAACTTTATTTTGGGATTGCAATGAATTCTATTGCTTAGTTTAATCTAATTGACTTCATTGTTAACCTTATTGATTGCTATGGGATTGTCTATTAAGATTCATGCTTATTTGCTTAGTTGATTGGCCATCAATTACTGTGATAACCCATATGAACTTGAAAGATGAAGTATGGGTTTAGATTTGATCTTGATAGCTTGTGTTTGTATGTTCTACATGGTGATGGAATGTATGATTCGTGCTTAGGATAGACATATACCGAAGCATCGCTCGTAGTCAATTGAGAATTTGGGCTTAAACCCTAATTATTTGTAAATCACATAGACATATAGTGGTTTAGGTAATATGGGTGTTCATCTGTATTCTCTAAATTGTGGATTATATGTGATATGGATATGGTACATTGAGAGGTGGCTATACTTTACTTTCGTATTCTCGACTAATAAACCGGTATAATTAGTTTGGCTTAACATGAAGTGTATGGATTTGAATGAGTCAATAGATGAAATTGTAATCTCAGGTCTTCATTATCTAGTCTTACTCTAGAAATAGTTATGTTTATTTAATTTCGTAGTTTAAATATAAACTATAATATCATTTATTTAAATAAGACTGAGATGGTTATGGGCTAATGCTTGGTGAACTTTAATAGTTAATTCTCCGTGGGAACGATACTTTACTTACTATTTATTACATGTTGACCACGTATACTTGCGTGTTGTGCGTAACTAGATTTTACCAAACAAATTTTTGGCGTTGTTGCCGGGGAATTAGCTTTATAAATTTTTTACAACATTAATTTCAATCAAATTGGTCTTAATTTAAACATTTTTTTTTATTTTTTTTAACTATCTTCTTATATTTCTCTCTTTTCAGGTACCATGGATGACTTTGTTTATCAATGGCCTTATGCAAATATGATTCAATCGAGGGACACGAGCACTAAGGGACTCAATGTATTTTCTACATTGTCAGCACAAATTGCAACACTTTCGAAGTGGTTGGATATTCTTGCAGCCCAACGCACTCGAGAGATAGTAGTTACATGTGAATACTGTGCTGGCGAGCATCCGAGTTATCAGTGCAACATCAAGGTTAGACAAGTGCAGTTTGGGGGTGATTACTTCAACAACGATGTTTATCCTGATTATCAACAAGGTTGGGGGTATCACCCAGATTATGAATGGAGTTATAACTATCCCAATCAATACTGCATCCCAAGTCCAACACATCCATCAGATTTCTCATATCCACCTTCAACGCAATAAGAGGAAAACTCAAGGTTGAAGGAATTCATGTCAAAAAGCATAGCAGCCCATGATGAGATGATGATGAGTAAGGAGTTATCAAGCCAAAATCTTAACAAACAGACGGAACAACTCATTAACTCCTCAATGAATGGTCCTCAATACATGGATTTTGAAACTGAACAAGATAATTCAAGAGTGGAGGATTTGTGGTTCAAGTTTGTAGCATCAACTGAGGAGAAGATGATTGAGCAAGGGAGGTCAATTTGGAATCTGCAGAATGAAATGGATCAAATACTCGAAGCCTTGAACAATCGCCCTCAAAACAATTGGCGTTATGACATGGACGATGAAACTGATGGAGAGCTAGAGGTGTTCATGCCACTGAATGAACTGAAACGAGTGGACATTGAGGAGATAACTGGAGGTATGGAAAATGAAGATCATGAGCTGACTTGTATAATACCCCAAGTGCCTTCTCAGATAGAGTTAAAAAAATTTAGTGATATTTGCACACCCATGTCCCCTTGGTAGTCACATCCAAAGCAAGAATTTCTACGATTATGAGGCCTCTTACAAACCGTGGTGGGCTGAGGAAGAGGTAATAGAAGAAGATAATCATGTTGTATCTGTCATGCCTCAATGCAAAAATCTATTCACAGACACAACGGAAGGAGCACCTGGCTATGCAATAGAACTGGGGACATCTTGTATAGGAAATATGTCAGGTTGTTTCAATTCACAGACACGCAAGATGGGGAACCTACCTACGCACATTGCAGTTCTAATGGATGGAGGGTTCCTAACTTATCGTTGAGGAATTGGATAGCGGTGTCAAGAAAAGAGTCCAGCTAACGGACTATAAACCGAGCGCTCGATGGGAGGCACCCCATCCGATCTTTCTCCCTCCTTGATTAATTCTTTTTTCTTTCTTTTTTTACATTTCCATATTTAGTAGACGTTAGATAGTGGTAAGTCTTAATAATAGTTTTATTGTTTCTCCTCTCAGGTTTAATCCAAATTGTATAAGCATTTTGATCAAACGAAGTCAAAAAATCGGAAGTCGCCAGAGTCTGAGGTCGCGGTATGCATGCCAAACTACAAGCCAAACACTCCGCGGTGAGCCATAGCTCAATCACAGAAAAAATGCTAAATTTTTAGAATTTCTGACTCAAGCATTCAGACAGTTAGAAGACCACACTCAGTATCCAACTATAGAATATCTCAAACTTAGCCATCGCCTGATATACCATCGGATCATGAGGAGGCGAACGGAGATGACATTGCCACTTAGGGGAGTATTCTTTCACTTTTAATTACAATGATGGCATTGTTTATTTTATGTTTGGGGGTATTATGTTGTAGTGAGTAGTTGTTGCATATAGTTAGTTGTATATAGTTTGATTGCATGTTTAAGTTGCATAGTAGGGGTATTTTAGTATGAATTTTTTTTTAGTTTTCTTTTGTCTTGTTTACTTAGTATGTGTTTAGTTGCATAACATTGCATAATCCCAGGTATTTAGTTAGTTGAATTCTAATTTGGCCAATGATGACATAGAAATTTGATAGATTTTGAATTTAGTGGATATCTTGAGCTTAGTTATAATTTAATATAGGATATAATTCATGCTTGCTATTTAGATGTTACTAGGTAGCACGACAATGTTCCTATTTGCTTGTTGGTTAAGATTAGCATGCTTCTCTGATGAAAGGAAAATGTTGTTTTTAATGATAGAATTGTGTAGGAAGTGAGTAATGACTATGAAGACACTTAAACTCAAGTTTTGGGGAACGCATGGGTATGCTTGCTTTATAAAAAAAAATAGAAAAGAAATATAAAATTGAATAATTATGGTGGCTAGTCTTGTTTTGGGGCCTTTGTTACTTGAGTAAGTACGCCCGAGGGGATTGTCTCTACAACTAGCGCCCTAAGGTCTTAATGGTCTGAGAGTCGTTGGTTGAAAGCTCGCTAAGGGGTTGCATTATTAGCCTAATGGAATGAGACATTGCACAGTGATGGGAAATATAAAATATAAAAAAAAAATTAAAAAAAATCAATAAACATCGCGGGAAAGTGCGAAAATCGCCCCGTGATTAAAAATATAGCAGAATAAACCCTTTGCTGAACCATAGCTTGTACTGATGTGTTGGAGTAGTTGTTGTTTCATTTGTATGCATAGTTCTTGGTTTGAACCTCAGTTTTCTTTCTTAAGCAGTATAGCATTTGAAATCCTCACCTTTTTCAAGCTTATATGTGAACACATCACACACACACAACATCTTTATAGCAAGTTAGGATTATATGATTGTATGTCATTATGCCTTTAGCTTAGTTTGATGCTTTGTTCTTGGCTCTTGATATTTCTTTGAGGCATATCTTATTGGAATTCATAACATGGCTGAAAATTTGGGGATTCATTATCATAGTAGCGTAGCTTGCATAGCATGTAGAATGCATTATGTTGTGTTGCTTGGGGACAAACAACGGTTTAAGTTTGGGGGTATTTGATAAGTTGGTTTTATACCTACTTATCCGGTATCTATTACTTGAATTAGTTGCTTAAACTCATGTTTCTTAGTTACTTTTCATGCATTTTGTGTTCATTTTGTAGATCTTAGGTTTGGGAACGATGTGAGCGACTATTGGTATAAAAATGCAAGGAAAAGCAATTCGAATATCATTTGGGCTTTCATGTTCATATTATGTTCTTGGCTTGGAACTTGGACTATGTTGTAGAGCTTCTTCTAAGCTTTCCGGAATATCTTGAATCATTCCAATCGGAGTTCGGATGCAAGAGTTATGACCTTTGTACCAACGAACATTGAACGTCACTGTTTTGGATGGCCATTTGCATAGCTGTCATTTACAATATAATTTAAGCCTTCATCCGTGCATTATTTCTCAATACTCAAAGAATGAAAGTTGTAGAGCTTGTCGATAGCTTCGATTTGATAGGTTCTAGGTCCTGTAACTCTTCTCGGATCAAACGTTATGGCCATTTTACCAGAGCACACTGCAGCAAAAAATCAACCTCGCGAGCGCGATTTCTTGCGCGGCCGCGCGAATCACAGTAGCAAAAAGACGCGATTTAACACTTGAGCGCGGCCGCGCCCAAATTTAGGCCAATTCTTGCGCGGCCGTGTCACTTCAGAAATTGACCAAAGCTGACTTTTCATTAAACAGTGCAATTGAAGCGTAACGGAGAGAGGGGTTCAATTAGGGCTTATATATTAGAAGTATTTTCATTATGTAAGAGACATTCCACCCCTTGGGGGCAAAAGCTACTATTTTTGTTTTCTTTTCTTCTCTTTCTTTTTAGATTAGATTAGAACCCTAGATTAGATTAGATTTGAAGATTGAAGCAATTGAAGAGCATAGGAAATTCAGAATTGGAGTAAGAGGAGAATCTCATATTTGCATTCCTAATTCCCTAACTTCTCTTTACTTCTATCTTTATTTCTCAATGTATAGTAAATTGTGGATTATAGATTTTGATTATATAATGAATTAAACTTTATTTTGGGATTGCAATGGATTCTATTGCTTAGTTTAATCTGATTGACTTCATTGTTAACCTTATTGATTGCTATGGGATTGTCTATTAAGATTCATGCTTATTTGCTTAGTTGATTGGCCATCAATTACTGTGATAACCCATATGAACTTGAAAGATGAAGTATGGGTTTAGATTTGATCTTAATAGCTTGTGTTTGTATGTTCTACATGGTGATGGAATGTATGATTCGTGCTTAGGATAGACATATACCGAAGCATCACTCGTAGTCAATTGAGAATTTGGGCTTAAACCCTAATTATTTGTAAATCACATAGACATATAGTGGTTTAGGTAATATGGGTGTTCATGTGTATTCTATCAATTGTGGATTATATGTGATACGGGTATGGTACATTGAGAGGTGACTATACTTTACTTTCGTATTCTCGACTAACAAACCGGTACAATTAGTTTGGCTTAGCATGAAGTGTATGGATTTGAATGAGTCAATAGATGAAATTGTAATCTCAGGTCTTCATTATCTAGTCTTACTCTAGAAATAGTTATGTTTATTTAATTTTGTAGTTTAATTATAAACTATAATATCATTCGTTTAAATAAGACTAAGATGGTTATGGGCTAATGCTTGGTGAAGTTTATTACTTAATTCTCCGTGGGAATGATACTTTACTTACTCTTTATTACTTGTTGACCACGTATACTTGCGTGTTTTTATAACTAGATTTTACCCAACAGTTCCGTTCTTCAATCATTTCACGTAACGCTCGCTCCGTCTTCCACAACTCCTCTAAGAAAAACACTTTACTCCGGTGTTCTTGCACTTCTGCCGATAGTTGATCTTGTTCTCCAACTTTTATCTTATTCTCTTTCTCCACCTTAGCTTCTTCGGACTCTGCCTCCTCATCACCACTCTGATACATCTCGGGATAATCGTCAGGATCGCTCCCCAGATTGACAATAGGTTCATCTTTTCCCACCTCTTCAATTGACTCACTTTGCGCTGGCACCTCGGCTACTAGCACTGGTGCAACAACCGCTAGCATCTTTACACTCATTTCATCTTCTCTAGACATCCTACAATCAGTTTAAATAACTTGATTAGCAGTTCATTAGTATAAACTTCTCACACAATGTATCCACGTATCTCACTATTTATGCACTTCGGCAATCCCTCTATTAGAACTCTAAATGAGTTTTCTCTATCTCGCTTATGGTTATAATCCTAGGGTTTTCCCCACCCCACTTAAGTTTTATAACCTACAGTTTTGATACCAATCTGTGACGCTCCCAAATCCAGGTTACCTGACCCCCAAGTTTGGTGCTCACGATCCACAATATAATAATATCTAACTACCCATTTGTTTATGAATAATAAACTTACATAACATTTATTAATAGGTTAACAACATCATCTTAGGTCATCTAACCTTAACATTATAAACTTACCCTTTAGATATACAAAAAAGGTTAACAAATACAACATAATAATAAGTTCATTATAACTACTCCAGCATTTTGCCTTTGCCTTTGTTCTTCTTAGACCCGCTGGCTTCTTCTTCCCTAGCTAAAATGTTTTATTTAGCAAGGGTGAGCAACAGATTTTCCCCACAAGTTAAAACATACAATAAATGTATAAGAACCAAGAATAACAGACTATCTAATTTAATTGAATAACACTAAAGTTTGGGGAAATTTGAAATAGCTGAACAAATCTTTAATAACTAACAAGTATTCTCGCATTCTATGCAACACAATAATCTGATAAATGAAAGAGTACAACGCTTTCAAAGTTTTTACGATATTCTATTGAATAATCAAGAATCAGTTCTACGCAATAACAAAGTGGAATGTTTTGCAGATTTATGATGAGCGATCCGTTGGATCTTGAACTTCTCTTCTCGAGTAACTATCAAAGATTGGACTTTGATATACCCAGGTGTATCAGATAACCATAAAGATTAAATTATACCCCTCTGCAAGTACTTAGAGTAGCCAACTCCTTTGTAACCTATATTATGCATAATACTCAAAACGCGCGCAATAGCCGAATATACGACCAAAAGGTTCCCTTTTTTATAAAAAGGTTGTTCTTCTCAGTCTTTGAATTAGAATTTGATTTAACAATGAAATACAATGATTTCAATATCTAATCACTTTTCTTCTCTTCTCTTCTCAAACATATCAAGTTTTCTTTTTCGATCTAGCCAAAACAACTGGCATTGATCTATCAATAATAATTGAATTCTCTTCTGTTCTCTTCTCGAACCTATCAAGTTCTAACAAATGTTCATCTAGCCAAAACAATTAGCTAAGACATGTTTCAATACGATTAAACAATGTATGTAATTTAAGCATATTATTTGAAATCAATAATAGCTTCTACGGATGTGAATTTCCAACAACAGTTATTCTACAAGTATATTCTCAGAATCACTAATTCAATTTGAATTAATAAACATGCACTAACTGCGAATAATCAACAATAAATTATTGGACGTGGTCTAATCAACAATAATTAACCACCATATTATTTAAATAGATATAACTCAAGGTTGAGTTAGAAAACTTGCATTCTCCGTGGATTACTGCTACATAATATTCTTATCTGTGTTTGAAAGACCTATAATCACAATATCGGTCTCCCAATTAGCACAATAAATCACAACACATAACACTGTAATTTACAGTCAATCTATCTCCTAGGCACATTACCACATAGCCACATCAATGTTTAATACCTATATAAACACTTATCAAGTCTAACTAGTTCGGTCTGGTTGGACTTCAGTATATTCTCGATGTACTGGTCACCCTATCCGACAATTAACACTTGTATTGTTAACTAAACTTGGTCTCAAAACTTCAATATTATATTAGATAAGTCAAATATCGTTCATAATATTTTTCGGAAGCTTTTAATAATTTTCTAACAATTATTATAATTTATAATAATTTTTCAAACAATGAAATCATTTTTAAATGATTTAATTATCAAATAATCTTATCATCATTAATATTTAATATTATAAAAAAATTAATGAAATACTTGTCAAAATTTTAAAGTTATTATTAAAAACTTAAAATATTTTAAATCATCAATATTCTACTTAAAAATGATTTTTAAAGTAATTAAAATCATTTTTAAACCATCACCATTAATATTTAAATATTATTGAATTTATCATAAAAATATTAAAAGTTATTAATTATAGCTTAAAATATTTTTAAATTATTTTTCTCATTTTTAAATGATTTTAAATCATTAAACCCATTTTTAATTCAATTATTTAATATAATAATTAAATAAATCTAAGATCATTAATATTAATTTATTAATGACAATTACTCAAAAATATTAAAAGTTACATTTTATAACTCAAAATATTTTTAAACACTTTATTCTTATTTAAAATGATTTTTATAATATTAAATTATTTTTCTCTAATTTATTTAATACACTAATTAAATAAATTAAATATCATTAATATTCAAATAATTATAAATATTAATGAAAAATATCCAAATAATTAAAAGTTATTTTTCAGAATTTAAAATAATTTTTAAAACTATTTTTATAATTTTTAGAATTTATTTTCTATTTTTAATTAATTTTCGAAAAATCAGATATTAAAAATATTAGAAACCGTCGCTATAGCATATAGCGAGACTAAGCGTCGTTGTTAGTTTTCTTGAGCTCAAGAACACTGACAAGCCCGTGTTCAAGGTGTCTCGTTTGACCAGCCTTAATTCTCGATCCATTTTGTTTCTGGGCTATATTACACATTTATCATGCAGTGTTTATGTAACACTACACGAATCAAACATCATTTATGTCGTACAATCACATAACAAGAAGATCTAGCTCCTCAAAATCACTGTCAAAATGTTTCTGGGTTTTTGGGTTTTCTAGGTAACCCAGAAACCCAGGCAGTTTGTGGTGCCTCTTTCCAGCCCAATTAATTTAATGTTCTGGTCAATAGTTTGCTGATTTTATGGTTGCAGTCTATAGTCCTTATGTCAAGGAACACATATATAGCATGATTTCAGTCTGAGTACATCATACTCTCCAGATCTAGCCCGGTCAAATGCTTTCAGAAGAAGTGTTCTTATGTTTTCTGGAATTTCCAAAAAATAGAAAATAATACCGGATGGTCTACTTTGACCATCCACTCCATTAAATCTGTTGATTATCTAAACGATATAAAGCCATAAATATAAAGTACATATTTCAGGCAACAGAGAGGTTACAAAAACAACATCAAATATCTTAATCAACTAACAGATCAAGGCTTGCAAAGTATTGTCAGACGTTGGTTCACACTTTCTGCATGGGTTACCCAGAAAGTTTCGGTCATGCTCGGTCAACTCACTTTGACCATGAATAACATGAAATCTGGACATGTAATGGATGTGATTTCACTTCCAGATTACAGTCCTCATGTCAGACTACTTATCCAAAACATAAAACAAGAAAAATCATAAACATACAGAGATCTACGGACACTGACATTCGCTTGTCATACCACTTTTTGAGTTCCTGGACATATTTTGAAAAACATCATTTTAAAGCATTTTTATGATATGGATCTATGATAGATCGTCATAGATCATCAAAAAACATCTATTAGCAAGATTCTAAACACACAAACACAAATTATTTCTTAGCGTTTAAGATCAAAAGTCAAATAAGGTTTATACCTTCTAGTTCCAATCTTTGATCTTAGCTCTCCAATCTGATCTTGGTGATCTAGGGGCTGTTTTTGGGACTGAGACACTTGTAAATTTTGGAGGTTAGGTGAGAGAAGAGGTTTGATGAGAGCTAGATAGCAAATAAGTAAAATACATGAACTTTCTCTCAGTTAATCTTTTATAATACATAGATGCAATGTATGATCTGATATAGCTATCAATGAGAGCTGATTTGCTGAGATTTTTAGTCACCAAGTCAAATTAGTTGGTCACCAACTAAAGCTTTAGCAAATTTACAAGTTACATAATAAAAAATCCAAAAATGGCATTTTGGTCATTCTCCTTGTAATTTTAATGGCATTATGGTCAATTGTCCAAACCCGTAGGGTTTAACCCTAAGATTTTAACCTTTAGGTTTTATAACTCTAGTTTTTAGGATTATTTTCTAATTAGGGTTTTATTTAGAAATTTTAAAATTTCTAAATTATAATTAGGGTTTACTAATTATATTAGGGTTTCCTAATCATATTAAAGTTCAATAACCACATTAGGGCTTACTAATTAGGATTAGGGTTTCCTAATTAGGGTTTAGGATTCTCGAATTCAAAATTAGGATTTCTCAGCATACGATTAGGGTTCCTAACCGAGCGTTTGGGTTTCTAAATCTGAGATTAGGGTTTCTAATCCCTTATTAGGGTTTACAAGTTTTAAACCTTATCCGGTCAATCATTAATCAATAAATCTATACAGTACAAACACGTATTCATCAACAAAATTATTAAAATTGTATTTTCTACCTAATCCCTATCCGAACTTAGGGTTAGGGTTTTAAATTCTCAGTTAAGCACAACTCTACTCTTATTTCTCAGTCAATACACAAATTGACTAATTCTCAAAACTCATATAACAGATACTCAACACAAAATTGATAATCAATATTAATATTAATATAAAAAAAATTATTCAAAAATTTTGGATTATTTTGAAATTCTGGGTTATCACAGTGGCCAAGGGAATTATAGAACTCCGGTTATAGTCGTTTTGGTCGAAAAATCCTAAAAATTAAAATAGTCATAACTTGGTCAATTTAAGTTGGAATAAGCTCAATTTTGGACAGGAGCTACTTTATACAATATATTTTCACTTCCCAAAAGGCCGGAATTTATTTCATAAATTAAGTGGCTGAAACAGTCCTTTTAAAATATGGAATAATAGCTTTTTGGCATTTTTTTACTTTTTCGTGCTTTGTTAAAAATAGTCCATATAGAAATCGACAACTCCTTTTTTAGTGATTCCACTTGGAGATGTTAGAAAACTTATCATATTATCATGTTAAATATTTCCAAGATTTTTGAATGTCTGAAAATGACAAAAATGCCCCTATCCTTGACTGTCCAAAAACAATCTATTTTTCTTTCTAAAGTCGAAATGGTTTTCTTTAAAACAGTCACTACAACTTGTGTACTCAACATTTTTGAATGCTACAACTTGGATTTATTAGTTTACTTACATATCTAGCACCTCTCTTTGACGGATCACAAAAAGAAGGTGTAGATTAAAAACGGTGGAAATCCAAAGTACATAAAAAATTTATGGTTTATAAACTAGAAAATCACTTTTTTTTTACTTTTGATTTCCAAACAAATTAACAACAAATATGGGTATATCTAAACAATAAACACTCATTAACATGTATATTCATTGTTTTTAAGTTTAGAAACATAGATTCAAGGTTTTAATTTATAATAATCAAAAATACATAACAAAAAGGTATTTATACATTTGATCTTCATGCTCTCCTTCTTCTTCTTCTTCGATGGATGAACATTCTCTCCCCTCTTCTCTGTTCTTCCTTCCATGGCTGCCGAAGCCTCTCTTCTCTCACACACACTCTCTCTTTAGTTTTCTTTTTGGTAAGAAATAAGAGATGAAAGAGAAAATGGGTTTATTTGTTTGTTAAAAAAAACTATAGATATATATTTTATATCTAATCTACATCTCCCATTATCTCTCTTATCCTTATCTCTCTTCTTAATCACTATATTGATATATGGAGGATTTGTAAGTAAGGTGGCACCATAAAGTTTTTGACACGTGACTAAGTTTGGAAAAATCTCTTGCCAATGTGTGTGGCTTATATAGTGATGATGTGTTTTCACCATTTCATCTCCTTTCCTCCTCTACGTACTCATCATCCGGCCAAGTGGCCTTAATATTCACCAAGTTTGGTTTTGATATTAAAGTAATATTTAGTATAACAAATGATTAAAATGCCCCTCTTTCAATTGGGCTAAACTTAGGCTACTATAGTAAATTCGTTTGGGCTTCTAAATTAATTCTTTTGGCTTTCCAAATAAAATATTTGGACTTCCTAACTAAAATGTTTGGGCCATAAATATTAATATGGTCCATTACATCAAATTATATCTTAAACTAATCATTTAATTAGGGTTTCCATGTACCCAAATGAAATAAAAATTCTTACCCAAGTACATTTAATTTCTTAACCCAATTAAACTTACCATAATTAGGTTGTAAAATTAATTAATTGAGATATATAAAATAAATTTCTTAGAATTATTATATACTTTTAATACCATAATTCTCTCATCCTATAACACTTAAGTTATTCAATTCTTCATTTCTAATATATAATTAGATCGCCTTTCTTTTATTTGTTTATATAATAAACAAATATAACCAAATCACATAATATTCCTATTCCTTTACTCACATATTCATACAAAATAATTTAATAAATTGAGACATGGTCCACAAATCGCTTAGATTATGTCACTAGTATATAATTAATTAAAATACTAGGACCACTAAATAACAATAACCATTTAGGTTATTTAATTATCATACCTAGTTTAAATAACTTATTTAAAATATACAATTTATATTGTATAATTAAATTTAATTTCCTCCTTCTCTCCATAAATTATTTTCAAACAATTTATTTATATATTAAATATATAATTTAATATATTCAATCACTTATTCAAATATGAATTTAATTTACTAACTAGTTGATACCAATATACATATTTTATATATTGATCTCATCTCATATTTTTACTTTATATCCTTCTTATAATATTAAATATTATACCATTATCCATATAACATAATATCATATACTCAAACATTTTCTTTCCTTTCTATAAATTGTCTTCATAATTTATTTAACAATAGTAAATATATTAATATATTCACAACATTAAATACATGAATACATTACCCTCAATAATGTAATATATGATTTTTTTCAATAAAATAGTGGTTATACATGAAGTATATTTAATGTCACTAATTTACTACATTAAAATAATTTAATATTATAAATTATTTTAATTTTACCAATCTAATTTCGTTTAATAAATTACTCCTACACCTTACTTACATATAATAAATATATCATTCTAATATATTTATTATACACAACATCACATATTGCATGACACATACTCCTTTGTGCACTACAATTTCTCATAACATATCATCTAATAAGAATTTTCTTTATTTAATTCTTATTTTAATATTACCCAAAAATTTGGGTTATCACAGAAACTGACTTCTGGGAATTAGAACGGACTCTTCTGGGGTTATCTCCGGAATTGATAATGCATCCCTCGGGGTTATCTCTCAGGTTGGAACTGAATCTCCTGGGGTTGTCTCTAGGACTCGAACTGAATATCTTGGGGTTGTCTTCGAGATGGAAAACTGAGTATCCCGGGGTTGTCTTCTAGATTGAGCTGATTTGACTTCCAAGGTTATCTCCGGAAGACGATTTTGCCCTCCTGCAAGGTTAGTAACAGGAATACAAATTTTTGAGTGTCTACAAATGCCCCTCTTTATCATATTCATGTAATGTATTGGCAAGGATAGGATAAAGAATACTAGACACTTGAAATGTGACGAGTTAATCAAGATGCGATGTAATGCAGCATGATGCAAATGTATGCTGAATGTGGTTTGTTTAACCGTTCTCCAACGGGATGTGACAACTGTCTGTTCCTGCAACTTCTGTTGGGGAATGGGGCTATCACTGATGATTCTGATGAACTGCTTGGATGTCTACTCCAAAGCTCATAAGAACCTCCATGATGTTGACCTTGGGGTTAACACCAAAGTCCTTAATCTTTGATACAGACTCTTCATTGATGATATGTTTCTCATGTATGAGAGACTCTTAGGGAGTTGTGCTCTATCTGATGAAGATTTGTATAATAGATTCCATCATCGGTCCTCCTCAATGAGGATGGATTCCCTGGTTTGTATCGTCAGGTCTTTATAATGATCTGTCAGAGTTACTGCCTACAGTTTATGTTGTCAGGGCTACCTGACCTTCATTGAAATGTACTTCAACGGATACCATCATCAGACCATCTCCGATGCATCGCTAGGTTTAATTGCCAACGGCTGAATAATGTCAAGGTTGTTTGACCTTCGTTGAAACGTGCTTCAACGGCTGAGGTCATCAAATTACTTCCGACGCTTCGCTAGATTTACTTGCCAACGGCTGAAGAACGTAAAGGTTGCTTGACCTTCGTTAAAATGTGCTTCAACGGTTGAACATCATCGGACCACCTCCGATGCTTCGTTGGGTTTAGTTGCCAATGGCTGAATAATGTCAAGGTTGCTTGACCTTCGTTGAAATGTGCTTCAACAGCTGATGTTGTATGAAATATCCATTGGGGAGAGGTTTTTGCTTGAATCACAACCTCAAGTTGATGGCATTGGACCTTTGTCAGGTATTGCCGAGTGTAGTTTACAACAGATGTGATCATCGGTGTTGTGAACCCTGTGTCTGGGCGAATACCACTGAGTGATATTTAGACCCGCAGTTTGGTCTCTGAAAATTAAGATTTCAGGCTTTTTCACTTAACCGTGTAACATCTTTTTTCCTGATTTGACTTTTCAGCTTGTGAGACCTCCTTTGTAACTCAAATTGGACCGAGCCGGATGGGTGGAACCCACCTAAGACAGCCACAGGTACACCTGCGGCCATCAGCGGGTGTATTTGAGGCTCCCATTGCTTTCATAAGTCATTTTCAAGTTGCGCCACATAGAAAATCCGATACTTCTTCTTCAGATCTGCTGAGTTCGGGCTGTTTTCTGCAAAATCCGTCACCGTACAAGTGTTTTCCACTATCCTGGTAACGTATGCATGTCTTTTTTCCAGTTTTTGTCCGTTGGAAAATGAGTTATCACATGAAATGCTTCTAAACACATAGTAGTGAATATGCATGCTCATATGACTTGATAAAAAAATTCAACATAATAAATGTTAGTATTTAACCATGCTGAACATAATGATGTGAAAATTTTTAACTTTTGACACAGTCAAATTGGCACCTTTTTCTTATATTTCTTATCGTATTTGAGAACAAATGAGCAAAGGTTGTAAAGCAAAGTAATCTTGACAATTAGGCTACGCTTACGGATTATAACTTTGATATTTTTATACATATAGGATGTTTATGACTGTGGATTGGTGTGCTACTGAATAGCCACATAGTCATGCATACGTGCATGTGGATAGTCTTTTTTACAAAGGAGACAATGGCAAAATTTTTCCATGAGCCAAGGCATTGAGTAGACATGCATTTTTAACTCTATTATAGGTGTATGTTAATGTAATTCATCCATGCATATAGTCATAAAATGTATTTGAAAAGCTCCAGGTTAGAATTTACCACACCCTTTCTGAGGTGATTTGGAGACTTGTATCTAGATATATGGATCCAGATCAACCGAGTACTTCCCGTAGGACCACTTCAGGTGTGAGGAGGAGGGCTTCTGATGTGCCTCGGCCATGTGTGGTTCGACAGCCTCGTCGTTTAATGGCAGAAGTGATTCGTCCTATTCGGGTTGAGTTACTGAATGTTGAGGACAAGGAGGAGGATATACCAGCTGCGGCCCCCGCTCCTACTGCTCATACTCCCCTCAGGGATCTTTTAGGCATTAATGTGATGATTCCAGAGCTTCTAGATAATTTGAGTCACCACCCCTCGGTCTATTTATATGCGAACGAGGTAAAACCTGGGTTTGATCTTCCTTTTTCCTATTGATGAGAAGTAAAGGTTCTGATGTTGATTTTCTTTTGTGATGTAGGTTCCCGAATTTACGCAGCCTCGAGGGAACTGGTTCAACATACACTCTCTATATCAGACTCTTCATCTAGAGTATTGAGAGATTGTGCATGGATGGGGCTTTGAGGCGTTCTTTTCCATCCTCCCCCGCCATTTTCCATGGGGTTACATCAGGGCATTGTCTGAGCGCTGGTTTCACCAGACTCAGTCTCTCCATTTGCTGGACTATAAGGTGATGATGACGCCGATGGATTGGTGGTTTATCACCTGTATGGAGTTTGGAGTGGGCTTCAGTACCTTGTGCATCAAACATTACCCCGACTGCTTCAGATCCTTGCTAGGAGTCCCGACTGAGGTGCTCAAAGGAGGGATAGTCCGCACTGGTCCTTTGAGCGTAAATGTTATGAATGGGGCATTGGGTGAGCCCATGCCCGCTGATGTGAGAGTCAGGGATTGCATTCTTGGGCGATTATTCCTGGTCATCTTCCGGGGTTTTTTCATAGCGGATAACTCTTCCATAGTGTCGTTTGCTTTAGTCAGCGCCACACGAGAGGTGGATCGTATTGGAGAGTATGACTGGGGCTCTTATACCTTTACCTATTTCCTCAGGGCTTGACAAAGGCTTGGCTAGGATTTTATCCATTTCTGTTGGTGAGTATTTCTCTTTTGATTTCCCATGTATAGGTTAAGAGTGTTGACTGACCGAGATTTTTGCCCTTATATTGGTAGTTTTGGGCCTATGAGTGGCTTCCATGCTTGCGTCCCATTAGCTTGTTAGGTTTAGACACCTACCCATATTGGCGGAGGTTCCTGTAGCTCAGGGTTTCACCCATTGTCGCTTACAGTTGGATTTATTGACAGTCGATGTCATTACATGGGTTCCCTATTTTGGGGACCATTTGACAGTTGGTTTTGATGTTGGTTTCTCAACTGGTGTAGAGCATGTGATCTCCACCTGTCAAATTCCTCTCTTCAGAGATGGAGGATAGAAGCTCTATTTGGGAGAGCGTGCTATCAGGAGCACCACATGAGAGATTCGTATACCGATCTGTCCTCCTGCCATGCGTTATTGGCATGTGTCACAGTCGCCTGTCAGTGATATCACGTTGATGGGAGTTGACGTCTTTACTTTGTTAGAGGGTTCATTCACTCAGGAGGTATTATACTGCTGGTGGTCCCCTCGTACCATCGGAGCCCAGACCCATGACACTCAGTTCATGGGGGATATGATTCCTGGATCCGTGATGATGATGGATTGGATGACCTACGTCCGAGATCCTACTTATTTGATGCAGATTGATAACTTGACCCGGTAGTTGGACCGAGTACATTTTTTCATCCAGCATTTGGGCAGAGATCCTTCTAAGGCGGATACTTTTAATCCTTCCAGCTCAGGAGCTGGCCTTTTAGGTGGCCGATATGATTTTACCGGTGCAGATCCTCCATTGTATGGCCTGATATCCCTCTTGGCGGAGATTCAGTGACTTAGGAAAAGTTACATCAGATGGATAGGATAGATGATGTAGACATCAATACCATTGAATTCTTCTGATGTATTTCTCGTTATATCTTTTGACAGGCCTCTGTTAGATATTGGGTGGATGTGCCCCATTCTCATTATATATTTTGATAGGCCTCTGTTCGTTGTTGGGCGATTGTGCCCTATTTCCCTATATTTTCTAAATGTATACAGAGATGATGATGATGTACTTAGGAATGTATATATACTGTTTTCCTTTCCCTACATCAAATTTCCATCAATTGTTTATCATGCATGTATTATGTTATGCATATGTATGTCCAGAGTTGTTCAGCATTGACCCCTGAATGGTCTTATGATATGGCCCACATAGATGTCTTCCTCGACAGTTAGCCGCATTGATCACACCCCACCAGTATTGGTAGCCTCATGTTTGAGATCATGGTATGATAGTTTGTTACCTCCAGATCAGGTGACCGTAGATCAATTGTTACATCACTCCATGACCCTTCTGATGTTCCAGGTTCCTATGGGTTTTGTAGAGGGTATCCTAGAGCATTGGGTACCAGAGAGGTAGGTGTTCTAGTTTGAGACCCAGGAGTTGACTCCCACCTTAGAGGAGTATGAGTGTTTGACAACTTTTCCACTGGACAAGCCTTGCGCTCAGATGGCTATCGATGATATGAGCCGACAGTTTATGAACCTCACCGGGGTTGAGGCGTAGAGTAGCCCAGGATGAGATCACCTCCGGGCATGTAGTGTCCCTGCGTTTTCTGATAGATAGATTTGGCTCATTGGATAGTTATGTACAGCACTCCGAAGATTTCACCACGTCGGAGGATCAGTGGCCTGTTACCAAAGTAGATATACTCATGATGTGTGTAGTGGCATATCTGTACATGCCACTGTACATGGTTCATTTAGACATCAGTGTAGTTATGGCAGTGCGGGCTCTCAAGGAGGGACATCCCATTATACTGATGATTGTGGCAGAGACATTGAGGTCAGCCACGTATTTCCACACCCATCCTGCAGGGGTATTTACAAATAGCTCGGTCTTGCTGTATGTGTGGTTCATGTCATACCTGAGACCGATTGGCACCTTTCGACGCCATGGGTATTTCTTTTCCCATGAGATAGCCATGTCTTACTCCTTTCAGCCGGTGGAGTGTATAGACGATGCATCCTGGTCGGTGTTCCTAGCAGGGATCGAGGATCTATTTGATATTCTGCTGTGTTCAAGGAATAGTTATCCCTACAGCTTCATTACTCATGCACCTGGCTTAGATTACCTCCCCCTGGCTGGTTTGAGGGGTATGACCACTTATCATTCGCTAGCTGTGATGGCACAATTTGACCAGTTTTAGGATGTTCATCCCTTTGAGGGAGCATTGGGTCAGTGTTTGTCTTCTCGGCATTTAACAGCAGAGGATAGATCCAGGGTTTATGCATGTTGGGCTCAGATTGTTGAGTTTACTATTAGCCATCTGGGATGTGACGCCCCCAAATCCGGGTCTCTTCCAACCCGGCATATGGTGCTCCACGGTGCTACAGTTCACATAAACATTTAATTGAAATGCCTTAAAAGAATGAATATGTCTAATATATATTCCAAATAATACTACCATTCCCCATGTTCTTTATAACCGTTACATTTGTTCTTTTCTTAATATCAAATATTATCATTACAAACCTATACTATTACATAGGTAATCTACAAGTTCGCTTTAGCCTTCCCTTTATCCTTGTCGAATCCTTCGGTCCATTCGGTCTAAGCTGTATTCATATGGTTCAAGCAAGAGTGAGTATAACAAGCTCAGCAAGTATAACAATTTCATTTTAAAAGCATGCTTGAAACATAGGAATCATATATCTTCAGTAACTGGATAATCGTTACGAAGTACTATCAATAACTTAAAATAGCATTCATTTTCCTTTAAAATGTTTTATCATAACAATATTCAGTAAAACACAAAATCAGGTTCAAGACCATGAGCGTTTCATAATTTCTTTGAAAAGGACAACCCGACACGAAGTCCGTAAGTCCGGCATAGCTTACGAGCACTTCTAGGTGATCAGCCTATAGTACTCTATGTTGATCAACACTACATCTATTAAATGTGTATACGTTTAAGTTGTGGCAACCTCATGTGCCCATCGAATACTCGATGAAAATACATTTGTTTATTCATATTCAGGCTTACCTTGAATCTGTACCCAACAGTTGGCATAGGATAGCGTTAGAAATTCTATATTGAAGGACTTATAAATAAATCAATCACTCTATCAAGATTAGTCTAGCCGAGTTAAAACTGGCATCGAATCTTTCTGTAAAATCATACATGCATCTCACAACTTGAATCATTTGAAAACTTGGCTAACACGAAGGTTAGACAAGCGTTTAGAAAAACTTGCCTTCAGCGTCTGCTACAGTAAAATTACTTTTCCTTTGAGTCTTTACGTTCTCTACAACACATAATCACATAACATACCACATTAGATCATGAATGAACATACATAGTTCCTAAAGAATCTTACCCTTCTTCTCAATCTAATCATGTATTAGATTTGTTATTTATTGGTTCCGGCTTTCGTCGTTCTTTTACAACGTTCTTACCAACTTCTTTCCTTTCTATAACTTAATTGAAATTATTTCATTATTACAACTCGGTTCGAGTTAATTATCCTTCCTCACGGCTTACTAACGTCCTTACGTTATTAATTGACACTTAATCGGCATTGGTTATGTACATTAATTGTACACCGTTCTTGTTTACATTCACTTAACTTTCTTTAACTCTAAGTGATCACACTTGAGTTTTAATTATGACTTAACAATGTTTTATTAAGTCCCTTAGTTCGTTACTAAACAATTTCCCTTCATCTTCTACTTGAAACCATACTTTTATGTCTAGCTTTTAAGGCTGGCGCTACGGCGCCAGTGTTGCTTTGTTATGCCGCGCTGCGGTGTCACCCATTAGGGCTTGAAAACCAAACTTCGGTACGGCCATGAAGTCACTTTTCTTACTTGTCGTATTTGTTACATGAGTTTCATAGGGACTATGGCCACTTTGGCGCATACAAGATGTCATTTAGGCTTGGAGTCTGTGTGGCCGGACTCGAGCCACGTAAACTTTTGATAGTTTTTCAACTTTGCGATATTCCCGGACTCGTAACTTCTTCGTTATAATTCCGAATTGGCTCCTTCAAGAGCCTACGGTTCATAAATCACATACTCTATGTGTTCATGTACAAATTTTATCTATTCGACTTCGTTTGCTAAAATTCCACATATTAGTCCATTTTTAACGAAAACGATAAACGTTCGTGAATGTTCAATGCTCGTTTCTTTGTTCTAAGTTGGAATCCGGCCATTTTTGAGTCTGCAACTCTATAATGCCAAATAAGACTTGTCTCCATTGAAAACCAACGTTTCCAAGCTCAATATCAAAATTCGACTTCCATTCTGAGAATTTCACGAATTCGACGATTGTCGTCTAATCGTGTGAATTCCGGCGAAACTTCGTTACTTAAGATTTGTTCTTCGTTTCAAAAGGATTTATTCCCTCATACTAACATATTGACATACATGCTTCATTAACTTATAAACACGATAAGTTATTACTTATTCTGGGTGAGTTTGTAACTTATTAAAGTATAAAAATACTTATAATCCATTTCTCATAACTTATGTCTTCTCTTCATATGACTCATTATGATTAATGACTTTTAACCATTCTTCTTACTTCTTATTATCATACTAACTTTATTAATGTAAACATGTTACAAGTTCTTATACTTTCATTATAAGTTCATAACTTATTTATGATTGAATTACTTATTCATGACTTATACGACTTATTATTACTTAAGCCCTTTGATTCATAATTCTAACCCCTTCTTAGCATGATAGTTCTACCAATAGCCCCTTCTCTAACAAATGAAGAGAAAGAGAATCATGGTTTAAGAATACCTACTCTTGTATAACACTTGGTTAATCTTTAATCTCCTTCTTGCTTCTTGAAATATGAACTATAGATTTTCTAGCTTTTGTAGCTTATTATCTCTAACCAATAAGCTCTCAACTTGTGGGATGAAAATATAACAACCAACAAATGAAATACAAAGCTTGCTATTTATAGGAAACCCTGAGTTAGGGTAGTTTGGTCATTAATCCATCCACCTCCTTACTATTCCTAGCTTAAGCACTAAGTAAACTTGGCCTCCACAACACTTAGGCATTAAGTTAACTTTTTTAGCACAAATTTTATCCTTTGCTTGCTCACCACATTTACTTAACCATTAAGTTACTTGTTTTATTACTTTGGATCACCCATGGTTTAAACCATGGGTTTAAACCAACCCATAACCCCCTTAGTTCTTACTTTGGGCTTTAGCGTAATTATCTTAACTTATACATTGGGCTTTACATTTAATTCATATTGGACTTAACCATTTCCATACTTGGGCTAACATAATCTTTAACAATATCCACAAATCCATTATAATTGGCTTAAAGTCTTATAACGTATAATTTACGTATTAATCTCGTATTCCACCTCGTATACTTATTCATCATATATGATATGCTATCATTCATACATACACGTATTCATTACTTCGTACAATACCTACATATTATACGATCATTACTTAATTCATTGCACGCGCTTTAAATTCCTTCTCGAAAGTGACTTTCCCTAAACGTTAGGTTTTAAGTTCGCAGGCGAAATATTACGTTTTCCATAACTGAAATATTATTTGATATTCTATCTTACCTCGATATTCCATCGTTACGTATTTTTCGGAAGTTCAAAAATAATTCCCGAGCAGAAATGCGTGAATAGTGTTTTTTGGAAAATTTCTCAAAAAGTTTTTATTTTCATCTTGGAAATTCAAACACTTTAATTCTATTACGTATCCAAAATCCTACGACGTTCTGATATGTTTAGGTCATAGAACGACCTTCAATTAGCTTGCTCGCATAAATAATCAAATAAATTCATTTAATCAAATAAAAATTTAATTCTCAAAAATCCAATTTTCTCGGGCGTTACATTCTTCCCTCCTTATAAGGATTCTGTCCCCAAAATCTCGCTAATACCTACATAATTGAGGAAATTTTTTTTCTTCATTTTAATCTCGAGTTCCCACAATGCTTCTTCGACATTGGGGTTCTTTCATTTCACCTTCACCGAATGTATTATCTTATTTTACATAACCTATCACTTCCTATCAGTAATTTGAGTTGGAAGTTAAACACTTACTAACATATTATGCTATCTTCCTTTTATTAGTTCTTCTTTTAACTTTAAAATTATTTGGAACTCAAATTCCTCCATCCAAAACAAGACTATACTTAGTCTTCTATTTATCCTGCGTCTTCTTCTTTATTTGCTTACATTCCTCATTACCTAGTTGTACTTAATTAACTCGTTCCATTATCATGGATTGAGTCTACCTTGTGAATAACATTTCTACACCTTAATTCCGTAATCTAACTTCTAACTTTGTTCTCACCATCTCCGTTATTAACTCATTCTGAGTCGTTAACATTGATAGTTTTCCTTATTCTTCCTACCTAATGTGTCGGCTTCTAAATTTACCTTCCCTGAATGATATAAGATATCACAGTCCTCTTTCTACCGCATATTCAACTTCTTCTATGTGGAGATATATTTCAGACTCTTAGAGTCCGTGTATATCTCACCTTTCTCCCCGTATAAATACTATCTTCAGATTTTTTTTATTTAAAACTTCAGCTGCCAATTCTGGATCAAAAGTAGGATAAACCTTCTTATAATCCTTTAACTGACGTGATGCATACACAATGACATTGCCATGCTATAAGAACATGCAATCATGTCATCTATGCAAAACATCGAGATACACTACAAAATTCCTCATATCATCTAATAGAGATAATACAAGTACCTTCAATCATAGCACCTCACAAGAGAACCTATCAATTTGCCACCGACTTGTTCGGCGCCCCTTAAGGAAATCTAGCTTCAGTACATTAGTCAACCCAAATGACATAACCAGAAACTTGTCATAACTATAACGAGTTCTGAACGTTGTCCTAGGTACCTCCTTCTTCTTCCTTATTTTCAACCGACTATACCCCGTACACAAATCTATCTTGGAAAAATTCTTTGCCCCTTTCAACTGATCAAATAGATCATCGATCCTGGGCCATGTGTATTTATTCTTAACCGCTAACTTACTCCTCCTACGATAGTCTATATACAAACAGCTCATCTTCTTCCTTAACAACTTCCTAACTTACGTCATGGTTAGACAACATTAATGTTCCAGTGATTTATTACCGTAATTTACTAACTTTGATTTTTAAGAAAACTGAAAATTCACACTTTTCTTATAACAATTTATTAAAGTTCTATGGTTACTTAACTCATTCCTACCGAGATTTTCTTCAAATTCTCTCAACTTTATCGGTAATTATCTACCGATACTTGCCTACTTCTGTTATCCATGAAACCATTTCCACGAATATAATTAACGAAAGTTATTTCCTCCTCATCTACCTTAATGTTTTAAAGGTACTTATAACCCCTTTCAGACAAACTCCTAGATGAGTCTTTCCACATGTTTTACACACTTTGATCCTGCGTTTAGGATCCCCTTGTCCCACTCTAGTATTCCCAGAGTTAAAATTCCTTTCTTTTTGGCATACTGCCACTATTACTGGTATTCTCTATCTTGGTTCGTTCTTCTCCCTCGCTCTCATTCTTTCCCTCTTTGTGGTATTGAGTCAATGCCGCACTACCATCCTTTGCTATAATTACCTTCTCCAGAATGGTCCCATAGGAAACCCTCTGGATCACCGACATCCCACTACAGAGCCAAGGTTTCAGCCCCTGCTCAAACCTACGAGCCTTCATCTCCTCAGTGTCCACTTGGTGTGGAGCAAACCTTGCCAATTTATTGAATTTGGTCGTGTACTGGGGAAATGTTATGTCCCCTAGTTTAAGTTCTGAGAACTTAATCTCCATCCTCCCTTGCATGCTTGTAGGGAAATAATTCTCGAAGAAAACCTTCTTGAATCATTCCCATGCTACCGCATATGTTCTAGCCCCACCCTGGTGAGCCTCCCACCAAAAGTTGGATTCTCCCCTCTCATCATGTAAGTCACAAAAGAAGTCTTTTATACCTCCCTACTTTGTAATAACAAACGCTTTCTCTATTTCCTTTTACCCCTGTATGGGCCTCTATTGGGTCCGTCGTTCCTTTGAACTCCGGCGAACCTACGCTTTTAAACTTTTTAAAGGTAGTCGTTCTGAATACTCTAGATCCTGCGGGTAATCTACCCCCGGTTTAATTTAATGCAGTCGTTAATAAATTAACGAACTCTTGCATAGGGTTGTTCAGACCCCCTTGATTATCATTATGTGATTCCGCTTCCTGATTACGTTGTCTTCTTCTTGGCGGCATTTTTTACTAGAATTTCATTATTATCTATTTACTTACTTCGTTATTATTCGTCGCATACCAACTCATACCATAACAAAGCATATTAAATGAAAACTTCATTATATTCTTATGCTGCTTCATAGTTTGAAACTATTTACAATTTGTTCTCCATAGCCAAAAGCTATTACATCTCTATCCCGCAATTGAACTTCACAAAAGTTGGGATTTACAAAAAGACTACCCTTTTATACAAAAGAGGGTTTTACATCACTACACATATTAATAACTTTAGACTTCTAATAATGCATAACAGCGTCCTCATATTTCTCATTTGTAATCATCGCTACGGTATCCCGACTAATAGTGTGTCGAGTTTGTCCTGACTCAAAGGAATAACAAACAACTTTCAACTTGAAATCCTTATGAGCGCTCTCATGGATGTAAGACATTCGTGCTATCTTCTGGTCCTTCTTTCCCAGTTATTTACGAAGCCCATCGGCCTCGTTCTTATAGTCTCTAGCCTTATTTATCATGAGCACCTTCTCATCATGCTCTGACTCAAAATTTGCTTCAGCAGACTCGTTCGCTATATAAAGAGCACTAATTTCTTCATTCTGTTTCTGCACAACTGTACTCAGTTGCACATTTTTGTCAAGCACTGCCAGATACAATGCTCTCATTACATCTGGAGGTGAGGACTCTAGTGTACGTACCACCATAGTAACTGATGTCACCTCTCTTTCTCCCTCCTCATCGCTCACCATACAAAGGTATGATGATATATCCATATCTCCCTCGGAGTAGTCTTCCTCAGAAAAGTACTCCTCTGTCTCCGACTCCTCTAGAATCACTAATGGTACCTCCGCCACTAACATGGGTACAGACTCCACTCTGTTCACAGTTTCTTCGCTCACCGCGTGTATATCTCTATACATCAAGCTATAGATCGACATCTTACAATAACACATAACATGTTGATTAGTACATAACACTTCATAATATAAACACAAATCACATTTAATTCATTTAGGGTTACTTTCCATCTTTTAAATCTTTCGGTACTGAGTTTCCTCGCTACCTTATTAATTCATTCGTCTTAAGTAAAGCTCAGGTTTACTTTCTTCGGACTTCTCTTCCTTAACGAGGTTATTAGCTTAAGGTTCTTCCCCCCTTAAGTTTTATAACCTAATGCTTTGATACCAACCTGTGACGCCCCCAAATCCGGTCTCTTCCAACCTGACATATGGTGCTCCACGGTGCTACAGTTCACACGAACATTCAATTGAAATGCCTCAAAAGAATGAATATGTCGTATATATATTTCAAACAATACTACCATTCCCCAGGTTCTTTATAACCGTTACATTTGTTCTTGTCATAATATCAAATATTATCATTACAAACATATACTATTACATAGGTAATCTACAAGTTCGCTTTAGCCTTCCCTTTATCCTTGTCGAATCCTTCGGTCCATTCGGTCTAAGCTGCATTCATATGGTTCAAGCAAGAGTGAGCATAATAAGCTCAGCAACTACAACAATTTCATTTTAAAAGCATGCTTCAAACATAGGAATCATATATCTTCAGTAACTAGATAATCGTTACGAAGTACTATCAATAACTTAAAATAGCATTCATTTTCCTTCAAAACGTTTTATCATAACAATATTCAGTAAAACACAAACTCAGGTCCAAGACCATGAGCATTTCATAATTTCATTGAAAAGGACAACCCAGCACGAAGTCCGTAAGTCCGGCAAAGCTTACGAACACTTCTAGGTGATCAGCCTATATTACTCTATGTTGATCAACACTACATCCATTAAACGTGTGTACGTTTAAGTTGTGGCAACCTCACGTGCCCATCGAATACTTGATGAAAATACATTTATTTATTCATATTCTGGCTTACCTTAAATCCGTACCCAATAGTTGGCGTAGGATAGCGTTAAAAATTATATATTGAAAGACTTGTAAATAAATCAATCACTCTATCAAGATTAGTCTAGCCGAGTTAAAACTTGCATCGACTCTTTCTTTAAAATCAAAGATGCATCCCATAACTTGAATAATTTGAAAACTTGGCTAACACGAAGGTTAGACAAGCGTTTAGAAAAACTTGCCTTCAACATCTGCTATAGTAAAATTACTTTTCCTTTGAGTCTTTACGGTCTCTACAACACATAATCACATAACATACTACATTAGGTTATGAATGAACATACATAGTTCCTAAAGAATCTTACCCTTCTTCTCAATCTAATCATGCATTAGATTTGTTATTTATTGGTTCCGGATTTCCGTCGTTCTTTTACATCGTTCTTATCAACTTCTTTCTTTTCTATAACTTAATTGAAATTATTTCATTATTACAACTCGGTTCGAGTTAATTATCCTTCTTCACAGCTTACTAACGTTATTAGGTTATTAATTGACACTTAATCGTCATTGGTTATGTACACTTATTGTACACCGTTCTTGTTTACATTGAATTAACTTTCTTTAACTCTAAGTGATCACACTTGAGTTTTAATTATGACTTAACAATGTTTTATTAAGTCCCTTAGTTATTTACTAAACAATTTCCCTTCATCTTCTACTTGAAACCATACTTTTCTGTCTAGCTTTTAAGGCTGGTGCTGCGGCGCCAGTGTTGCTTTGTTATGTCACTCTGTGGCGTCACCCATTAGGGCTTAACAATCGGACTCGGCGCTGCGGCGCAAGTCGCTTTGTTACTTGTCGCTCTGCGTCACGAGTTTGCAGGGGACTATGGCCACTTTGGCGCTGCGGCACCGGTCATTTAGGCTTGGAGTCGCGACGTGGCACGGACTCTAAGCCACATAAATTTTTGACAGTTTTTCAACTTTGCGAGATTCCCGGACTCGTAACTTCTTCGTTATAAGTCTGAATTGGCTCGTTCAAGAGCCTACGGTTCACAAATCACATACTCTACATGTTCATACAAGAATTTTATCTATTCGACTTCGTTTGCTAAAATTCCACCTATTAGTCCATTTTTAACGAAAACGATAAACGTTCGTGAACGTTCAACGCTCGTTTCTTCATTCTAAGTCGGAACCCGGCCATTTTCGAGTCCGCAACTCTATAATGCCAAATAAGACTTATCTCCATTGAAAACCAACGTTTCCAAGCTCAATATCAAAATTCGACTTCCATTCCGAGAATTTCACGAATTCGACGATTGTCGTCTAATCGTGTGAATTTCAACGAAACTTCGTTACTTAAGATTTGTTCTTCATTTCAAAAGGATTTATTCCCTCATACTAATATATTGACATACATGCTTCATTAACTTATAAACATGATAAGTTATTACTTATTCTGGGTGAGTTTATAACTTATTAAAGTATAAAAATACTTATATTTCCATTTCTCATAACTTATGTCTTCTCTTAATATTACTCATTATGATTAATGACTTTTAACCATTCTTCTTACTTCTTATTATCATACTCACTTTATTAATGAAAACATGTTACAAGTTCTTATACTTTCATTATAAGTTCATAACTTATTTATGATTGAATTACTTATTCATGACTTATACGATTTATTAAGACTTAAGCCCTTTGATTCATTATTCTAACCCCTTCTTAGAATGCTAGTTCTACCAATACCCCTTTCTCTAACAAATGAAGGGAAAGAGAATCATGGTTTAAGAATACTTACTCTTGAATAACACTTGGTTAATCTTTAATCTCCTTCTTGCTTCTTGAAATATGAACTATAGCTTTTCTAGCTTATTATCTCTAACCAATAAGCTCTCAACTTGTGGGATGAAAATATAACAACCAACAAATGAAATACAAAGCTTACTATTTATAGGAAATCCTAAGTTAGGGTAGTTTGGTCATTAATCCATCCACCTCCTTACTATTCCTAGCTTAAGCACTAAGTAAACTTGGCCTCCACAACATTTAGGCATTAAGTTAACTTGTTTAGCACAAATTTTATCCTTTCCTTCCTCGCCACATTTACTTAACCATTAAGTTACTTGTTTTATTACTTTGGATCACCCATGGTTTAAACCATGGGTTTAAACCAACCCATAACCCCATTGGTTCTTACTTTGGGCTTTAGCTTAATTATCTTAACTTATACATTGGGCTTTACATTTAATTCACATTGGACTTAACCATTTCCATACTTGGGCTAACATAATCTTTAACAATACCCACAAATCCATTATAATTGGCTTAAAGTCTTATAACGTATAATTTACGTATTAATCTCGTATTCTATCTCGTATACGTATTCATCGTATATGATATGCTATCATTCATACATACGCTTATTCATTACTTCGTACAATACCTACATATTATACAATCATTACTTAATTCATTGCACGCGCTTTGAATTCCTTCTCGGAAGTCACTTTCCCTAAACGTTAGGTTTTAAGTCCGCAGGTGAAATATTATGTTTTCCATAACTGAAATATTATTGGATATTCTATCTTAGCTCGATATTCCATCGTTACGTATTTTTCGGAAGTTCAAAAATAATTCCCGAGCAGAAATGCGTGAATAGTGTTTTTTAGAAAATTTCTCGGAAAGCTTTTATTTTTATCTTGGAAATTCAAACACTTTAATGCTATTACGTAGCCAAAATCCTGTGACGTTCTGATATGTTTAGGTCATAGAACGACCTTCAATTAGCTTGCTCCCATAAATAATCAATTAAATTCATTTAATCAAATAAAAATTTAATTATCAAAAATCCGATTTTCTCGGGCGTTACATGGGTCATTCTACAGAGTATTCTGCATGGATAGAGGCATAGATTACATTAGATGGGGTTGTATCCTCTGAGCCGGGGATCTATTCTGACAGTGGGGAGTTTAACGTCCACGAATTTGAAACTCCTTATTAATTAAATATGTGATTTAATTTTTTATGAGTTTTCTTTGTGAGTCTATTTAAACCTTATGTGGTTATGTGAACTTATTAAATGATTAAAGGGAGTCACTAATAGTTATTTAAATTGGTGGACTAACCCTAAGAGTTTGATATCAAAGAATTGTTAGGATTCTTAATGATTAAATATTCAATCTATTTGAATATAGTGGCGAGATTTGAACATAATGATTTATGTCAATTGTGGGTATATCACCATTGTAGAAGTTAAATTATCCCAGATGAAACTTATGTGGTTATAGGAATTAGAACTGGCTTGAAGCTAACCTATTTTGACACTGCTAGGGACTAGCGCAGCTACGCCATCCCAGCAGTACAAAATGGCGCAGCTACGTCAGTGTCCTGTCTGAGACAATTAAGTTCTACTATAGGAAATGAAATGGAACACTTTGGGTAATGTGTGACATGCATAGAATCATATAATAAGATACATTATGTTGATATTAGTGTCAAGTAGTGCAATAAAATTAAGTGATTGTTAAACATAAATAATTGAATATCTGTGTATTCCAGAAATTGGGAAAAGAAATTATGTGTGTACACTGGATGTATAATAATGTTATAATATGCCTGTGTGAGTAGTGGAGATAGTTATGAAACTACCCGGACAATAATACATAACTGCGTTATTTTACTACGTGTATTTAATGTACATGGGTTATATAATGTGAGTATCTAAATGCATCCCAAATTTCCTTTGTGTAGTAGTAGTAACACATTTTATTACATTATGGGAATTATAGTGTCCAAACCAAGCCTTAGTTGATCAAGAATGCTGAGATTTCTCTATTATCCCAAAATGAGTGTCACAAAGGACATGAACAGTGAACTAAAAGCTAGTTTACGTAACTTCCATTTGGGCTAAGCTTAGGTAATGATTTATAGGCCATTGGCTGATGGGTGGGTTGTTGAACCACTCCTTAGCAACCAATGTATTCTTTCTTTGCACCTTGAGTTCCAATCTTGGGTAATACCAATGTCTAGTCCATGTTTCTTCTATAAATACAATCTTCAAATTCAGTTTTTGTTGTTTGTTAAGTCTTAGTTAGAGAGTCCTAAGTTGCTGAGCATTGTAGAAGCATTCTCACATTGTAGGAGGTCCAATTCAAGCTAAGAAGGTATAAGTTCTAATTAAATTCTTGAAATGGGTCTTGTTAGTTCTTCAGGAATTTCTTGAATCCATATGTTAATCAATGTGAATTATCATGCCATGATATGTTTATGATATATGTCTACATGTTTGAAGTCTTAATTGATGGAATGGAGCATGTTTAAACTAAAAAGGATCAAAGTGGTTAAGGCTCTGCAAATAGAGTTTGCTTACTATCTCTGATGCAGGCACGTCGCAGCTGCGCCCTATTTGGACTAGGGTGCAGCGCAGCTGTACCGTAACCCAAAATCAGTTCTGTCTCCTGCATGGCATAGTTGTGCCCTATTTGTACTAGGGTGCTTGTAAGTAAATTGTCACAGCCCCTCGAAACCGATTCTTTGGTTTCTGTTTGTGATATGTGTTACTAAATTGATGTTATGACCTATATACATGCCTATAGAGGAGTATAACATGATATGTAAAGCCTTTGTATATGGTATAAAGTAATCAACTTTGATTAGTAAGAAAGTTGTAGCAAAACTTAAAGTTTTAAAAACTAACTTTTAGGAAAACTTATGTTCACAAGTTCTGAACTTACGAGACCATTTACATGACTGATTTGGAACCTAAGTGAGCATGATATATGATTTATAGTGTCTTTATCATGATTCAAACTTAATAGCTTTGTGTTAGAAAATGTTTTAAAGGAAAAGTTGTTATATTGAAGTAATATACATGAATGCTACATGATGTAAGTTCTGGTGTTTAAAGATGTTAAGTATAACTTAATCATGATGATTACATGATTTTTATGTGAGTACTTAGATACTAAAGTAGTAAGATGTCATGTTATAGCTATATTACTCCTAAACATGATTCATATGTATTAAGCATGATGATTACATGATTTTTAAGTTTTAATGACATATAACTTGTAAGTTAAACTTGTGGTATTGAACTCAAGTATGGTCATGTGTTATATGTGAAACTCTAGCATATATATTAAAATGTATGTGTGATTAATGTGTTAGAGTTGGACTGAAGTCAAGAGGGCAAAAGCTAAACCTTGAGTGCGGCGAAGGGACGGTAGCACTTCTGCCCTAAGTCCTAGCTGAGACCCGGTAGCATTGCTGCGCCATCCTGCGATCCTGAATAGATTATTTTTTTTGTCTGAGGTATTAAGGCATGCTTATATGATTACTTACTGTGTAATGTGTGACCAATATGTCATATAATGTGTTGAGAAGCATGCTATGTGATGACTTAATTCTTTTAAGTGTAGACGCATATTAGTTTACACATACTAACTGAAATGATCGACTTGATAACGTTAGGTCGTTTCAACGCAAGTAATTAAAGCTAGATTTTTATTTTAGGTGAGCAAACAGGCAAGTATCTAAACCTTACGCACTACCTTTATTTTGTGCAAATAGGTATATGTTTATGCAAGTTCTTTGAACCCTACTTTTATGAGCAAGTTCCTTGAACCCTACTTTTGTTAAGCAAGTTTCCCTAAACTTACCCTAAATTATTTTGAGCAAGGATCCGAATTTATTATGTTGTAAGTTTCCTAACTTACACAACTTTGAGTTTGTGAAAGTTTTCCTATCCTTCTCATATTGCATTGAGCAGGATATTGTTGAATTGAAAGTTATTCATTTCAGCTTGAATCTTATTCCCAAGCATGCTATTAAGTGGTTTAATTTCCTTACAATTATTCCACATCGATATTATTGATATTCGCACTTAATGCACTTGAGTTCGTACAGTCTTGCACTTGTACATCATTTAAAGTTCAATATTTCTTGAACTATGGTAAATAGAGTCTGAACCTTTGTCCGGTCAGACAAGCCTATTAAGTTTTATAAAAGCGATCCAAACCAATTGATGGTAAGGATTCTTAGACTGAAAGAACACCCCTCTTATGATAGGGGAGTACCCCAGGTATCTAATATAAGATACAACAGAGCAGATTTAAATGTTATGCATATACATAGTGTACGCGAGGCTAATCCATTCAAGTACTTATTCTGTAGCCAGTAACCAAAGGGTCAATTAACTATTGATTTCGTTGGAGTGTTATAGTTCAAAGTCTATTTGACTAGCAGTTATTCTAAAAGCAAACATTGTCCTTGCTTGCGATATTCATATTGTTGAATCCATTTCCAGATATTTTCCATTCATCATGATATATCCTTATTGTTGTATTTAAACTTGTTGAGCAAACTTGTTGCTCATCCTTGCTATATCATGAATATATTGCAGCTAAGCCCGAGACCTCAGGGAAGGAAAAGGGTAAAGGGAAGATGTAGACTAGTGGCAAGAAGCAGATTTTACCTTGTGCTTAGTTTAAATTAATGTTATCTAATATGAAACCTAATATTTACTTTAGGGTATGTTTGTAAGAATATTTTAAGGTTATCAAATCTTTGGACTAGTAACACCTTTTGAATGAATGACGTACGTTTATTATATTTTGCATTTTAGTTATCGTATGTTGTTTAGAGGTGGATGTTTGTAGTTTATCGTGATGACCGAACCGGGGTCAGAGGACCTAGATTTGGAGCTGTCATAGGTTGGTATCAGAGCATAGGTTATAAACGTTAGGAATGCGAAACCTAGGTTATAACCTTAGTAGAAAACTCTAGTAGAGTATGTAAGTGATGGGAGGAGGAAATCCTTCGAGTTTTATTGTAATATTGAAGTGGTTTATTTAAATCAAAAATGATTGATAGACGTCTTAAACTTCTTAATGCTAGCATGAATAGCATGTCATATAAAGCCTAATTATTTCTTCCTTTACTCAGATCATGCCGCCTAGGAGAATTCAGCGAAATCAGAGGGAGGAAGGATCCGTTAACAATGGTGGTGGGGAAAATGTTGATCCAATGCAGAACTTCATTAACTCATTAACGAGGCAATGCAAAATGACCCACTTGATAGCGAGGCGACCCGATGACACTTGGCTAGCTTTAAGGACTTTAAATAGGTAGGACCACCGGAGTTCCGGGGAACCTTGGACCCAATTGAAGCACAAACATGGATAGAAGAAATAGAGAAGGTGTTTGAGGTCGCACGAGTGGCCGAAGCACAGAAGATAAGTTTATCCACTTTCATAATGAAGGGCGAAGCTAATTATTGGTGGAAAGCCAATAAGGGTTGAGCAGATGAAGGAGTTATTCCTTGGGATAGGTTAAGGAGATATTCCTTGAGAATTACTTCTCAGAGAATACGTAACAAGATATGGAAGTTAAGTTTCTGGAACTGAAGCAAGGTAATATGTCTGTCGCAGAGTACGCGGCAAGATTTAACGAGTTGGCTCGATTCGCTTCACATCAGGTTAACACGGAGGCCAAGAAGGCAAGGAGGTTTGAATTAGGACTGAAACCATGGGTGCAGAAGGCAGTGGTTATGTTGAAGATCAAGACTTACTCTAATCTTTTGGAAAGGGCTATCATTGCCAAACGAGGCAATGAGGCCATCGCTCGATTCAAACAAGAGAAGAAGACCGGTCAGGACGGTCAGAAAGGGGGAAGCAGCGGAGGCAGCAACCCCAACAAGCGTAAATGGACGGAGAGTCAATCCTTTGGAGGTAATAAGTCTGGAGGGGAGGCTAAGAAAAGTATGAAGTGCAACAACTGTGGGAGGAATCACTCGGGGGAGTTCATGATGGGAAAGAGTGTTTATTATCATTGTGGACAACCAGGGCACATGGCTCCTCAGTGTCCGCATAAGCAGAAGGGAGGGATGTAACGTCCATGAATTTGAAACTTCTTATTAATAAAATATGTGATTTAATTTTTTATGAGTTTGCTTTGTGAGTCTATTTAAACCTTATGTGGTTATGTGAACTTATAAAATGATTAAAGGGAGTCACTAATAGTTATTTAAATTGGTGGACTAACCCTAAGAGTTTGATATCAAAGAATTGTTAGGATTCTTAATGATTAAATATTCAATCTATTTGAATATAGTGGCGAGATTTGAACATATTGATTTATGTCAATTGTGGGAATATCACCATTGTAGAAGTTAAATTATCCTATATGAAACTTATGTGGTGATAGGAATTAGAACTGGCTTGAAGCTAACCTATTTTGACATTGCGGGGGCCGTAAGAATTCTTATTTCCTCCTGAAGATAAAAATAAGCAATTGCAAGCTTGATGTCCATCTCTGAGACAGTTAAGTTCTGCTATAGGAAATGAAATTGAACACTTTGGGTAATGTGTGACATGCATAGAATCATTTAATAAGATACATTATGTTGATATGAAGTGTCAAGTAGTGCAATAAAATTAAGTGATTGTTAAGCATAAATAATTGAATATCTGTGTATTCCAGAAATTGGGAAAAGAAATTATGTGTATACATTGGATGTATAATAATGTTATAATATGCCTATATGAGTAGTAGAGATAGTTATGAAACTGCCCGGAAAATAATACTTAACTGTGTTATTTTACTACGTGTATTTAATGTACATGGATTATATAATGTGAGTATATAAATACATCCTAAATTTCCTTTGTGTATTAGTAGTAACACATTTATATTACATTATGGGAATTATACTGTCCAAACCAAGCCTTAGTTGATCAAGTATGCTGAGATTTCTCTATTGTCCCAAAATGAGTGTCACAATGGACATGAACAGTGAACTAAAAGCTAGTTTACGTAACTTCCATTTGGGCTAAGCTTAGGTAATGATTTCTAGGCCAATGGCTAATGGATGGGTTGTTGAACCACTCCTTAGCAACCAATGTATTCTTTCTTTGCACCTTGGGTTCCAATCTTGGGTAATACCAATGTCTAGTCCATGCTTCTTATATAAATACAAGCTTCAAATTTAGTTTTTGTTGTTTGTTAAGTCTTAGTTAGAGAGTCCTAAGTTGCTGAGCATTGTAGAAGCATTCTCACATTGTAGGAGGTCCAATTCAAGCTAAGCAGGTATAAGCGTTCTAATTAAATTCTTGAAATGGGTCTTGTTAGTTCTTGAGGAATTTCTTGAATCCATATGTTAATCAATGTGAATTATCATGCCATGATATGTTTATGATATATGTATACATGTTTGAAGTCTTAATTGATGGATTAGAGCATGTTTAAACTAAAAGGGATCAAAGTGGTTAAGGCTCTGCAAATAGAGTCCACATCTTGCCTCTCGATGCAGAGGCACTGACGGCAATTGCGCCCTATTTGTACTAGGGTCTGCGTGGCATTCTGCTACCCACACACCCTCGAACTAGTTGCTGGTTTTTATTTGTGATATGTGTTACTAAATTGATGTTATGACCTATATACATGCCTATAGAGGAGTATAACATGATATGTAAATCCTTTGTATGTGGTATGAAGTAATCAACTTGGATTAGTAAGAAAGTTATAGCAAAACTTAAAGTTTTCAAAACTAACTTTGATGAAAACTTATGTTCACAAGTTCTGAACTTACGAGACCATTTACATGACTGATTTGGAACCTAAGTGAGCATGATATATGATGTATAGTGTCTTTATCATGATTCAAACTGGATAGCTTTGTGTTAGAAAATGTTTTAAAGGAAAAATTGTTATATTGAAGTAATATACATGAATGCTACATGATGTAGGTTTTGGTGTTTAAAGATGTTAAGCATAACTTAATCACACATGATATGAGTTCTAAAGTTGTCTTGTATGTGTATATTGCATCATTCGGGCTAAAAGGATTTCAAAGACAACCTTGGACATATTTTCAAACATAAGTTATATATTATGTGAGTACTTAGATACTAAAGTAGTAAGATGTCATGTTATAGCTATATTACTCCTAAACATAATTCATATGTATTAAGCATGATGATTACATGATTTTTATATTTTAATCACATATAACTTGTAAGTTAAACTTGTGGTATTGAACTCAAGTATGGTCATATGTTATATGCGAAACTCTAGCATGTATGTTAAAATGTATGTGTGATTAGTGTGTTAGAGTTGGACTGAAGTTAGGAGAGCAAAAGCTAAACCTTGAGTGCGCTAAGGGACAAAGCATTCTTGTGAGTCCCTAAGCTTTAGACCAGTAGCAATCTTGCGCCATCCTGTAGTCATAAATAGATTCTATTTTTGGTCTGAGATATTAAGGCATGCTTATATGATTACTTACTTTGTAATGTGTGACCAATATGTCATATAATGTGTTGAGAAACTTGCTATGTGATGACTTGATTCTTTTAAGTGTAGACGCATATTAGTTTACACATACTAACTGAAATGATCGACTTGATAACGTTAGGTCGTTTCAACGCAATAAATTAAAGCTAGATTTTTATTTTAGCTGAGTAAACAAGCAAGTATCTAAACCTTACGCACTACCTTTATTTTATGCAAATAGGTATATGTTTATGCAAGTTCTTTGAACCCTACTTTTATTGAGCAAGTTCCTTGAACCCTACTTTTGTTAAGCAAGTTTCCACAAACTTACCCTAAATTATATTGAGCAAGTATTCAAATTTATTATGTTGCAAGTTTCCTAACTTACACAACTTTGAGTTTATGAAAGTTTTCCTATCCTTCTCATATTGCATTGAGCAGGATATTGTTGAATTGAAAGTTATTCCTTTAAGCTTGAATCTTATTCTCAAGCATGCTATTAAGTGGTTTAATTTCCTTACAATTATTCCACATCGATATTATTGATATTCGCACTTAGTGCACTTGAGTTCGTACAGTCTTGCACGTGTACATCATTTAAAGTTCAATAATTCTTGAACTATGGTAAATAGAGTTTGAAACTTTGTCCGGTCAGACAAGCCTATGAAGTTTTATAAAAGCTATCCAAACCAATTGATGGTAAGGATTCTTAGACTGAAAGAACACCCCTCTTATGATAGGGGAGTACCCCAGGTATCTAATATAAGATACAACAAAGCAGATTTAAATATTATGCATATACATAGTGTATGTGAGGCTGATCCATTCAAGTACTTATTCTGTAGCTAGTAACCAAAGGGTCAATTAACTATTGATTCCATTGGAGTGTTATAGTTCAAAGTCTATTTGACTAGCAGTTATTCTAAAAGCAAACATTGTCCTTGCTTGCGATATTCGTATTGTTGAATCCATTGCCAGATATTTTCCATTCATCATGATATATCCTTATTGTTGTATTTAAACTTGTTGAGCAAACTTGTTGCTCATCCTTGCTATATCATGAATATATTGTAGCTAAGCCCGAGACCTCAGGGAAGGAAAAGGGTAAAGGGAAGATGTAGACTAGTGGCAAGAAGCAGATATTACCTTGTGCTTAGTTTAAATTAATGTTATGTAATATGAACCCTAATATTTACTTTAGGGTATATTTGTAAGAATATTTTAAGGTTATCGAATCTTGGGACTAGTAACACCTTTTGAATGAACGACGTACGTTTATTATATTCCGTATTTTATTTATCGTATGTTGTTTAGAGGTGGATGTTTGTAGTTTATCAAGATGACCAAACCGGGGTCAGAGGACCCTGATTTGGGGCTATCACAGGGAGCCCATTGATGACACTGATTCTCCCACTGAAGAGGAGCTATTCGCTGGGTTGACAGCAGTTCTGATTGATTCTCCAAGTATGACTGCTACTATGACCCCGCATTCTGTAGAGTATTTAGTGTAAAGTCTGCATCTGATGACATATGAGAGAGATCAGGCTAGGGCCTTAATGTTGACCGCTCTTGCTAGGAGAGATGACGCTCTAGTAGAGAGATGATGCCTTAGCTCATAGAGATACCGTTGTTGTTGAGCGAGATGAGGCCAAATCATCTAAAGATGCAGTTATGGATGAGCGGGATGGCGCTATATCTTCCTGAGATGCCGCTATTACAGATAGTACTGCATTGAGGTCCCATATTACTGATATCATTACAGAGATGAGCACGTTCTTTAATGAGCATAGTGTCACCATACAGATGGTTGTAGATCTCTTGGCTCGTGTTGATACCCTAGGGCAGGAACTTACAGCATTACCATCTTCTTCTGAGAGGGATGCCATATTGGATTTAATAGCGCGCATATACACTGATTTGTAGATGGGCTTGGATTTTCCTGCACAAACTAGCTTAGCCATTTTTGTCATGTATAGTACGCATTGTATATATCAAACAGTATTATATATGGCAGGGAAATATATTTTGATGCATTTCCCTTTTAGTTATGCCTTGATATTTGCATGTTTCTCCAGGGCTTGTGATCTTGATGTATTATGAACTCCCCCGTGATGGATGGACATTGAGATGTCTCATGATCTTTCAAAATGGATCATTGATCAGTGTATATTCCCTACCCTTTGGTGTCTTGGGACTGGTTATGTATGTGGTTATGGAGAGGAGTGTGGCTTTCCTCTCTGAGGTTGACTGCCCAACAGATGGTCAGTCAACCATCTGTTGGGCAGTTCCATCTCTTATGGGGGAGCCCAGGTAGTTCCATCTCTTATGTATTGGTGTTTCTCTTTGAGGACTCAACCGCAGCTTAGATGGTCGTTGATTCTCCCATTGGTGTGGGGAGACCAGGTAGTTACATCCCTTTGGTCTAAGCTAATGATGTATGGTTTGAAGGATGATCCCAGTACCATTGACAAGTTTTTTTTTGGTATAGGTGAGACCGAAATATGAATGGCTGCCTACGTACTCCCATTGATGAGGGGAGATCAGGTCTGCGTAGTTCGAACCTAGCGTGAAAAGGTTCAAAGTTGTAAGTGGTGAAAAGGGTGTAGAGATGTTTTTGTTTTTTTTTTTTTCTTGTAGTTAAACTGGACCATAAAAATGGCAGCCTACGTACTCCCATGTATTGGGGAGATCAGGTCTATGTAGTTTGCTACGTGTACAAGATAGACTGCAGATGAAAAGTTTGATCCCTGGTGGGACAAACTGAAGGTGTGAAATGTTTAATCCCTAGTGGAACAAAACTAAAAGTGTGAAAGGTTTTGAAAAAACTTGAGTTGAGTGATGGATCTGATAATCTAAAACAAGGTTGCTGGTTGAAAGGTGTGTTTGTCCCTGATGGGGAAAACGTATGCAAAGAAAGGTTGTATGAGAGAGGTTTTGAAAACCTGAACTGATTGGGGATCTGATGATTCAAACCCAGGATGTTGGTTTGCTGGTAACTTTAGACATAGTACCATTTCACGGTGTCCAAGTTAATGAGTTGTGGAAATTCATCGCCATCCATTTCTTGTAATCTGAGGGCTCCTCCTGTCAATACCTCCTTGACAACAAACGGGCCTTCCCAGTTAGGGGCGAATTTTCCTTTGGATTGATCTTGGTTGGTAAGAATTTTCTTCAAGAACAAGTCATGCTCCTTGAATTGACGTAGCCGTACTTTTCTGTTGTAGGATCTAGCAATCCTCTGTTGGTATAACTTACCATGGAAGATGTTTGTGGCCCAACTTTCATCTATTAGAGACAATTGGTGGTACCTATCTTGTAACCATTGGTCTTCATCCAGCTGAGCGTCTATCAACACTCTGAGGGATTCCATTTCCACTTCTATGGGGAGCACTACTTCCATGCCATAGGTTAATGAGTAGGGGGTTGCCCCAGTGGAAGTGCACATTGACATTCTGTAGGCTAATAGTGTAAGAATTCGAATTTTCAGAAAATATTAAAATAAGAATTTAGTAGATAAAATTCTTAAAGCATGAGATGGGTTCGAATAAGAATATATATATATATATATATATATATATATATTTATGTGATATGAGGTATGTCGTATTGGTTTACATAGGGTAATATGAACTATGTAATAAGTGGTGTTGTGTTTAATAAATATATATCGTTATTATATATTTGTTATAAATTGTAGAGATGAATTAATATGAAGATGGGTAGAAATTTATCTATTTATGTTAAATAATTTATGTGAAATTATTTTATAATAGTAAGTTGGTGACATTAAATATCTTTGATAATCACCAATTTCTTGAGTGTATGTACAAGTAAGTATCAAGTCTAAGGCAGTACAACCGTACTCTTTAATGGTGTATGTATATGAGTTGGGCTAAACAATTCCTTCAGAGAGCGGAGGTATATACGAATTAGTAACCGATCTAACTCACTGTGAAAGCAGTGTAGACGAGACGAAAACTAATTTGTTGGTTGTTTGTGTGACGCCCCCAAATCTGGGTGTCTTCTAACTAGACAGATGGTGTTACACGGTGCTACAGTTCACACAAACATTCAATTGAAATGCCTCAAAAGAACGAATATGTCTTATATGTGACGCCCCCAAATCTGGATATCTTTCAACCCGACAGATGGTGCTCCACGATACCACAATCCATACAATCATTCCATTGAGATAACAACAAAATGAGTGTAATTACTATCTTTGTATTACATTTGTAATAAATCCTTTCCCAAGTTCATAACCGAATACATTTGTTGTTCTTCATAAGTATATTACATACAAATATACTAGTCTATTACAGGACGATTAATTGTCCATCTTAGCCTTGCCTTTATCTCTCTTAGAACTCTTAGTTCGTTCGGCTTTAGCTGCAAACATATGGTTAAAGAAAGAATGAGCATAACTAGCTCAGCAAGTCTTAACAAAGAATTATATGAATATCACTCTAACAATTTCATGCTTTAATTCCATATCTGAACAATTATCTATGAAGCACTATGAAACATTTGACTAGTACTTCCTATAACAACAATTCCAAAGTATATATAGTATCTTAGGATTGATGAACCGGTCAATAGACCATGAACATACTCTTTTCGTTTTCATACTTGAAAAGGATATCCGGCACTAAGGCCATCCACCCATCTTTACTTACGAGCACTTCTAGGTGATCAGCCTATTGTACTCTATGTTGATCAACACTCTTACATTAAACGTATTTACGTTCAACATTTGGCAACCTCGCGTGCCCATCGAATAATCGATGAAAAATACTTTTGTTTGTACATAGAAAAACTTACCTTTACATCCGTACCAAATACTTGGCATATGATAGCGTTAACAGTTCTATATCGAAAGACTTGTAAACAAATCAATCAACTCTTCAGTACTTGTCTAGCCAGGATAAAATAGGCATCAACTCTTTCCTTATTTACCATTCATGCATCATATAACATGCATCACGTAAAAACTTGGCTAACACGAAGGTCAGACAAGCGTTAAGAAAGACTTGCCTTCAAGCGTCTTCGAATTTATAATTCAACTATTCTCAGTCTTTACATGATCTACATGATACATATACATAGCACACTATAATTAGTTATCAAACAAACTAACCTTACGATTCTAACCAACTTCTTTCTCTTCTACGTTTTATTTGAATTAACTCCGTTAATAAAGTCAAGTCAACTTTCTATACTTCGTTACGTTTCATTAACGTTCTTACATCCTTAAACGACATTCGATCATTACTGGTTAACTAACAACGTTGAACGTCATTCATGGTTCATTTATTACGTCTTTATGTTCTTCGTTTAATTATTATTAAACCTTACTAGATCTTCTTACATTAACATCTTCTAAGTGAGTTAAGGTAAGTCTTATAATGTATATTAAGTACCTTCATTGTCTTACATTAAGTCAACGTCCAAAATGGAATGAAAACCAACTTGGTCAACACTTTTCTACTGCCGGCACTGTGGTGCAACATCCTATGCATTCTAGTGGTGCTGCGGTGCCACTCTCCAGAAGTTTTGCCCGGACTCGGTGCTGCGGCGCGAGTCCATGTACAAACTCTCGCACTGCGGCGCGAGTCTCCAAACCTTTTTATTTTTTCCCGGCCATAATCGGCTGCTGTGGTATGGTAGAAAACACGGGGTTTGGTGGCTGCTTTTAAACTCCGGCACCGCTTAGCCAAAATAGTTTGGTTTCTTAACGAACCTCCCGGCTTCCTAATTTGTTCGTTTTACATCTAAATTGACCCATTCAAATTCCTACAAGTCACAAATTACATCCTTTACGTGTTCGTATAAGAATTTCACATTTTCGAATCCGTTAATTCGGAATTCACCTTTGAGTTCATTTTTAAGCGTTCGTTTAACGTTTTCGTCTGTTCAATACTCATTTTCTTCCTTATAAGTCGGAATGCGATGATTCTTTCGCCAACGACTCTTAATTTCCTTATCTCACGTGTTGACATTGGAAACCAACGTTTTCAAGTCACACGATAACTTTTGACCTTTAATCCGGACTTTATACGTTTTCGACGTTTAACGTCTATTTCCGCAAAATCCGTCATAACTTCGTTACTAATTTTCTCTAATCCAAATCACATGGAATACTCCATGGACTTCATATCTACATCCTAACCAAGCAATAGGCACAATCCTTAGCTATATCGATTCTTAAACGTTCATTCAAAACTAAGTTCACGTTCAAGACTTTTTATGGCTTTAACTCACGTACTTACGATTTCTATTTGGTCATGACCTATCAATGATTTGGTCATTACTAGGCCGCCTTATCTCTCCTCAATAAAAATGCTCCACCCATCTACGATTCTTCTATGAGAAAGAAATCGAAAAAGATGAAGATTACGGTTTATGAGAATTTACCTTTGAAGTAGTTAACGTTCTTCATAAACGTCTAATGGTTTGCTTAGAAGTAGAAGGATTATAAGTTTCTAGCTCTTTTCTCTCTCTCAAATATGTTGGACAAGCTTTTTAAAACCACTAAAATGCAACTTAAGCCTTGTATATATTGAAAACCAAATGAGGGGTAAAATAGTCCAATTCTCCACCTCCTTACATATTTACCACTTTCTCACCAAGTAAAATACTTGGTGACCAAGTGTTAATCTTGCCTTGCACACCAAGTGGTCGGCCCACCATGCCCATGGGTCATCCCCATGGGTTTTACCCATCCCACGACCCGTCGGTTCGACCCACGATTTAATTCTTTGGATTGGGCTTGGGCTTTAACCAATCTAATATTGGGCCTTCACTTGGGCTTGTATACTTAATTCATTGGGCTTAATATTAATCCAAGTCCAATTGGATTGGATAAAATCCTTAACTCATACTCTAATAATACAACTCGTATTCTACGCATATTACTCATGTATTCTCTTCATATAATATTCATATAATAATCGTATTATACTTCGTACTATTCTTCATACCATACTCATATACATACTAGTATAATACTCATATTTCATAAGTATAATAATCGAAATGACTATACGCATTACATTTCCCTTTCGGAAACCTCTTTCACAAACCCTTAGGTTTTTAAGTCCGCAGGCGAAAACTTCGTTTGCCATAATTGAATTATTATTGGATATTCCCTACTTTCATCGTATTCTATCATTACGCGTTTCTCAGAATCTAAAACCCTAGCTCCGAACGAAATCGGATGAATAGTGTTTTTACACAAACATTCTCGAAAAACCTTCGTTTTCGTCTTAATACTTCACAACCATTTATTCTAGGACAAAATCAGAATACTAACCATATCTGCACATTATAGGTCATAAAACGACCTTTGAACATCTTACTCACATAATAACTCAATTAAATTCATTTAATCCACATAATCAAATAAAATTTTAATTCATTGAAAATTCAAAATTCTCAGGCGTTACATTCTTCCCTCATTATAAGGATTATGTCCCCAGAATCTCGCTACTCTTACATAAACAAATGATTAAACTTTTCCTTCATTTTACTTTCGAGCTCCCACGTTGCTTCTTCAGCATCGTGGTTACTCCAAATTACCTTTACTGAAGGTATCACTTTATTCCTCAAGACTTGTTCCTTCCTATCAATAATCTGAATCAGAATCTCTTCATAAGTTAATTCTTTTTCTGCATGAATAGATTCATATTCTATTACGAGTTTGTAGTCCAGTTTATAAGGATGCAACACAGACATGTGAAACATATTGTGTATTCATTCCATTTCTGGAGGTAAGGCTACTTTATAAGCTACTTCTCCTATCCTTCTTAAAATCTCAAAAGGTCCTACAAACCTCGGACTTAACTTCCCTTTCTTTCCAAAATGAATCTTCCCTTTCCAAGGCGATACTTTTAGAAAAACATAAGACCCTACTTCAAACTCCCTCTTCTCTCGATGAGGATCTGCATACTTCCGTTGTCTATCCTGAGCCGCTACTAATCGAGCTCTTATCAGCTTCACCATGTCTGCCGTTTGTTGTACCATCTCAAGTCTCAACATTCGACGTTCACCTACTTCATCCCAACAAAGTGGTGTTCTGCACTTCCTCCCATACAACGCTTCATAAGGCGGCATGCCTATACTAGCGTGAAAACTGTTGTTGTAAGCGAATTCTACCAAAGGTAGATGTTCGTCCCAACTTCCCCAAAAATCCATCACGCAAGATCTTAACATATCTTCTAGTGTTTGAATTGTCCGTTCGCTTTGTCCATCCATCTGTGGATGATATGCCGTACTCAATCTCAACTGCGTTCCCATTTGCTCTTGCAAACTCCTCCAAAAGTTTGACGTGAATCGTGGGTCATGATCGGACACAATCAAAATAGGTACTCCATGTCTAGAAATGATTTCCTTAACATAAAGCTTAGCTAACTGCTCTAGGTTATACCTAACTCCTATTGGTAGAAAATGAGCCAATTTAGTTAACCGATCCACTATTACCCAAATAGCATCGTATTCTTTTCTCGTCAATGGAAGTCTTACCACAAAGTCCAAGGTGATATGCTCCCATTTCAACTTCAAAATCTCCTGTGGTTGTATCAATCCACTCGGTCTTTGGTGTTCAGCCTTAACTTTCTGACAAGTTAAACACTTACTAACATATTCTGCAATCTCCATCATCATGTTCGACCACCAAAAGTTCTGACGAAGGTCTTGATACATCTTAGTACTACCAGGATGTATCGAGTACCTCGAACTATGGGCCTCACACATAATCTCTTCTTTCAGCTCGGAACTATTTGGAACCCAAATTCTTCCTTCAAAATGAAGTAAACCTTCTTTATCAAGGTTATACTTAGTCTTCACATCATCCTTCACTATCTGTTTCACACGATCGTATTCTTCAATACTTATCTGTACTTCCTTAACCCATTCCACTATCGTTGGTCGAGTCTCTATTGAGAATAACATCTCTCCTGTTTCACATGGCAACTTACCTTCTAATTCCATCCTGGCCAACTCCGTTATCAACCCATTCTGAGTCGTTAACATTGACAACTTTTCTCTACCCTTCCGACTTAACGCATCGGCTACTACATTCGCCTTTCCCAGATGATATAAGATATCACAGTCATAATCTTTTATCAACTCTAACCACCTTCTCAGCCTTATATTCAACTCCTTCTGTGTGAAGATATATTTTAGACTTTTATGGTCCGTGTATATCTCACACCTCTCCCCGTATAAATAATGTCTCCATATTTTTAAAGCAAACACTACAGTTGCCAGTTCTAGGTCATGAGTAGGATATACCTTCTCATAATCCTTTAACTGACGTGACGCATACGCAATAACTTTGACATGCTGCATAAGCACGCAACCTAGTCCTCTATACGAAGCATCGCAATAAACTACAAAATTCCCCGTATCATCTGGTAAAGATAATACAGGTGCCTCACTCAACCTCCTTTTTAGCTCTTGAAAACTACGCTCACACTTTTCTGTCCACTCGTACTTCACCGACTTCCTTATCAGATTTGTTCAATGGAGTAGCTAATTTAGAAAAGTCCTGAATGAACCTTCTATAGTATCCCATTAACCCCAGAAAACTCCTAACCTCGGTTGGCATTTTCGGTTGCTCCCACTCCTTCACCGCTTCCACTTTCGCTTGATCTACGGATATGCCATCTTTGTCTATAACATGTCCTAGAAATTGCATTCGTTCGAGCCAAAATTCACACTTAGTGAATTTCGCATACAACTTCTCCCTCCGTAGTGTTTCCAACACTATTCTTAGATGTTCAACATGATCTTCTGGAGTCTTGGAATAGACTAGAATATCGTCAATGAACACTACGATAAACTTATCCAAACACTGTTTGAACACTCTGTTCATCATATCCATGAATGCGGCTGGCGCATTCGTCAACCCAAACGACATAACCAAAAACTCGTAATGCCCATAACGAGTTCTGAACGCCGTCTTAAGTATATCTTCCTTCCTCACTTTCAGTTGATGATACCCCGTGCACAAATCTATTTTAGAAAAATACTTCGCTCCTTTTAACTGATCAAATAGATCATCGATCCTGGGCAATGGTTATTTATTCTTAATCGTTAACTTGTTCAACTCTCGATAGTCGATACAAAGTCATAATGATCCGTCCTTCTTCCTTACAAACAATACCGGTGCTCCCCACGGAGACACACTCGGTTGAATGTACTTCCTATCTAACAGTTCCTGTAACTGAACCATTAACTCCTTCATCTCAACTGGCGCCATCCTATATGGTGCCTTTGAAACTGGTGTCGTACCCGGCAACAAATCAATCATAAATTTTACATCCCTATCCGGTGAAATACCGGGTAACTCCTCTGAAAACACAACCGCGAATTCTTGAACCACCGCTATCTGTTCCAATGATGTTCCCACTATTTGGGTATCCACCACATGACACAGATAACCCTTACACCCCTTTTTCAACATCTTCCTAGCTTGTGTCATGGTTAGACAACAAGAACGTCTCGGTGATTTATTTCCATAAAACACCACCTCAGGTTTCTTAGGAAGCCTCAGGTTTACACTCTTTCTATGACAATCTATTATCGCTCTATAGTTAATTAACCAATCCATACCGAGAATCACATCGAATTCTCTTAATCTTATCGGTAAAAGATCTACCGATAATCTATTACCCTTGATATCTACAAAACAATTCTTATGAATATGTTCAATGGGAATTATCTCCTCGTTTGCTACCTTAACGTCTAAAGGCATTTCTAATTTTTTAGGATTTAATCTCAATTGCTGAGTAAATCCACATGCTATAAAACAACAAGCAGCACCCGAGTCAAATAGCACGTAAGCATTTATTTCGTTGGACCGAATGATACTCTACATTACATCCGCTTGATGCAAATTGCATCTTGGACCGTCATATTAAATGTTAGGGTTAATGGTCTACCCAATGATGGTGTTGGTCCAGTAATGGCCAAATTACCACTACCAGAACCTTTACTACCCTCCGTCCCCTTCTTCTGGCAATTTCTTGCCATGTGGTCTACCAACCCATAAACAAAACATCCCCGGCTTTTCTTAGGATTAGGACAGTTGGGAGATATGACCCTCCTGCCCACAATTATAACAACCGCTCTTCCCCTTCAGACAGACTCCCTGATGAGTCTTACCGCATGTCTTACATGCCTCTATCCTCCGTTTAGGATCCCCTTGTTTTGCCCCAGTATTTCCAGGGTTAAAATTCTTCCGTTTAGGCACATTGCCACTACCATTGGCAACTTCTGCCTTATTTCTTCCCTCTCCCTTATTCTTATTCTTTCTATCTTTGTGGTATTAGGTCAACGCCTCGCTACCACCCTCCGCTATTATCGCCTTTTCCAGAATGGACCCGTAGGAAGCACTCTGAAAAATTGATATCCTACTATAGAGTCAGGGTTTTATGCCCTGCTCAAACCTACGAGCCTTCCTCTCCTCCGTGTCTACTTGGTGTGGAGCAAACCTTGCCAATTCATTGAATTTGGTCGTATATTGGGGAACAGTCATGTCCCCCTGCTTAAGTTCTAAGAACTTAATCTCCATTCTCCCTTGTATGCTAGTAGGGAAATAGTTCTCGAAGAATACCTTCTTCAACTGTTCCTGTCGACGTCGGGATTTTTGGGTGTCCCTTTCCGTTACTTGTTCTTTGGTGTTCTCATTTTAGGTGAGATTTGTTTGAAAAAACAAGTGAAAAAGGTCCAACATGTATGATGTCGATTTATGGACCGATAAGAGTCGCAAGTTGGTTTTTTAAATGGTTGTACCAACACAACCGAGAAAAAAGGTTTATATATTGACCCGAAGGTGTCACACTAATATACTGGTCCTGAAAACCGAGATTCGTTTAGGGTCCGGGGACTTGGTTATGCGGGGGGAAGGTGTTAGGCACCCCCCGACATCCGTGTTACCATGGTGACCGCCTCTTTTCAAGAAACTATTATCTGAGTGTGTGTGTGTGTGGGTCAATATGATATAATTTGGAAGTTGTGCGAGGCCTCGTTCGAACCTATATACACAGGGTTTGAATTTATGTAAAAATTCAGTTTTAGCAAGATATGGCAGTGATATTTTATAAAAGAGGTTTTTTCAAACCCTGATGCTCAATAGGAATTGAGACCTTTTACACTCCCATTTTTATTAAGTGATCGGCTTGGTTGATTTTATTTGACGGATGCAAGGCATCCGTACGAAAATAATATATACAAAAATTAATGCTGACTTCCTCGTGGGTATGAAAATCATCTGAGGAAATTCAAACACCGCAGAATAATTTACAAGCTACTTGCAGCTGAAAAAATGTCCATCACGGGAACCGAATCTAGATCCAATGGGATGAATCTGTGATCACATGATTCCTAAAGGCGCCTGAGAATCTTTGCAATTTGTATGAAAACAATAGCAGGTATATATATATAAACGGTAAATATATATATACAGACATGGTCACCAACCACGAAGCACCTCCATGGGGGATCAGAAATGTAAATAAAGTTGTAAGAGCGATCAACTGCCACGAAGGAAACTCCAGGCAGGACGAATATAAAAATATATATATGTATATATATATATATAAAAAATTAAAAGCATATAGGATATAAAATTGGGCTCATCGAATGTAGTTCGACCATACAGTATATATATATATATATATATATATATATATATATATATATATATATAAGCGAGTAAATGCACTTTGATATAAAACACGTGCTCATCGAATGAGTTTGACACACGTTAATATATATATATATATATATATATATATATATATATATATATATATATATATATATAAAAGCAATAAACGCTCCGCATCAAGTCTAGGCTCATCGAACAAAGTTTGACACATAGTTCATATATAAATATATATATATAGAAAAGCAAGTAAACGCTCCAGACCGAAGTCTAGGCTCAATCGAGGCATAACTCGATAATATTAGTAAATATATATATACAGACTGGAATGAAACCACGGAACAAAGTCTGGGCAAAAGCAAGCAACAAGACTCTCAACGTGTAAAAGGGTGCGTGCAAAGATGAAAAGAAAGACTCTAAAGTGTGTGAGAAGGCTTACAGCTAACTGCTAAAAAAGGCTTCTATATCTTTAGAGTGGGTAAACACTGACTTTTGTGTGTACAAAAGGGGCTATATATGAGCCCACGGGTGTTTAAAAGTGGGAAATACACTGTATGGGCGAGAGCAGAGCGAATTGTGCAGGGTTTCCCCGTCTTTTTCTCTTAGAAAATCAACACCCCAAGCCCTCTATTTATAGGCATATGAGCCAGCAGTGTACTGCTACCGAGCCATGAGTATGCAGAGGCAAACCCGGGTTGGCCCGGGTTTGTTGGGTCGGGTCGTCTCGAAGTACGTGCACTTAAGCACTGTAATGTCCACTCGGTTTTTTAGAAGTGCAATCCGGGCATCCGTTTGAGGTATACAGGAAGGGTGTGTGCAAAGACGAAGAGAAAGACTCTACAGTGTGTGAGAAGGCTTACAACTGACTACTAAAAAAGGATTCTATATCTTTAGAGTGGGTAAACATTGGCTTTTGTGTGTACAAAAGAGGCTATATATGAGCTCGCAGGTGTTTAAAAGTGGGAAATACACTATATGGGCGAGTGCAGAGCGAAATGTGCAGGGTTTCCCCGTCTTTTTCTCTTAAAAAATCAGCACCCCAAGCCCTCTATTTATAGGCATATGAGTCATGAGATGTACTGCTGGTGAGCCGCAGTGTGTGAAGAGGCAACCCGGTTGGCCGGGTTTGTCGGCCAATCGTCTCGAAGCACGTGCACTCGAAATCTTTAAATGTCCACTCGCTTTTTAGAAGTGCAATTCGGGCATCTGTTTGAGGTATATAGGACCTATTTCGGACCGCCGTTGTCGAGAGTTGTACGATGGCATGGGATTAGAGCTTGTGCGAAGTCATTAAAGATGGGACGATTGAAAGTAGTATGCACACAAGCCAATCATGTTTGATGATAAAGCATATACTTTGTAACAATCTTATTCATTTATTAATAAAAAGTATTAATTTATTAAAGGCTTTTAAATTATCTACATGATGCTATTTTATAATATGTGATAAACCCATAGTTTTAAGCAATGCTTTTAGAATAATGATGATGATCATTCTAATGAGATCTAAATTCTTAGAAAGCATAAAACTAAAATAGTTCCCAATCATTGGATTACTAAATTGGGGATTAGTGAATCCGGATAGATTGGTACATACGTTGCTTGCTCATTGGATGAGGATGATTGATCTCATGATCATTTGTGTGGAGACACTAAAGCAAGTATGTAGGTGCTTATTAGAGAATAAGTTCACTGAACGTGGCTCGCTAAGGAATACCTAATGGAGTTTTATTTGCTGTCAATAGGAATTCTCAGTAGTGATAGTAGTACAAGTAATCCTTGGACTTGAGATCATCATAGTATCTTGTGTATGATGAGTTATACTTTGACTTATTCCTTAAGACCCTTAGGGTATATATCAAAGGGTATGCTTGGGTATAATAAGTTGTACATGGAGATAATGTATGATCAATAAAGAATCTACCACTTCTAATAAAAGAAGAGAAATGTCCTATGTGATTCGATAAATGACAACCCGGTAGTCCTTGGCGGCGAAATGAAATTAGAAAGGAGTTTCTAATTTGCATTATTTGAGTTGTGTTTTTAAGGATCGAAATACATATAATTAAATAAAATAAGACTTGTGAAGAATTCCATGTCTTATATTTAATTGGGACATTGTATGGTGGAAGGATTGAATTGTACGGTAACTATTTACTCAAAGGTTCTTTAATGATTAATGTTGAAATCTATATTATCTGGAAAGTCGTTGATCGCTAGGGAGGCTTATCCCTATTGTAGAATAAATATTATTTATTTAAATAATTTAATTATTTAATTTATTTATTTAAATAAGATTAGAATTGTTCTAATTGATTTATTCACAACCTGGGTTTAATATGGAGAACCTAAAGGGTCACACCATAAAAAAAAGAAGAATAATTATTTAAGAAGTTAATGGCATAATCGTAATAATATAGTTAAGTATATTTAATTTAATCTATGGTGATAGAATAAATTAAATAGCTTAATATTTATTATTTAATATTTTAGAAATATTAAATATAAATTAATAAGAGGAGTCTTATTAATATTATTACAATTATTATTATTTTAATATCTAAAAAGTTTAGGAATTAATTTAATATAAGTACTCTCATTTATTCCTAATAAGATTAGGAGGTTAAATTAATTAAAAGAGTTTAATTAATTATCCCTAATAAGATTAGGGAGCTTAATTAATTAAAAGAATTTAATTAATTAAATAAAACCCAATTCCTTAATTGTTAAGATGGGTTGCCCACATCTATTAATAAGAGTCTTTTATTATGGGTGGTGGGGGTTGTTGACTTTTTTACAACGACATAATTCCAATTTGTTGGAGAGTAACCTTTTCTATAGAGATAGAAAACTAGGGTTTGAGCCAAATACACCTTCTTCTTGAATCTTTATTTTTCCTTGGTGGATCACCTCTAGAGGCCAAACATATGGGTGGCTAACGTTGATCAAAGGAAGGAACCAAACCCGGTGGATTCAAGATTGAACGCGAAAAGGATTTGGAGGTGAACTTGTACCTGAGGAAGCTCGATCTTCAAGGGTATGATTTATTCTTTATCTTTTCGTTTAATTAATAATTGTGCATAAAGGGTGATCCGGGTATATGGTTTGTAAATTTTAAACTCTGATTTTACACGCTTCCGCATTTTTATACAATTTGATTGTGTTCTTGAATATTACAAACCTAACAGTGGCATCAGAGCCAAACCTTTATGCGAATTATTAATTGTTCAGATTTGATATGTATGTTGATATGTGTTTAGAACAATTTAATTGGGCATAATTTTATTGTATAAAATTTATTTAAAAAAAAAAAACGGAAATCCGTTTGTTTTTTTTTTTCTCGCTTCATCACGTGGCTCCTGTTTATTATAATCATGCTCCTGTTTTTTCTTTTTTCTTTCAAACATGGAAGGTTACAGGATGTTATGTATATATATATATATATATATATATATATATAATATATATTAAGTTACCTGCTATATATATATATATATATTAGTTAGCATTCCATCCGTGGGAGCATGCACGGTTTTATAAAAAGAAAAGGAGTTCACATTTTTAAATGTGCTATACTAATTATTATATTATATATATATATATATAATAGTTATATATATATATATATACTATATATATATTATTCTTAATTATTTTATAATTAAAATAAAAAGAGTTAATTTTAATTTTAAAATTGAATATTATATATATATATAATTATTTTAATCTTAAAATAAAAGTTTATTTTAATTTTAAAATAAAAGGTTTATTTTAATCTTAAAATAAAAGGTTTATTTTAATTTTAAAATTAGAATTTCATGCTAACTAATTAGAGTTGGAATTGGATTCCATGATAACTAATTGGAGTTGAAATTGGATTTTATTTTTCCTAAAATAAAGGAGTTTATTTGTGAATAGGAAGTAAATCCATCTTTCCTTAAATAAAGGAGTTTGTTTAGATATGAAATAAGATTTCATATTATTCAAAATAAAGGAGTTTATTTGTGAATAAGAAAGAAAATCCGTGTTTCCTTAAATAAAAGAGTTTATTTAAATATGAAATAAGATTTCATATTATTCAAAATAAAGGAGTTTATTTGTGAATAGGAAAGATAATCCGTGTTTCCTTTAATAATTTTTATATATTTATATGGAATTGGATTCCATAATTAATTAAAATAAAGGAGTTTATTTTGATTAAAGATTTTGATTAAAATAAAATAGTTTATTTTATTCAAAATTGGATAAATTAAAATAAAATAGTTTTATTTTGATTTAAATTTGGATTAAAATAAAGGAGTTTATTTTGATTCAAAAATAGATTTTATACTAACTAAATTTGCCCATTAAATGATATCAATATATATATTAAATGTTTATTGTTCATAAGATGAATATTATTTATTGATGCATATGGTGATGTGTATGATAATAAATGGGATTGATTATGGACTATTGACCAATGTGATTGAATTTTATTTTAGTTGGATGCATAAATGTATGGGTTTTATTAAATGGGGTCTGCGTACCTCGTCTTCCCTAATTTTTTCTTAATGTAAATTCTATCTCCCTCCTATGTACTTCCCCTTGACTGCTGATCAAGGTTTCTATTTATTTTAAAATTGTTATGTAATAGGAATAGTTAGAATTAAATTTTGAAAAATTAGAGATCAAGGGACAAGAAGCGCTTAAAGACCCGTTTGTAATGGAGCCTGGGTTTAAATGTAATAGTTATATTTAAATATTATTTCTTGCACCCCTAGGGTTTGACCTTTTGGTTCACTTGGTGGCTCTAGTGAACCAAACTAGAATAAAAGCCCATAATCAATCCGGGTAGAATATAGTATTCTATATGTGCATGCTTATACTATATATATTATATATTATGCAAACATGCTTCGCATGTTAATTAATATGACGCGTATTTTATATATATATATGTGCATGCAGCTAAACAAGATGAGACAAATTAATAATAAACCCCTCAATTTATATATTAAGTCCTAAGCGTTCAAAGATATTTGGAATATCGAACGTCGCCTTCTAGCATGATAAAATTAATAGAGTATTAAATATTTAATATGAGTTTGTTGTGTCACCACAAGGCAAGTATTAAGTATTTAAGATGTTAATTTATCACATTTGATGCTTATAAAGAAAATTGAACAATATTGTTTTGTTGTGTCACCACAAGGATGATATTTTTCTTTTTTGAATATATGGAGTGCTAGGTCGGACTTAACTTGGATAATTTTGATTCGGATATGCCACCACTTGATCAAAATAATCTAAGAGGCAAAAGAAAAGGAGTTGCATAGTTGATGTAATTGACAAAAGTTGTCTACCTATTTATTTATATATAGTTTGTTGTGTCACCACAAGGCTATATACATTTGAATGAGATCCTTATTCTCACTAGCAAATCTTTAATTAGATTTTGCCGAACTATATAAGTGAGGGTAATATAGTTTGATGAAAATAGTGGGAGATAGCAATTTAAAACAAGACCTAATTTATTTTGGTAATTAATAAAAGAATGTATGTTAAAATGTTGTTAATTACAAATTCATTTACAGAATTTTACAATGTCTAAAATTTCTATCACTGCTAAACATATTAGATGTCATTTAATCGGATCGAATTAAACGGATTGATTAAGGAATTTGAGAATAGTTCTCATGGCTGAAAAGTTATCTTATGTCCTTAATACGCCTATCCATGCAATGGTTGCAGACAATACCTCTGAGGAAGAGATTGCTACTTTTAGAAAGTGGCAAGATGATGCACAGTTGGCTCAATGCATCATCTGCCGGCATCCATGAAAGTAACGAGCTTCAACACCAAGATGAAACTATGGATGCTCCTACTATATTCCCGCATCAAGTAGTTGATGGTGAGGAAAGTAGGACCGATAGATATCGATATCTAAGGAGCTCTTCCGATCTAGAATGGCCAATGGCACTATAAGTATGCATAAAAAGTTCTTAACATAATCAATTTGATTGATCAATTAAGACAACTAGTTTTGTCATGGATGGAGAGTTGAGCCAAGATTTGATCTTGCCCTCACTCCCGGACTCCTTTCACAATTGTTGTGAATTTTTCATATGAACAAGCTAGATATCAGTCTCGCTGATTTGCTTAACATGTTGAAAAATGTTGAGAGTCACTTTCCAACCAAGAAAGATCAAGTCTTACTGGTAGGGGCCAAAGGATCTTCTGAAAAGAAGAACGATTCAAAGAAGGTAAATAGAAAGGCATAAACAAAGGATAATAAGAACAAAACTGATACGGATAGCAAAGGAGTTTGCTTCCACTGCAATAAGCCTGGACACTGGAAAGAAACTGTGAGAAACATCTTGCAGAGGCTAACCAAAGAAGCTTATTGAATTTTCGGTTACAATACAGTTTTTGTTCATGGTTGAAATAAATTTTTCTTTAAGTCAAGGTTCTACTTGGGTATTGGATACCGATTTTGGTTATCATAAATATAGATTTATGAAGGGACCAAGCAGAAGTAGAAAGCTAAACAAAGATAAGTAATCCTATGTGTAGAAAATGAAGCAAAGGTTGCTACATTAGCCATAGAAACTTATAGTTTAGCAATGCCTACAGGAAAATCTATTAAGTTAATAAGTTGTTATTGTATTCTAGTTCTCGTTGAAAACATTATTTCCATTTTATTGTAGGACAATGAAATCTTTGGTATTATATTTAAGAACAATTGTTGTTCTATTTATAATAATAATGTTTTGTATAGAACTGGAATATTACTTAATAAATTTTGTATACTTGACTTACATGAAAATAATTTTGCATATTGAACAAACTAGTATAAGAAAATGAGATGATCATTCAAAGAGTTGAATGTGTGTATTTTCTAAAATACAAGTATGAATTATTTGAAAGGTTCAAAGAATTCAGAAGTGAAACAAATTGACAATGTATTAAGATTCTTTGATTAGATCAAGGAATAAATACTTGTGAAATAATTTTCTAGATCATCTTAAATGGTTTTTTCATAATGGACGCCTCCTGATACGCAATAATTGATTGATGTATTTGAATGGAAAATCGTACCTTGTTGGACATGGTGCAGTCCATAATGATTTTACCGACATTCCAATATCCCTCTAGGATCATGTCCTAGAAATGGCTACATATCTACGAAAATGGTAACCTCAAAATCCGGCCCCAAGACTCCATAAAAGTTATGGACAGGGAGGATTCCTAATCTTAAGTATGTTAAGTTAAGGGGTTGTCCAACTTATGTGAAAAGGTTTCAAAGGATAAGCTTGGGACAAGATTTGACAAATACAGATTTGTGGGACATCCTAAAGTAAGTTTAGGGTAAATGTTCTATGGTCCTACTTAGCAAAAGGTGTTTATTGCGAAACACGCTGCCTTCTAAGATAAATGTGTTTATTATTGAAGGGGCTAGTGGGAGGATAATAGATCTTGAAAAGTTCAAGAACCACAAAACACTATAAGTCAAATAAGAGGAACCTATAGATAGACCTATTGTACCACAACCGAATCGTAAATCTGGAATAGTACCGAAGATACCTAGGAGGTATGGATTCATCATGGATGATGATGATGAGGTACACATCATAGAAGATGATGATCCAATTACATACGATGAGGTAAGTGTTGTAGACACTCAGAGAAATGGATTGAAGCAAGTTTCTCAAATATGGAACATTCGTTTTGATGAGGCAATCAAAAGAGTTTGATTTTATCAAAAATAAGAATGAACCTAGTGTACACAAAGGGGTCGATTGGGAGCATCGTGACATTCCTAGTACTATATGTTGATATACTACGGATAAGGAATGACATACCAATGCTACAATCGAGAAAGATAAAGTTGTCTAAAAATTCCTCCACGAATGATTTGGGAAGAGTATCTTAATTGGCGATAAAATCTATATAGATAGATTCAAGAGGATGCTCGACTTAACCCAAGGAACGATATTCATTTGATGCTAAAGTCGTTTAGCATGGAAAACTCCAAGAGATGTCTCATGTCGATGAGCTATGGAGTGTATCTCTTTTAATAGTCCCCACAGACTCACGAAAAGAGAGGTCGCATGAGTGACAATCATGTATGCAATGAAATGTTCGAGACCGATGTTGATCACCATATATTATGGAGAAGTTCACTATGAGTCGGTGAAAACATCTTAAAGTGCTTAACCCAAGCACTAAGGATGTGATCATATTCATGGTGGGTCTAAATTAAAACTAGAGGGCTTAATGCACTCAAGTTTTTCGACAAACCAAGACGACGAAAAATCCACTTTAAGGTAAAGTGTTACCTTGAATGCAATGGTGCAGTTGAATTGAAAGGTTCCAAACAAAGAAAGTTCTTTGATTTAGTGATAAAGACAAAGTATATAGCTATAAATGAAGTCGCAAGTTGATTGTTTGGATTAAAAGTTCATTACGAACTAGGAATAGTTCCTAAGTCTCATCTTGGATCTAAACATGTGTTGTGGCACTTTCATTTGATTATTAGAATCATTAAAAGATGGGAAATCACTATAGAGATAGTGGACTCTCAAGAACAACATTACATATCCATTAACTAAAGCTTATCCTACAATGAGGATAATCGTCACTTAGAGAAAGAAGAGTATAAGATACCATGACGATTGGCTTTAGTGCAAGTGGGAGATTGAAAGTAGTATGCACACAAGCCAATCATGTTTGATGATAAAGCATATACTTTGTAACAATCTTATTCATTTATTAATAAAAAGTATTAATTTATTAAAGGCTTTTAAATTATCTACATGATCTTTGTTTTATAATATGTGATAAACCCATAGTTTTAAGCAATGCTTTTAGAATAATGATGATGATCATTCTAATGAGATCTAAATTCTTAGAAAGCATAAAACTAAAATAGTTCCCAATCATTGGATTACTAAATTGGGGATTAGTGAATCCGGATAGATTGGTACATACGTTGCTTGCTCATTGGATGAGGATGATTGATCTCATGATCATTTGTGTGGTGACACTAAAGCAAGTATGTAGGTGCTTATTATAGAATAAGTTCAATTGAACGTGGCTCGCTAAGGAATACCTAATGGAGTTTTATTTGCTGTCAATAGGAATTCCTCAGAGTGATAGTAGACAAGTAATCCTTGGACTTGAGATCATCGTAGTATCTTGTGTATGATGAGTTATACTTTGACTTATTCCTTAAGACCCTTAGGGTATATCAAAGGGTATGCTTGGGTATAATAAGTTGTACATGGAGATAATGTATGATCAATAAAGAATCTACCACTTCTAATAAAAGAAGAGAAATGTCCTATGTGATTCGATAAATGACAACCCAAAGAGTCCTTGGCCATAGCGCGTAATGAAATTAGAAAGGAGTTTCTAATTTGCATTATTTGAGTTGTGCATTTAAGGATCGAAATACATATAATTAAATAAAATAAGACTTGACAATAATTCCATGTCTTATATTTAATTGGGACATTGTATGGTGGAAGGATTGAATTATGCGGTAACTATTTACTCAAAGGTTCTTTAATGATTAATGTTGAAATCTATATTATCTGGAAAGTCGTTGATCATTAGGGAGGCTTATCCCTATTGTAGAATAAATATTATTTATTTAAATAAATTAATTATTTAATTTATTTATTTAAATAAGATTAGAATTGTTCTAATTGATTTATTCACAACCTAGGTTTAATATGGAGAACCTAAAGGGTCACACCATAAAAGGAAGAATAATTATTTAAGAAGTTAATGGCATAATCGTAATAATATAGTTAAGTATATTTAATTTAATCTATGGTGATAGAATAAATTAAATAGCTTAATATTATTATTTAATATTTTAGAAATATTAAATATAAATTAATAAGAGGAGTCTTATTAATATTATTACAATTATTATTATTTTAATATCTAAAAAGTTTAGGAATTAATTTAATATAAGTACTCTCATTTATTCCTAATAAGATTAGGAGGTTAAATTAATTAAAAGAGTTTAATTAATTATCCCTAATAAGATTAGGGAGCTTAATTAATTAAAAGAATTTAATTAATTAAATAAAACCCAATTCCTTAATTGTTAAGATGGGTTGCCCACATCTATTAATAAGAGGAGTCTTATTATGGGTGGTGGGGGTTGTTGACTTTTACAACGACATAATTCCAATTTGTTGGAGAGTAACCTTTTCTATAGAGATAGAAAACTAGGGTTTGAGCCAAATACACCTTCTTCTTGAATCTTTATTTTTCCTTGGTGGATCACCTCTAGAGGCCAAACATATGGGTGGCTAACGTTGATCAAAGGAAGGAACCAAACCCGGTGGATTCAAGATTGAACGCGAAAGGATTTGGAGGTGAACTTGTACCTGAGGAAGCTCGATCTTCAAGGGTATGATTTATTCTTTATCTTTTCGTTTAATTAATAATTGTGCATAAAGGGTGATCCGGGTATATGGTTTGTAAATTTTTTAAACTCTGATTTTACACGCTTCCGCATTTTTATGCAATTTGATTGCGTTCTTGAATATTACAAACCTAACAACATTGCCCTCCGATTTTCAAGCTTTAACTTTCATCCGTTACCCCACACAATAGTCACTCGGGATTGTTTAGCCTTGTGGGACATCGTTGCGTAGATGACGTGACGTGGCATCATCTTTGAGGTGTGCCTGTCTTCCCGATGTTATTGTCGGGTTGGTACAGTTGATCTCGTTGTGAGCGCCAAGATTGAAGCTGGTCGCATTTAAAATAAGCATTTTTGGGGTTATCAACGAAACTGCATTCCTTGGGGTTATCACCAAGGTTGGTGGCTATTCCCATGGTTGGGATTGAGACTGGATACCTCGGGGTTATCTCCGAGATTAATTGGTCTTCTCCGGTGTGTGTTCCAATATTGTATCTGCAGGCCTCGGGGTTACATCTGAGGTTGGTTTGTTACTCCTAGATTGCGATATGGGGTTGATGCTGAACTTCCGGTAGTATCCGGCATGGATTTGGATTGTCTTTCAGGGTTCTCTCTTCAAAGACGAATCTGTCCTCCTGCAATGTCAGTGACAGTAGTACAAAAAATTTTGAGTGTCTACAGATACCCCTCTTTATCATACTCATGCATGGTGATGCATGGGTAAGATAAAGAATCCTAGACACTTGAAACGCAACAAGATGAACATTGTACTATGGGTAGTAAAATGATGCAAATGTATGATGCATGTGTACGGGGTTGTAGCCTAACATGCTGGGGATGATTGTTGGCTCCCTGTTGCTTCAACTGGAGATGGGCAATACTGACCGGATCTGGTGTGTAATCCGAATATGTTAGAAGTTGGTGTTGGAGTTATCACCAAATTCCTGTGTCTTTGATAACGATTTGATTCTGAAGAGGTATCTCTTATATGCAAGAGATCTGTGGGGATAAAGCTTGGTCTGTTTGAGGATGTGTATAACATATTCCATCATCTATCCTCTTTGATAATGTTGACCTCTCCTGGTTAGTGTCGCCAGAATACTCCACGATTCATTGTTGATTTATCGCCAACAAAGAAATCTTTGTCGGGGTGCGACCTTCGTTGGCGATGTGAATAAACAAATTTGAAACATCCTGTGGGATATCTTTGTCAAGGTCGCTGACCTCTGGACGTGATGTGAATCAATGGCTGAGATTCTGTAGATTATCAAGGTTGCTTGACCTTCATTTGTCGTGTAGATCAACGGAAAGTTCATATTGTTACCCCACGGGGATCCGCTTGGGAATATGAGCAGTTGGGTATGAGAACCTCGAATAACTCTATGGCTCTGATAGGTTTAAACGCTATCGTCTGAAATGACGTCAAGGTTGCTTGACCCTCGTTGATATGCATGTCAACGGCTGAGCATGCATTGCTACTCCCGCCAGAGATATACGTTGTAACACCCGTCAAGGATCTACTGGGGATGCATGAGTACTTACGCAACTATCGAACGGTTCTCAATGTTTCGATGGGTTTACTTGCCATCGGCTGAAATAATCATCAAGGCTGCTTGACCTTCGTTGATAGAAATGTCAATGGATGAACGTGTTGCAACCCCCACTGGGGATCTACGTTGTAACCCCCATCGGGGACTCACATTGTAACCCCCGTTGGGGACCCACGTTGTAACCCCCGTTAGGGACCTATTTAGGGTAATGACCCGGAGTTGGCGGCATCTGACCTGTACGAGGTATTGCCGGATTTGATTTGTGACAAATGAGGTCATTGGCAGGGTATACCTCGTGTTCGGGTTACTACCAATGGGCGACGTACAGATTCAAAGTCTCATTCGAGAAAACTAGAATTGTATGCTGTTTTGCTCAATCGCGTGGCGCTTTTATTCACGATTTGACCTTTCTAGTCCGTGAGAACTCCGTTTCAACTCGAACTGGACCGAGCCGGAGGGGTGGTACCCACATAGAGGAGCTGTAGGTGCACCTGCTGCAGCCGTAGGTGAGCCTGCGGCCAGGCATGGATGATAAATCTCGCAGGTTCATTTCCAACCCATTTTGCACAGAGAAAACCACAAGCCATCTTCAGATCTGCTGAGTTTGGGCTGCTTTCTGGAAATTCTATCATCGTACAAGTGTTCTACACTATCCTGGTAACGTATGCATGTATTTTTTCCAGTTTATGTCCGTTGGATTGTGAGTTATCGTACGAAATACATCTAAAGACATAGTAGTGATTATGTATGCACAAATGACTTGATAAAAAAATATTCAACATAGTAAATGTAAGTATTAAACCATGTTGAACATAATGATGTGAAAAAATTTAACTTTTGAGACAGTCAAATTGGCACCTTTTCTGCTATTTTTTTGTCCTATTTGGGGTCCAATGAGCAAAAGGTAGAAAGGAAAAGTATTCCTAACATTGAGGTTGGCCTTATGCATGATGTTTTTAATTTTTAATGCATATATTACGTATATGACTTTGGGTCAGGTGTGCTACTGAATGGCCACCTAGACATGCCTGAGTGCATGTGGATAGTCCTATTTTCAAAGGGGACTATGGCAAAAATTTTCCAAATGTAGGAATTGGGTAGTCATGCATTCTAACTCTATTATATGTTAAAGTAAATGCATGCATGCATATAGTCATAAAATGCATTTTAGAAAGCTCCAGGTAAGGAAATACCCCACCCTTTCTAAGGTGATTTGGAGACTTGTTGTCCAGATATTATGGATCCGGATCAGCCGAGCAGTTCTTACAGGACCGCTTCTGGCGTACGGAGGAGGGCTTCTGAAGTGCCTCGTCCCTGCTTCACGTCGAGAACTGACCTCGTCGGTTGGTGGAGGCCGTGATACGTCCTGTCCAAGCAGATGTGCCAGACGTTGAGGACGAGGAGGCGGATATTCCAATGGAGGATCCCGCCCGTGCTGCACATGTCCCTCGCAGGGAGCTCCCGAGCATTCAGGTGGCAAACCCAGAGTTGCTGGGTGATTTGAGTAGACATCCATCGATGTATTTGCATGCTAACGAGGTATGGCGTTAGACTTTGATCTTCCTTATTTCCTATTGATGAGGATTAAAGGGTTCTAATATTGATCTGCATTTCATGCAGGTTCCAGGTTTTACACAGCCTCGAGGGAACTGGTTCAGCATTCACTCCATGTACCAGACACTTCATCCTGACTATAGAGTGGTAGTGCATGAGTGGGGATTTGGGGCGTTCTTCTCCATCCTTCCCCGTCGTTGTCCTTGGGGTTACCTTAGAGCATTGTCTGAGCGATGGTTTTATCAGACTCAGTCACTCCACCTGCTTGACTGCGAGGTGATGATGACGCCTATAGATTGGTGATTTATCATAGGTATGGAGTTTGAAGGGGAGCCAGTTCCTTGTACATCACCCCTACTGTCGTCCGATCCTTACTAGGAGTTCCGGCGGAGGCGCTCAAAGGAAGGACTGTCTGTTCAGGTCCTTTGAGCGTAGATGTTATGAGCGGGCTATTGAGTGAGCCCATGCCTGATGATGTCAGGATCAGGGATCGGGTTCTACGGCGATTGTTCCTGATGATCATTCGAGGCTTCTTCATAGCAGATAACTCTTCCACGGTATCTTTCGCTTTGGTCAGCGCCACACGTGATGTGGACCGTATTGGAGAGTACGATTGGGGCTCTTACACCATTACCTATTTCCTCCGGGGCATGCATCTGCGCTCACAGGGTTTAACTAAGGCTTGGTTAGGATTTTACTCATTTCTGTTGGTGAGTATTTCTCTTGTCTTTTCCCATTCATAGGTTAAGAGTGTTTATTGATAGCAGATGTTTTGTCATTGTGTTGGCAGTTTTGGGCCTATGAGAGGCTCCCATGTTTGCATCCTGTGAGTGTGTTAGGTTTAGATACCTATCCAAGAGGACGACGATGGCACCATTCTATTTTGCTGGAGGCCCCTGTAGCTAAGGGCTTCGCTCACTGCCGTATGCAGCTGGAGTTGCTGACGGCGAGTACCATTACATGGATTCCCTATTCAGGGGAGCATTTGACCATCGGCTTTGAGGATGGACATTCGACCGGAGTCGAGTATTTGATCTCTACCAGGAGAGTTCCATTTTTCACTGATGGAGGCTGGGAGCTCTATTTAGGAGAGCGTGCTATTAGGAGCACCACAGGGGAGATCCATATACCGATCTTGCCTCCTGCCAGGCGTCATTGGCCTGTATCACAGTCACCCATCACTGATATCCCATTGTTGGGGGTTGACGGCTTTGCATTATCAGAGGGCCCATATACTCAGGAGACGTTCCAACGTTGGTGGCTCCCTCGCACTATTGGGGCCTAGTCCCATGCCACACAGTTTATGGGGGACATGGTTCCAAGATCTTTGATGATGACGGATTGGGTAGCTTGTGTATGACATCCGACTCATATGACCCAGATTGATAGCTTGACCCGGCAGTTGGATCAGGCACATGTATTTATTCGACATTTGGGCAGAGATCCAGCAGAGGTGGAGTCATTTGTTCCTTCCAGCTCAGGTGCTGGCCCCTCAGATGACCCATTTGGTTTTGCCAGCGTAGATCCTCCTCTTTATAGGCCTGACATCCCTGTTGATAGAGACTCAGTGACTCGGGAGGAGTTACATCAGGTGGACAGGATTGAGGACGTGGACATCGAGACCCTGGTTTTCTTTTGATGTATATTCTCGTTATATCTTTTGATAGGCCTCTGTTAGATATTGGGTGGTTGTTCCCATTCTCGCTATATCTTTTGATAGGCCTCTGTTAGTAGTAGGGCGGTTGTGCCCCATTTTTATGTATTTGTAGCTGTACAGAGCTGATGTATTAGATGATGATATATTTAGGAATGTATGCTCCATTTTTTCATTCTGTATATCATATTGCCATCCATTATCTATTATCCATATATCATGTTATGCATATGTATGTATGTCCAGAGATATTTAGCATTGACCCCAGGATGGTCTTATGACACGGCCCGCACAGATGTCTTCTTCGACAGTTAGCCATATAGATCATACCCCACCGTCAGTAGTGGCATTGGGTATGCGATCGTGGTACGATAGCATGTCACCGCTAGACAGGGTGACCGCAGATCTGTTGCTGCAGCATACCATGACCCTTTTGGCATTTCAGTCCTACAAGATTTGTTGACGGGATGCTAGAACATTGGCTACCTGGTAGGCAGGTATTCCGTTTTGGCACCCATAAGTTGACTCCTACTCTGGAGGAGTATGCACGTTTGATGATGCTGCCCTTAGACAGACCTTACGTGCACATGGCTTTAGGAGACATGAGTAGACGATTCATGACTCTCACAGGATTGAGGCGTAGAGTAGTTCAGGATGAGCTAACATCTGGCCACGTGATCTCTCAGCGTTTTCTGTATGACAAATTTGGCGCAGAGGATAGCTACTCACGACATTCCGGGGATTTCACCGTGTCATAGGATCATTGGCGTTTGGCCAGAGTTGATGTACTGATGCTATGTGTACTATACATGTACATGTCGCGGTATATGGATGAGATAGATATAGGCGTTATCATGGCCGTGAGAGCTCTCAGGGAGGGTCGTACCATTGTGCCTATGATCGTAGCAGAGACTCTCTGCGGTCGTAATCCTATCTTTTGTACTTACCGTCAGCGTGTTCCACCGGGAGTTCGGTCATGTTGTATGTGTGGTTTATGTCACACTTGAGACCGGTGGGTACCCTTAGACGACAAGGGTATTGCTTCTCCCATGATGTGGCCATGTCATACTCCTTTCAGCCGTCGGAGTGTACAGATGCTCAGTCCTGGTTTGCATTTTTGGCAGACATCAGAGATCCATTTAGCATATTGTTGTGCTCGGGGCTTTGCTCACCATACAGCTTCATTACTCACACTCCGGGCATTGATTTCCTCCCTCTGGCTGGTTTGAGGGGCGTGACTACTTATCACCATCGCCGTGATGATGTCGCAGCCTCGACTCGGTTCGAGATTTTTACCCTTTCGAGGGGGCGACAGGTCAGCGTTTAGCTTCTCTATACCTCTCAGCAGAGGACCAATCTCGTGTATACGCTTGTTGGGATCAGCGTGAGATAGCTGCTTTTTCTGTTAGTCATCCCGGTTATTCTGTAGAGTACTCTGCATGGATGGAGACAAAGATTTTATCTATTTGCGGCAGTGATTTGCGATCTCTGAGAGTGAGTTAGACGATGTAGAGCCCATGGAGGACATTGATACCTACATCAAGGAGGAGCCCGCTGCTGGTTTGCCAGCATTTCTTCTGGATTTTCCTAGTACCAGTACTTTTGTGATTCAGCACTCGGCACGGTACTTAGAGCAGAGTCTTCATCTGATGACCTTTAAGAGAGATCAGATTCGATCTATGATGTTGACTGTCTTGATGTGAGGGGTGCCACTCTATTGGAGAGAGACGAGGCATTGGCTCGTAGAGATGTTACTGTTGCTGAGCGTGATGAGGCCAGGTCAGCCATAGATGCAGTGATAGTTGAGCGGGATACCGCCATACCTGCCCGGGATATAGCCATTACAGATAGTACTACAGTGAGGTCCCTTAGCACTGGTATGATTGCAGAGATGAGCGCTTATATTGATGAGCATATGGTCATCATGCAGATGGCTACAGATCTGTTGGGTCGTGTGGATATTCTCGTACAGGAGACCACAGCTACACCTACGTCTTCGGAGAGGGACGCCATATTGGACTTGTTAGCACGCATATACCGTGACTTGTAGATGAGCTTGTATTTACCTGCACAGACTAGCTTATCCATTTTGTCATGTATAGTTTATATTGTATATATATATCAAACAGCATTATATATGACAGGGAAATGTATTTTTGGATCACTTCCCTTTTAGATATGTCCTGCCATTTGCTTGATATTTTGCCTGCTGCTTCAGGGCTTGTGATCTTGATGTATTCTGAATTCCTCCTAGGTGGATGGACATTGAGTTGTCTCTGGATAGTTCAGAATGGATCATCGATCTATGTATCCCTAACATCTTTGGTGTCTTGGGACTTGTTTCTGGATGGAAATGTGGAGAGGAGTGTGGCTTTCCTCTCTGAGATTGACCGCACCACAGATGGTCGCAAGTACTTCTATTTAGGAGAAGCCTAGTTAATTCCACCTTTTATGGTTTGGTGTTGTTCTTCGAGGTATGACCGCAGCTTAGATGGTCGCCGAATCTCCTATTTGGGAGGAGTTCAGGTAATTCCATCCCTTTGGTCTGAAGCCGAATGAAATGTAGTGGATTGAAGGATGATCCCAGTACCAGTTGACAATGGTTTGTGTTTTGGTAGGGGGTGAGACCGCACCATGAATGGCTGCCTACGTACTCCTATTGAAGAGGAGATCAGGTCTGCGTAGTTCGAACCTAGTGTAAGAGGTTCAAAGCTGTATATGGCTGATATGGTGTAGGAATGTTTTTGGTTGTTTTTGTTAGGAGAAGAGGATAGAAATGTTTATGTTGTTTTTGTTTTATTGCGACCGGGCCATATGAAATGGTTGCCTACGTACTCCTATTGAAGAGGAGATCAGGTCGACGTAGTTCGCCCCTCAGGGCGAGAAGAAAAGCGTGATCCCATGTGCAGGTTAGAGTGCGGGGATGCGAAAGTTTAATCCTTGGTGAAGGATAAACTGCAGGTACGAGAAGTTTGATCCCATGTATGGGTAGCCAAACTGCAAACACAAGAGGTTTAATCTGCGGTGGGATGACCTGAATTGTATGAGTGCAAAGGAGAGAGCCAGGCTGCTGGCTTGAAAAGTACGTTTCCTTGAGGGGCAAAGTGTAGATAAGTTGTATGTGGTAAAGGGTTAAAGAACCAGAATGACTGGTGACCTGATGATGATGCACCAGGGTGTTTGCTGGTTACTTCAGACATAATACTGTTTCACAGTGTCTGAGTTGATGAGTTATGAAAATTCATCGCCGTCCATTTCTTGCAATCTGAGAGCGCCTTCTGTCAATACTTCCTTGACAATAAACGGGCCTTCCCAGTTAGGAGCGAATTTTCCTTTAGCCTGATCTTGGTTGTCAAGAATCTTCTTCAAAACCAAGTCATGTTGTTTAAACTGCCATAGCTGGACTTTTTTGTTGTAGGATCTGGCAATCCTTTGCTGATATAACTGACCATGGAAGATAGTCGCGGTTCGCCTTTCGTCTATTAGAGATAATTGGTGATACCTGTCTTGTACCCATTGGTCTTCATCTAGCTGAGCGTCGATCAACACTCTGAGGGATTCCATCTCAACTTCTATGGGGAGAATTGCTTCTATCCCATAGGTTAAAGCGTAGGGGGTTGCCCCAGTTGAAGTGCGCATTGAGGTTCTGTAGGCTAACAGAGTCAGAGGCAATAGGTCAGGCCAATCTTTGTGGTTGGTGGACATCTTTTGCATAATCTTCTTGATGTTTTTGTTAGCCGCTCTTCAATGAAGACCGCTCATCTTCTATTTATAGATGACAGAGTTAAGATGTTTGATGTGGAATTTACTGCATAATTCCTCCATCATTTTGTTGTTGAGATTTTTGGCATTGTCTGACACAATCACCTCTGGTTGTCCATATCGACAAACGACATTGTTTCTGATGAAAGCAATGATAACTTCTTTAGCAACCCTAGGGAAGGAGGCTGCTTCTACCCACTTGGTAAAGTAGTCGATCATGGTGAAGATAAATCAGTGACCATTACTGGCTTTAGGCTCGATGGGCCCGATAACGTCCATTCCCCACATTGAGAAGGGCCAAGGCGAACTCATATTGTGGAGTTCCTGTGGAGGGGCGTGTATAGCATTCCCATGAATCTGGCACTGATAGCATCTTTTGACGTGGTCATTGCAATCAGCCTTAAGAGATAGCCAATAATGTCCCGTCTTAACGACTTTCTTGACAAGGAGGGGGCCACAGACTCCACCATGGATTTCATCCATAAGCCTTTGGGCTTGATCTTTGTCTAAACATCTGAGAAGACCTAGTCCTGCATCTCTTTTGTAGAGCGCATCTCCACTCAACTAGAACTTCATAGCTATTCGATGGATCCGCATTTTCTCAGTCAGGCTCACCTCAGCGGGTGTAGATCCATCTCATAGATTTTCCTTGATATGTTGATACCAAGGATGATTGATGGGAGGTAGCTCATCCGATACTTCTCCAATATAATTCTCATAGGCTGGGGCCTTATTTAGGGAAATTGTGACGCTCGGCGAGTGTTCTTTGTCTGATATGTGAATCAAGGAGGCCAAGGCCAAAGTTGCTAATGTGTCCGTAAAGCCATTCCTATTACGAGGAATGTGTAGAAAGGAGATTTCTTCGAACTCTAAAGCCATCTTTAAAAGCTGCCGATGGTAAGGCAGTAAATGTAGTTCCTTGGTTTGATAGATTCTGATGGATTACCTGATTACCAACTCCGAATCTCCAAAGACAGTTAACCACCTGATGCCCATTGAACGGGAAAGTTTTAGCCCCTACGAGCGGCCTTCATACTCGGTAGTATTATTGGTGTTGACAAAGCTGTAATTTGACTTGAACGGATATCTGCTCCCGTGCGGATACTAGAACTGCTCCAGCTCTAGAGCCTTCCATATTAACAGCTCCATCAAAATACATCTTCCATGATTGGTGCGTATCGTACTGATGGTGTTGCTACACTGTCATTACTCCTTCATTGGGGAAATATGTTTCCAAGGTTTTGAAATCCCCTGAAGGTGTGGCGGCCAGTTGATCCATGATTCCTTGACCTTTGATGGACTTTTGAGTTACATATACGATGTCAAATTGTTGTAGGATCAACTGCCATCTGGACAGCCGGTAATTTAACATGGGTTTATTGAACATATACTTGAGAGGATCTATGCGAGATATGAGAAGGGTTGTGTGACCATGGAGGTAATGATGTAACCTCATGGAGGCCCATGCTAAAGCACAACACGTCTTTTCGATTAGAGTGTACTTGTGTTCACTGTTGTTAAACCTTTTACTGAGGTAATAGATAGCTCGTTCTTGGCCTCTATCGTCTTTCTGTCCCAGTATGCAGCCCATAGCATTGTCACTTACAGACAGATACATGAACAGGGGAATGTCGTCCCTGGGTAGTACCAAGACGGGAGCTTTGACTAGCTGTTTCTTGATTGTGAGGAAGGCATTGTGGCACTCATCATTCCATTTCATGGAGGAGTTCTTCCTTAATAGCTTGAAGATTGGCTCACAGGTTGCTGTGAGTTGGGAGATAAATCTGCTGATGAAGTTGATTCTTCCCAAAAATCCCCGTATTTCCTTCTCTGTCTGAGGAATGGGCATTTCAGTGATGGCTTGGATTTTGGCAGGATCCAGCTCTATCCCTTTGTGGCTGACTAGAAATCCTAGCAACTTACCTGATTTAACGCCAAAGGAGCACTTAGCTGGATTCAACTTCAAGTTGTACTTACACACCCTATTGAACAACTTTCTGAGATGGTCTATATGGTCATCCTCCTTCCAAGACTTGACAATTATGTCATCCACGTAGATCTCAATCTCTTTATGCATTAAGTCGTGAAAAAGAGCCATCATAGCTCGTTGATAAGTAGCTCCGGCTTTGATGAGGCCGAATGACAACCGTCTATAGCAAAAAGTTCCCCAAGGAGTGATGAAAGTAGTCTTCTCACGATCTTCCTTGGCAACCATGATATGATGGTACCCCGCAAAGCAATCAGCAAAGGAGTACATGTCGTATTGCGTAGTATTGTCAATGAGAATGTGGATAAATGGCACGGGAAAGCTATTTTTTAAGCAAGCTTTGTTCAAGTCTCGGTAATCCACGTAAACTCGCACCTTCCCTCCAGGTTTAGTCACGGGCACAATATAGGATATCCACTCAGGATATGTAGACACCATGATGATGCCAGCTTGAAATTGTTTCATAATTTCTTTTTTCACCTTTAAACTCCACTCAGCTTTCAATCGCCTGAGTTTCTGCTTGACTGGCTTAAATCCCTCTTTGATGGGAAGGCGATGAAGGACAATGTCAGTGGACAAACCCACCATGTCTTCATGAGACCATGCAAACACATCCTGGAATTGGGTCAATAGCGTAACCATGTCATTCCGTTGGTTTGGGGTAAGGTCTGAACCAATCTGGATTAACTTAGGGCTTTCTAAGGTTCCGAGATTGAAAGAAGTGGTTTGATCAAGGTTGGATTTGGGTTTGTCTTTGACCCATTCTTGAATTTCTGGAAGCACCTCAATGTCATCCTGTATATCCATCAAGGTTGAATTCATCTTTACATCAAAGGTACAATCCCTTGTGTAGGAGAGGCATCGTGTCCGCAAGTAATGTGCACATCTAAATTCGAGTCTGAAACAAAATATGCTTTCACTTAGTATATATGAAATGTGTTGATCATACACGTGTTAGCATATCTTGGCAAAATAAACCGCTAATATTATACGTAAAAGTAAGCGGTTATTATATCTCTACAAGCGAAGAGTTTACCGCTTTACCTCGACGACCAATGCAAGGAATGTAGTTCCAATTGGCGAGGGTAAAGTCCGGATGGACCACAGATGATGGAGGGATTGTCATCATCCTCCTCATCACCGAATGATGGCCATTACGTTTGGGCAATCATCGTCTGGGGTGTATCTGTTGGTATGTTCATCATGAACGATGATGCGTATACCAGACATTATCCGTATGATGTCTTGCTTGATTCTTCGTTCCTCTTCTTCCACTGCAGGATTTGGAACAAAGTCTTCTTTCTCCTTCACTGGTACCGGCTTGGGAAATATCATAGCCATTACATTGGCTGGCACCTTTACAGGAGGTTGTGCGGACTCAGAGTTTGAAGGCGAAGCCAAACGCCACATGGTTGAAGTTAAAGGAATCTGCTGATGCTTATGAGGATTCCTGTGACTAGAGCTGGCAGAATAGCCTAGTCTAGTGGTTCCAACTTGCTTGGTTAAGCGAATAGGGTACTTGATACCCTGGCAATCTTTACCCAACCCTTGTCCCGGCTTATGATCTAACGACATCATTTCTTGAGTAGCCGACATTACTTCGACAGCAATTTTAGGTTCGGGCAACGGTGCTCCAATAGCATGGTATTGGGTGTTGCTTATTTCCAAAGCATGAAAATTGACTGGTTCAACGTCCTCATTGGCATTGATGAACGACATGTCCCGTCTTTGAGAATTTCCGGTTCGGCGTTGATGTGACCGAAGTATTGTTGATGATGTATTTCAACTGTTGATGAAGAGTGGAAGGGACTGCCCCTGCCATGTGAATCCATGGTCGTCCCAGGAGCAGGTTGTATCCTGAGTCTATCTTGAGCACATGGAAAGATACGCATAATGTGTGAGGACCAATTTCGATTGGTAGCTCAATTACTCCGACCGAGTTACAGTGGGCTCCATCAAAAGCTTTGATGATAGTATGGCTACTCAAATTCTATTGAGATTGATATTCATCTTCATCAAGGTAGCGTATGGGCAGATATTCAGATAGGAACCTCCATCAATTAAGACTCTAGCTACCATATATTCGGAGGACAAGACCGCGATGTGCAACGGTTTACAATGATTGGTCCCTTCGGGCGGTATGTCATCATCAGTGAAGGATATCACATTGTTGTTGAAAATGTGATCAACCATATGTTGAAACTTTTCCGTATCCACTGATGTCGGGAGATAGGCTTCTTCCAAAACCTTTAACAAGACCATCCGGTGATTCTCGGAAGTTAGGACCAAGTCCAAAATTGATATTTGTTGTGGATCTTCTTTCAAGCTTAAAACCACTGTAGCTTCATTATGACCCATAGCGTGGAGGAATTTTTCAATCTTCTCCATGGGTATTTTCCCCTTTGATTTGGTGGTGGGCTTCATCACCCGATGGGGGAGATACAGTGGATTTTCCTTCGACACTACAGCAGTTGTATGTGAGGTGGATCCTTCACCTTCTCCATAATTCCATGGAACCTTGCGCAAGCTAACAATAGGATATTGTGTTCTGCATGGAAAGTTGATTGGCTCGGGAGCGGTCACTTTCAAAGGATTGTTTCCTCCCTTGAGTTGAATTGTTGGCGTTGTGAGTAAGGTATTAATCCCATCAACTTCAGTGGATATGACTACTACCACACTTTTCCACTTAGTAGGGCATGCATTCTCACTTGCGCGTACCACAGTGTCGTTATCTGCCAAGCGCAGTACACCACTGTCGATTAGATTTTGAATAAGGTGGCGGAGTGCCCAGCATTCTTCCGTGCTGTGACCACGAGACTGGGAGTGATATTGACATACTCCATCAGAGTTGTACCGTCCCAAACGGGGGTTGATTGGAGGTAGAAGGGAACTGATCCTTCCTTCATTGATTAACATATGAAGAATTTCCTCAATAGGTTGGCCCAGATAGGTGAATTCTTTTTTGTTGGCGAAATCCCGACGGGCTTTGGCATTTTCTCTCTTTGTCACTTTGTCTTCCAACATTTCATTTTCTGCAAGTGACGAGGGAATACTCATGACAATAGGTAGGAGACTGGCGTGCTCCTGGCTGATTAACTGGCGAGTTACTTGATGTTGATAAGTTACTAGTTCCGCCAATTGTTCAATTTATTTACAGAGAGCTTTGATCTTTCGTTCCATTGTGAATTGGAACTTGGCATAATCCCATCTGTCATCACCGTCTTTGATGGTCTGGGAGGAATCACAACTAAAATTGGAACTCTGTCCATTGCTCCAATTGATCATGTTGACCTCTTCTTCTTTGTGTTGAGGAAGAGGGTTGTCTTGTATGTGAGGTTGATCTGGTTTAGTGACCACGATCACCCCATTGTCTATCAGGTCCTGGATCTTGTGTTTCAAGGCCCAGTAATCCTGAGTATCATGTCCAGGTGCCCCGGCATGATAAGCACATTTCCTAGCAGCATTGAAACCCCGTCCATTTGGGCTGGCTGGTGGAAAAAGATGTGTGATTTTCTTCTGTGTTGTCAGAAGATTTAAATTATTCTCGAGGGTATCCCCTAAGGGTGTAAACACTCGAGGGCATTTGACTTCTCCACCTTTTGGTATTGGAGGGTTTGTAGACTGTGTCGGAAAGGGAGTGTAGTTTCTCCTTTGAATAGGCATGTTTTGATTACCTTTTTGACTCTGTAGTATCAGGGAAACATCTTCTTCTTTCTCTTTATAGACCCTCCGGGGGTTGTTCCCATAATTTCCAGATTGGATGTGATCTGTAACAGCTTTGAGTTCAGCTAGGTCTTGAATCTTTCCTGACTTCAATCCCATCTCAGCCATCTCCCCATGCTTAACCATTTTAGAAAACGGTTTGCCGATGCCGGCTAAAACTCTCTCATAGAAGGGAGCTTCATGTATGTTTATGAAAGTCATGACCATTTCTGATTCCGTCATGGTAGGACTAACTTGGGCAGCCAGGCGTCTCCACCTCTGAGCATACTCTCTGAAAGACTCATTAGACTGTTTCTTGATCTTGGTAATTTGATACTGATCAGGAGCCATCTGAGTTTGAAAACTATATTGAGTAAGGCATGTGCTAGCTCTTCCCAGCTATGGATTTTGGAGTTGTCTAATCTTGTGTACCACGAACGGGCTTCTCCAGTTAGACTCTTTTAGAACAATTGCATTCTGAGTTTTTCATCCTCTGCATAGGATCCCAGTTCTCCAATAAAGACTTTTAAATGTGTATAAGGATCTCCTAACCCGTCATATTTTTCAAAGTCAGGAGTTTTAAATTTTTCTGGATAGTGAACACCAGAAAAAATACATAGATCAGCATATGAAACACTCCCGTGTGTTCCAATTCCTTTGATAAGCGAAGGGTCTCTTCTTCCATTGGAGGACTTTCTTTTTGATGTCACCATTATGCGGATCTCCGATTGGGATGGGCAGCATCATAAGTTTTGTTGGTCGCATCCAACTATGGTTCAGGTATGGTAATGACCCGAATTCCTCCTTGTGTGGAGGATTCAGTATGTACGGGTATTTTCTGACCCTGTGTAGACTGGTGTAATTCTTTGAGTAGAACAGCCAAATCTGTAATTTGTTTACTTAATCCAGTGAATTCTTTGCGAGAAACTAGATTAAGTTCGATGCAGTCTCGATGATGACATGATTGATTTGTGGCGTGTTGCCTTTTTGGACTTTGACCTGGTGGTAGGTCCGATTGATTCCCTGCGAAAGACTTGCATAGTTTAGTCTTTAGGGGAGGTGTATAATAACATGTTATGTGATGTGTCCGTTTTAGGAATTTTATCCTGCAACACAGATGTCAGTTGTTTGTAACATGTTAATTAAAATATGTATGTGCACACATTTCTTCACATTTGTCATTACATGGAGATAGATATGGAATGTAATTACAAGCAATTGCGTAAGTAATTGAAATGAGAACATGAAGAGACTTTCCTCCATTTTGGGTTTATCAAAGGCTGACCTATCTTAGGTTACTCTCGCGGCTTTTTGGCATGAAGGTTCCCAAATCATCGCAATCTACTTGACGGGAAGTTAATCCGGTCTTTCAACTGGAGCGAATTTGGGTGGTGCCTTTCCTGAGCCTCGGAGAATTAGTCTTCTCACGAGTCCAGTAATCAAACACCGACGGGATAGCCTCCTGGTGGAGGGACCACACAACATACATTCACATACATCGTGTCTCACCGTATAAAAATGATGACATGTGCGAAGCACTAATATCACAAGCAAATATGGTGCGAAGCACTAATATCACAAAGCAGGTATAGTGTGAAGCACTAAGTAAGGAAATGCATTCGTACACATTCATCCAATGTAAATGCAACATCCATACACAAGCAGATAATAGTTTTGAAAAGATTATAATAGTGTCTTAAGTCCTCTTACTGGAGTCCCCAGCAGAGTCGCCACCTGTCGACGTCGGGATTTTTGGGTGTCCCTTTCCGTTACTTGTTCTTTGGTGTTCTCATTTTAGGTGAGATTTGTTTGAAAAAACAAGTGAAAAAGGTCCGACATGTATGATGTCAACGATGGGACTGTTAAGAGTCGCCATTGGTTTTTTAAATGGTTGTACCAACACAATAGAGAAAGGTTTTGCACATTGACCCAGTGGTGTGACACTGATATATGGGTCAGTGAAACCGAGATTCGTTTAGGGTCCGGGGACTTGGTTATGCAGGGGGAAGGTGTTAGGCACCTCCCGACATCCGTGTTACCACGGTGACCACCTCTTTTCAAGAAACTATTATCTGAATGTGTGTGTGTGTGGGTCAATGTGCTATTATATGGAAGTTGTGCAAGGCCTCGTTCGAACCTATATACAGAGGGTTTGAATTTATGTAAAAATTAAGTTTTAGCAAGATATGGCAGTGATGTTTTATAAAAGAGGTTTTTTCAAACCCTGATGCTCAATAGGAATTGAGACCTTTTACACTCCCATTTTTATTAAGTGATCTGCTTTGTTGATTTTATTTGACGGATGCGAGGCATCCGTACGAAAATAATATATACAAAAATTAATGTCGACTTCCTCGTGGGTATGAAAACCATCTGAGGAAATTCAAACACCGCAGAATAATTTACAAGCTGCTTGCAGCTGAAAAATGTCCATCACGGGAACCGAATCTAGATCCAATGGGATGAATTTGTGATCACATGATTCCTAGGCGCACAGAATGCTGCAATTTATATGAAAGCAGTAAGCAGGTATATATATATAAGCGATAAATATACATATACACACATGATCATCAACCACGAAGCACCTACATGGGGGATCAGAAATGTAAATAAAGCCGTAAGAGCGATCAACTGCTACGAAGGAAACTCCAGGCAGGACGAAAATAAATAAATATATATATATATATATATATATATATATATAAAGCATTAAACGCACTGGATATAAAATCCAGGCTCATCGAATAGAGTTCAACCACAGTTCATATATATATATATCTCTTGGAGAACTGCAATAAAAAAAGGTTGAAGTTTAAGCTCTCTATATGACTACATGCGATGTCAAGCGTATCTCTACCTTAACAATAATCACAAATCTGCTATCGACAAAATTCATGACACATGCTATATTAACTAGGTCTAGATTCGAATCTCCTCTCTCGATTCCTTTCAAATCCACAAAGAACTGTTGATTAGGCAATTCATAAATTCATACTCAAATTAACATAGATAAACTGAAAATATCTTATTAAATTGAAAATCAAAGTTATAGAATCATCGTTTCGCCCAAAGATCCATCACAAGTCTAATAAGTAAATTAGTTCATAACGAATGAATTAAAAACTGAATAATTAGTAGAAAATATCCTTGCAATTACAAATAGATGAAAGAGAAGAAGAATTAAGGAAAAACCCTTCACGTAGCCTCGATTTGCAAACGTCGTGACAATCTCTGAAAATTACTCCTCCAACGTTCGCTCTTCAATCCTTGAAATCGCTCTTGAATTATGTCGTTGTGTGTTGTAAGATTGTTATTTTGCTACGTAATAGCAAGCTCTCTTCTCTTCTGGTCAAATTCTTCTTTAATTAGAGTCCAAACGCATCAGCCCAATCCCACAAATTGAGCTCTAACTGATGTCAAAACCAAACAGATAATTTGCAGAAAATGGGACCCCACCCCGTGGTATCAGGAGCAATAAAGCCATTTTGCGTGAGCTAGCCTCTTGACTTCAAGATTTTCTTACTTCCACTTTTTTCCACTTTTGCTCCAAAAAGACCGCATTTCCTCACCAATTGCATCCATGACCACCTTACACATAAAATATCATGAAACGAGTGAAAGCGAACACAAAATATGAAGATAACTACGAATTTAAACTTAAAATGAATATCAATTCGTGTATATAAAATCCACTTATCAAAATCCCACAAACTTAAACCGTGTTATTCATCGAGCACAAAACAAACTACATGCTATGCAATACAATGAAATGCAATAACAATCTAAATGCCTAAAAATCCAACAACATCGCATCGGCCTCAGAGAAAACAAGCAACTTTTCAATACAAATTATCAAAACCAATCCACAATTACGTATTAATTCTCAATTCTTGAACAATTATCACTGGTATAACGTGCGTGTGTGATCAACATCTAAGATAACTGATACGGACCCAAATTCAATACATAAACAACTTCTTAGAAGGAATCATACGGTCTGAAACTTAAAAATCTCAAAAATGAGACATGATTCAACTAAAATTAAACTCAACCAAATTCAAGGGTACACACGCAGGATACTTATACTTTCTTTTCTTTTTTCTTTTTTTTTTTTTTTTTTTACGGGGCTTTTTGCTCTTTTCCGTTTTTATTCTCATCTCTCTTTTTTTTTCTTTTTTATACATAAATGATTGTGCGATGTCTCATCCCATTAGCGTTTACCCTTAGCGATCTTTCGACCAACGACTTTATAGAAGACCTTAGGGTTTTGGTGTAAAGACAATCCCTCGGGCTTACTTGCTCAAGTAATGAGGGCCCCAAACAAGACTAGTCACCATGTATTTATATATTTTTCTTCTTTTTTTAAAGCTTATATACCCCACATATATTCCCCCAAACTTAGGTTTGTGCCTAATTTAAGCCTTCACTTGCCTATCCTTGTCATTTTCTAGTTCACCCTAGCATTATCCTTTAGAAACTTTTTATGTATCGATTTTGAACTAATCGGTCGACAAAGATGTTATTAGTGCTACCCTTTTTATAACAGTTTCAAACAAGTCCAAGAATCGATTCATAACAGAAATTATATCATAGTTCTAATAATCCATACTATATTGGTTAACTTGTTCACAATCTCATCATTGGCCCAATCAATAACATGAAAAATGCGACACCATTGGACATATGCAAACACACTATTTAACTAAAATTTTATTTTTTTATATTTATAATATATTTTTAGATAAATGAAAACAATGCAAAATCCTAACTACTATGCAAAACCTATTCTATAATGCAAAAACTAGATATGAAAAAATGTTAAAAATGCATGTAAACTAAACAAATTAAATCCCCAAAACTTAAATAAGACAATGCCCTCATTGGATAAAAATAAAGTGCAATAGGACTTCCTGGAATCATCTAAGTGCAGGGGCGTTGGTTGGTGCTCTTCTTCATCCGGAATCACTAGGAGGAAATCGAGGTAATGGACCGGGTTGTTGATATGGAAATTGAGCCATGGGTTGAAACTTTGAAGCGTTGTGTTGAATGAGGCGAAAAGATGCGTTCATGGCATCAAACATGTGATCTTGGCGCGCATCGCCAATCGCCGCATTTCCCGGCGTCTTTGCCTATTATCGCATTCATTTGATTTTGGAACTCGAGGCCGAGTACTAGAAAATGCCTCGATCTGCGGAACTGCTTTCGGTTCCTTGATCTCCCATTGTTTCATCCTCATCCCCGAGGTATCTTGACATCGACTTCGTCTTCCGACGCCAGATGGAAAAATAAAACCCAAACCCCGTGGATGTGACTCTCCTCCACCCCACACTTTGAATACCGCCGCAATCATTCGTGAATCAAGCAAAGCAAGCGCCGGTTTGAGTTGGCTCATCATCGAATAACGCACCCGGCGTTGCGCGGCACAACGCACATATAAGTGAAGGGTGTGTGGCAAACCGCCCAAAAAAATTTCCACGTAAGCCCGGATGGATGGAGAAACCGATGATGGCCCGGCGTCGATAATGAAATCTTGCACTGATGGCGTATAATAATAACGCCTTCTCTTTGGTGACGTCCGAAGTGTGTTGGGACGGAAGAAATTTCGCACATAAAAATACGTACCATATCTTTCCATACCGGCTTAAGTCCTTGCTATTGAACATTGTTCCTCCCTTCCTACCTTTGGTCCAAGATGTGCCCGGCTTTGTCAAATTTTTAATAACCTCCTCATAATCCGGGTCAAAATCCCTCATTTGGACATACTGACAATGGCGTGGCACCCGCAACTGATATTAAGAGTTGATTGCATCGTCATTGAATGGAACCATTCGACCCCGCACAAACGCTTTGAAAGGAGCTTTGTCTTCGGCGTTTGCATAGAATTCCTTGACAATATTAACCACTGCGGGTGTCGGATGTTCGGTGAATTTGATCCACCCCTTTTGGTGAATTTGGGACATCATCTCCCCGTCGTTCCCCTCGGGGGCCAAACCACGCTCTGGCGTAAGTGCCTTAGATTGCATGTACTCATAAAGGTCGGCGGCGGCGGCACTCACAAATTTTCGGCGGTCATAGGTGGTTGGCGGTGGAGCGGCGCTTGAACTCGCCCCCCGTTGGCGTTTGGGTGTTGGTTGAGATGCCATTGAGTTTCAGCAGTGAACTCTTGCTAGTAACCACTTCCTCTCCCAAAACTTGGTTCAGTCAATCTGTCAAACACTTGGCGTGCACAGCTCGTTCGGATCCCCCAAACTTAGGTTGGTTCTATGGAGTTGAGAAAAGATAAAAACTTGACAGATATGAGACTACTCTCAGTGTGGGTATCCCATTTCTTAAAAATTCGATTTAATGGTGTTGAATATGGGAAGTATGAGATGGGGTTTATATAGGAGGGATGTGGGAGAGATATAATGGTGAAAGTGATGGAATTTATGTAGTGGAGATCCCAGGAATTAAGTAGTGGGGATGGGGTTTATGGGTTTAGGTAGTGGTAGTAGTGGGGTGAGGGTTTGATGAGATAGTGGGTATGGTTTATTGAAAGAAAAAGATGAGATAGCACCAGGTGTATGTGTGGGAGAGAGAATAGAAGGCGTGCGTTTTAAAATAAGCGTATCTACCCGAGGATTTAGGACCCCACCTTTGCGTGAGGTGTGCTAAAACAAAAGAGGCCCATTTTACGTGAGCATACCCATATTAAAATATTTTGGCCAAAAATTGTGGAGATGCAAATTTTCCGATTTTCCTCCATTTCATAGTCGTTGTTGCTTTCGACTCACGTTGGACCTCTCCACGAACCAAAAACATGCAATACGTTAGATTATTGACGACTTGGAGTTTAAATGAGATTTTAGTACTTTTCGATATTTTTAGCAAAACTTATAATTGACAAGTCCTAACTCTTGCTTCATAAACTATATCCTAACAAATTAAACATGAACTATGAAAAATAAAGAAAATTTGGGTTTGCCTCCCAATTAGCGCTTGATTTTAAGTCGTTCGACTTGACTACTCCTGTTTTACTTGTGTATATCGGCGAGGTAATGTTGTCGGCGTCCCGATTCGACTTCGCCACCCCAAATAATGCTTTATCCGTTGACCATTGACCTTGAACGTTTCTAACGGATTGCGACTGTAGAGTTCAACGACGCCATGAGGAAATACTCGTTTTATAGTAAATGGTCCCGACCCTCTCGACTTAAGCTTTCCTGGAAATAATCGCAGTTGTGAGTTGAACAAGAGGACTGATTGGCTCGGCTCGAATGTTTGTTGCACAATTTTATGGTTGTGCCATCTTTTAACCTTTTCTTTGTATAGCTTAGCGTTCTCGTAGGCTTGGAGTCGAATTTGTCGAGCTCATTTAGTTGAGTAGCCTCTTTTCTCCTCTGGCGGCTTGATCAAAATTCAATTTTTGTATTGCCCAATAGGCCTTGTGTTGTAGCTCCACCAGTAAGTGACATGCCTTTCCGTACAAGAGTTGATAAGGTGACATCCCGATTGGCGTTTTGTATGCAGTCCGGTACGCCCATAATGCGTCGTCCAATCGAAGTGACCAATCTTTCCGACTCGGATTTACGACTTTCTCCAGAATTTTCTTAACTTCTCTGTTCGATACCTCGGCTTGCCCATTAGTTTGAGGGTGATACGCTGTAGCCACCTTGTGATTGACCCCATACTTAGCCAAAAGAGCTGTAAATGACTTATTGCAGAAGTGACTGCCTTCATCACTAATTATTGCTCTTGGCGTGCCAAACCTCGTGAAAATGTTTTTCTGTAGAAACTTGAGGACCACCTTGGCATCATTAGATGGTAATGTTTGCGACTTGAACCCATTTCGAGGCGTAATCCACATGACGAGAATATCTTGATTGCTTTCAAAGGCGGCGAGAATGGTCCCATGAAATCGATGCCCCATACATCAAAGATTTCCACTTTAAGAATTGTTTGTAGGGGCATCTCATTTCGTTTGATATGTTTCCCACCTTTTGGCATCTATCACATGTTTTCACAAATTGGTGGGCGTCTTTGAACACCGTAGGCCAATAAAACCAGTTTGAAGCACTTTTTCATGATGCGCTCACTCCCGTAATGTCCACCGTATCTTGGATGAATGGCATTCTTGTAATATATTGTGGACTTCATTGTATGGGATACATCGTCGAATCATCTTATCGGTGCATTGTTTAAACAGATAAGGCTCATCCCATATGTACCACTTGACGTCGTGAAGAAACTTCTTTTTCTGTTGTCGTGTAAGATCCGGGGGAAGCATCTTGCTTACCACATAATTCGCTAAGTCTGCATACCACGGAAATTCTGCATTCAACCCAAATAACTGCTCATCCGGGAATGTCTCGTTGATCACGCATCTATCTTCATCCTTTTTCTCCGGATTTTCTAGCCTTGATAAATGATCGGCAACTTGATTCTCCGTCCCCTTTCTATCTTTAATTTCTAAATCAAACTCTTGAAGTAGGAGAATCCATCGGATAAGGCGTGGCTTAGCATCTTTTTATTATTAAGTCTTACCGAATCGCCGAATGGTCCGTGTAGACTATTACCTTAGTCCCGATCAAGTATGCCCAGAATTTGTCGAACGCGTATACCACTGCAAGCAATTCCTTTTCCGTAGTAGTGTAGTTCATTTGAGTCTCTGTGAGTGTTTTGCTTGCATAGTATATGGCGTGAAACACCTTGTCTCATCTTTGGCCCAAAAACAGCCCACGTGGCATAGTATAGTCGCTCGCATCACACATAAGTTCGAATGGCATTTTCCAGTCCGGTGCGACTATCACGGGGGCTGTAGTTAATTTCTTCTTCAATAGGTCAAACGCGGACTTACATTCCGCGATAAAAAGTTTGAAAGTGGCATCCTTCTCTAAAAAGACCGCATAGAGGTTTTGCAATCTTAGAAGTCTTTTATGAACCTCTGTAGAACCCAAAGCATGCCCCGAAAACTTCTAATGCCCTTAAGCGAGGCAGGTGGAGGTAGTTTCTCGATCGTGTCCAACTTTGCCTTGTCCACCTCCAATCCTTGGCCGACACCTTATGTCCCAAAATTATGCCCTCTTGACCATGAAGTGGCATTTTTCCCAATTCGATTATGAGGTTTGTATCCTTACATCGCTGCAATACCATGACCAGATTCTCTAAGCAAGTGTCAAAATTGTCCCCATAGATCGAGAAATCATCCATGAAGACTTCAACGTTCTTCTCCACCATATCCAAAAAAATAGCCATCATACACCGCTGGAAAGTTGCAGGTGCATTGCACAGTCCGAATGACATTCTCCTGAATGCAAAGGTGCCGTAAGGGCAAGTGAATGTTGTCTTTTCTTGATCCTCAGGAGCGATAGCAATCTGATTATATCCCGAATATCCATCCAATAAGCAGTAAAACTCATGTCCCACTAACCTGTCTAATATTTGATCGATAAAAGGTAGCGGGAAATGATCCTTTTGGGTTGCCTTATTCAATCTCCTATAATCGATGCACACCCTCCAACCTGTTACTGTCTTTGTTGGAATTAACTCATTATCCTCATTCTGAATTACCGTCATTCCCCCTTTCTTAGGCACACAATGAATCGGACTTACCCATTTACTGTCGGAAATTGGATATATGACCCCGACATCCAATAATTTTAAAATTTCCTTCTTGACCACTTCCTTCATGATTGGGTTAAGTGATGTTGATGCTCCAGATGGACTTGCATCATCCTCCATCGAATCTTGTGCATGCAAAATGATGGGCTAATGCCTTTTATATCCGCAAATCGTCCATCCAATTGCGATTTGTGATCCCTAAGCACCCTCGGCAACTTTTCTTCCTGCAATTAGTTAAGTGCGGCGAAAATAATTACAAGTAAAAATTTAAATCTCCTAAATACGCATACTACGAGATGTTTAGGGAGTGGCTTAAGTTCCAATGTCGGTGGCTCCTCGATGATGGTTTCAATTTTTACTGCATGTTTGTCTCCTCGGTGTGCGAGAGGTTCAATGATTGCTCTGAATCGGCTAACTCTTGGCAACGAGTCTAGCATCTATAATAAGTCCACAAATTCAGGGTCGTCTTTTCTTCATCCCCCATAAGGTTGTTTCTAACGGATCATTGATCAAACTTTTGTTAATATCTTCGTTGGTAATTTGCTCAATTAAATCCATTCGATAACATTCTTCTCTCGTCAGTAGGATATTTCATGGCCTTGAACACATTGAATTTTATTTCTTGATCTTGGACCCTCATTGTAAGTTCTCCTTTTTTTTGCGTCTATGAGTGTCCTTCCGTGTAACAAAAAGGTCTCCCTAGGATGATCGGGATGTTCTTATCTTCATCGAATCCGGTATGATAAAGTCCACGAGAATATAAACTTATCCACTTTTACCAAAATGTCCTCTCTAATGCCTCTCGGATATGTGGTGACCTATCCACCAACCTGCAATGAAATATTACGTAGGCTTTGGCGGCGGGCAAACCCAATTACGAATATCTTGATAATGGCATCGAGGTTTATACTACGCCCCCAAATCACATAAGCACTTGTTAAACGACATCTTCCGTCGTGCGGGATAGTAAAGCTCCCCGGGTCTTTGAGTTTTGGTGGAAGCTTTTTACATAACAACGCACTACACTCCTCTGTTAGTGCCACTTTGTTTTGAAGTCTTCCCATTTCTTCTTCCTCGTGAAATTCCTTCATAAACTTCGCATAACTTCGGCATTTGTTCTAGGGCCTCTGCGAATGGGATGTTAATCTGGAGTTTCTTGAACACATCTAAAAACTTTCTTGACCGCTTATCTCGATTTACATTTTTGGACCCTCTGCTTTGAAATGGCGGTGGAGGATAAACAATCGGCTTCATTGTTTAACTTTGTTTCCTCATTTTGTTACCCTCCATTCATTTCTTGTCATCAACTTTTCCTCCTCGGTGTTCTTGAATTTTTCTGCACTATTCCCACCGAGGTGTTTTCCACTTCTCAACATAAGCGCTTGACATTGCTCATGATTACCCTTGATTTCTTTCGGTGTCGCTAGGTAATGTTCCTTGTGGTCTATTATTCAATGCCAATGCAATTTGACCTATCGATTCTCTATGTTTTTGATAGCAATAGCTTGATTCTTCATAGCTTCGTCGTTGCTAGTCATGTATACCTTGCCCATGATTCCTCCCCATCGGTTTCTGTCCTGTTTGTTGAATCATTTGTGGATGACTATGAAAACCGGGGGATATGATGGTCATGGAGCTTGAGTTTTCTTGATTATTGCTCCATGAAAGGTTTGGGTGGTTCTATTCCCCACAGTTGTAGGTGTTTTGGTAAGTATTTTGCGGAATTCTATTGTAGTTGCCTGAAGGCGAGCGGATCTTTGGATTTATTGCACACTGCTCTGTCGGATGATCACCCGCACACAATTCACATACTACCATAACCTGCTGAACTTGTTGAACTTGAGCCCCTGCCATCGTATTTACCCTCTCATTCATCGTATCAAACTTCATGGATAATGCAGAAAGCTGTGCTTGTATAGCTGTTACTCCATCTAATTCCAAGATCCCAGCCGCCTTTGCCTGTGTCATTCTTGCTGTGGGCCACTGGTAGTTATTTGCCGACATTGTTTCTATCAAATTGTAGGCTTCCTCGTAACTCTTAGCCATGAATGCACCACTTTGATGCGCATCAATGCTTGGTTACGACATTTCCATGTAGCAGATTATAGAAGGTGTTCATTTGTAACCACTTGGGCAATCCATGATGTGGGCACTTTCTGAGTAATTCCTTGTATCTCTCCCATGCCTCATATAGTGACTCCCCATTCTGCTGCTCAAACATTGTGATGTCATTCCTCATTTTCGCAGTCTTCATTTATTGGGAAAAATTTGGCAAGAAATTTTGAGCCAAATCCTCCACGTAGTGATCGAACCCGTGGTAAAGAATGTAACCAACTCTTCGCCTTGTCCGTAAAGTGAATGGGAACAAGCGAAAGTCTCACTTTACCCTCATCCGACACCCATTGTACTTGAGCGTGTCGCACATTTCGAAAAAAGCGATCAAATGCTCATTCGGATCGTCGTTTGCCATTCCCCCAATGACGTGAGTTACGCATCATCTGAATGGTCCCGAACTTTATTTCAAAAGTGTTACGCGACAATTGCGAGGCCTAGTAATGCTCATTGCGGATCGATCACCCTAGGTGTGGCAAAATCCTCAACGCTTTACGGTCTTGGCGACCATCGTTTCTTCCTTATCGAAATTTTGAATTAGTTTCCTCGTTTCCTCAATCCACTTACTCGACTTTTGAAATAAATGCATCGATGTCGTCCTCAAAAAGGAAGCAAATCTGGATGTTTAGATCGTGTTTGCATAAACCAATGTCGAAAACACGAAATAGAAAACAAAATAAAAATGTTTAAGTAAAAAGCTGGACTAATTAAAGCGATATTGTAAAAACAAATATTAAAATCTCGGCTAAATTGTCCCGACAGCGGCGCCCAAAAACTTGTTGGTGAAAATCAATACGCTTAAAAAAACACGCAAATTGCACGTGGTCAACAAGTAATATAGTAGTGAATAAGTATCGTTCCCACGAGGACAAAATATCGAGAATCTTAACTTCACAATTATCAATTTTGTATTAACCTAATTTTATTAAACTAATCAATTCAATGGTTTTAAATTATATATAAAAAAAACTAAATTAATAAAGAAATAAACTATCACAAAACAGTCACCAATAACGAAATCCGAATTTCAAACAATTAATGGAGAATTAGACTTATGATTTCACCCCGAGCTTCCCTCATGATTTTCCAACCTTTATTCCAACTCAATTCAATATTCCAGTTTATTAATCAAGAACACGAACGTAGTAAGAGCCACCTCTCGATGCACTAATACCATATTAACATCAATCCACAATTAAGATAGAAATCCGTTAAACACCTAAATTAACCAACTCACTATATCTCTATGTGAACTGCAATCAAAGAAGGTTTAAGTTTAAGCTCTCTATACGATTACATGCGATGTCAAGCGTATCTCTACCTTAACAATAATCACAAATCTGCTATCGACAAAATTCATGACACATGCTATATTAACTAGGTCTAGATTCGAATCTCCTCTCTCGATTCCTTTCAAATCCACAAAGAACTGTTGATCAGGCAATTCATAAATTCATGCTCAAATTAACATAGATAAACTGAAAATATCTTATTGAATTGGAAATCAAAGTTATAGAATCATCGTTTCGCCCAAAGATCCATCACAAGTCTAATAAGTAAATTAGTTCATAACGAATGAATTAAAAAAATGAATACTTTGTTGAAAACATCATCCCAATTACAAATAAGACTAAAGAGAAGAAGAATAAAAAAACCCCTTCACGTAGCCTTGATTACATGGCCGTCGTGATAATCTCTGAAAATTACTCCTCAACGTTAAACTCTTGATCCTTGAAATCGCTCTTGAATTCTTGCCTTGTGTGTTGTAAGATTGTTGTTTTTTCTACGTAATAGCAAGCTCTCTCTCTCTTACGGCGAAATTCTTCTTTTATTAGAGTCCAAACGCATCATCCCAATCCCACAAACCGAGCTCTAGCAATCAAAACAAAGCAGAGACAATTTGCGAAAACGGGACCCCAGCCGGCCGAAGAATGCAATGACATAAACAAGCCCCTTCCCCGAAACTAGGCTCTTGACTTCAAGATTTTCTTACTTCCACTTTTTCCACTTTTGCTCAAAAAAACGCGCTTTATCCTCACCAATTGCATCCATGACCACCCTACACAAAATAACATGAAACAAGTAAAAACAAACACAAAACACGAAGATAACTACGAATTTAAACTTGAAATGAATAGCGATTCGTGTATATAAAATCCACTTATCAACAGTGGTGTCCTGCGCTTAGCAGATGACGATACTGTGTTATGTGCAAGTGAAAATTCAGGTCCTACTAATTGGAAGAGTGTGGTAGCCGTCATATCCACTGAAACTAATGGGGCTAACAAATCCCTCACAATTCCAACAATTCAACTCAAGGGAAACAACAATCCTTGGAAAGTGGTTGCTCCCGAGCTAATTAACATGTCGTACAGAGCACAATATCCTATTGTTAGCTCGAGCAAAGTTCCATGGAATTATGGAGAAGGTGAAGGATCCACCTCACATACAACTGCTGCAGTGTCAAAGGAAAATCCATTGTATCTTCCCCAACGGGTGATGAAGTCTACCATCAAATCAAAGGGGAAAATAGCCATGGAGAAGATTGAAAAATTCCTCCGCACTATGGGTCATAACGAAACCACGGTGGTTTTAAGCTTAAAAGAAGCTCCACAACAAATATCAATTCTGGACTTGGTCCTAACTTCCGAGAATCACTGGAAGGTCTTGTTGAAGGTTTTAGAAGAAGCCTATCTACCGACATCAGTTGATATAGAAAAATTTCAACATCTGGTTGATCACATTTTCAACAACAATGTGATATCCTTCACTGATGATGACATACCGCCCAAGGGGACCGGTCATTACAAACCGTTGCACATTGCGGTCTTGTCCTCTAGATACATGCTAGCTGGAGTCCTGATAGATGGAGGTTCCTCTCTAAAAATCTGTCCATACGCTACCTTGGTGAAGATGAATATTAATCTCAACTAAATTCAGAGTAGCCATACTATCATCAAAGCTTTGGATGGAGCCCAGTGAATTCGGTCGAGTAATTGAAATTTGCACTTGATCAAAATTGGTCCTCATACATTCTGCGTATCTTTCCATATACTCAAGATAGATTCGGGATACAACCTACTCTTGGGACGACCATGGATTCATATGGCAGGGGCAGTCCCCTCCACTCTTCACCAACAATTGAAATACATTATCAACAATAGCACTTTAGTCACGGTCAATCTTTGAACAGTGTCCTCAACACGGGGACATGCCATTCATCAATGCCAATCGCGAAATATTGAACCCGTCGGTTTTTCATGCCTTGGAAGTAAGCAATACCCAATACCATGCTATTGGAATGCCATTACCCGAACCCAAGATTTACTGCCGAGGTAATGCTCGGCTACTCGAAGAAATGATGTCATTGGGTCATAAACCGGGACAAGAAATTTGGGTAAAGATTGCCGGTATCAAGTACCCAATTCGATTAACCAAGTAATGGAACAATTTGGGCTAGGCTATTCTACCGATTCTAGTCACGAGAATCCTCATAAGCATCAATGATTCCTTGACTTCAACCATGCGGCGTTTATCTTCGCCTTCAAACTCTGAGTCCGCACAACCTCCTGCTAAAAGGTGCCAACCAATGTAATGGCTATGTTATTTCCCAAGCCGGTACCGGTAAAGGAAAAAGAAGTCTTTGTTCCAAATCCCGCAGTGGAAGAGGAGGAATGAAGAATCAATCAAGACGTCATCCGACTGATGTTAGGCATACGCATCATCGTTCATGATGAACATACCAACAGATACACCCCAGACGATGATTGCCCAGACATAATGGCCATCATTCGGGATAGGGAGGATGATGACAATCCCTCCATCACTGCGGTCCACTCGGACTTTGCCCTTGCCAATTGGAACAACATTCCTTGCATTGGTCGACAAGGGTAAAGCGGGCAGAAACTCTTTCTGCCATGTAGATATAATAACTGCTTACTTACTGTACAATATTAGCAGTTTATTTTGTCAGTATATGCTAACACTGTGTATGATCAACACATTTCATATATACTAAGTGAAAGCATATTTTGTTTGAGACTACGAATTTAGATGTGCTGTGTACTTACGATCGGTGCCTCTTCTCCACAAGGATTGTACCTTTGATGTAGAGATGAATTCACCTTGATGGATATCTGAGGATGACATTGAGGTGCCTCGAAAATTCAAGAATGGGTCAAACAAACCCAAACCCAACCTTGATCAAACCACTTCTTTCAATCTCGGAACCTTAGAAAGCCTTAAGTTAATCCAGATTGGTTCAGACCTTACCCCAAACCAACGGAATGACATGGTTACGCTATTAACCCAATTCCAGGATGTGTTTGCATGGTCTCATGAAGACATGGTGGGTTTGTCCACTGACATTGTCCTTCATCGCCTTCCCATTAAAGAGGATTTAAGCCAGTCAAGCAAAAGCTCAAGCGATTGAAACATGAGTGGAGTTTAAAGGTAAAAGAAGAAATTGTGAAACAATTTCAAGGCGGGCATCATCATGGTGTCTACATATCACGAGTGGATATCCAACATTGTGCCCGTCCTAAACACGGAGGGAAGGTGCGAGTTTGCGTGGATTATCGGGGACTTGAACAAAGCTTGCTTAAAAGATAGCTTTCCCGTGCCATTTATCCACATTCTCATTGACAATCTTTGCTTGTCGATAATACATGTACTCCTTTGCTGATTGCTTTGCGGGGTACCATCAGATCATGGTTGCTGAGGAAGATCGTGAGAAAACTGCTTTCATCACTCCTTGGGGAACCTTTTGCTATAGACGGTTGTCATTCGGCCTCATCAATGCTGGAGCCACCTATCAACGAGCTATGATGGCTCTTTTCCATGACTTAATGCACAAAGAGATAAAGATCTACGTGGATGACATCATTGTCAAGTCCCGAAAAGAGGATGACCATCTAGACCATCTCAGAAAGTTGTTCAATAGGTTGCGTAAGTACAACTTGAAGTTGAATCCATCTAAATCGCCTTTGGCGTTAAATCGAAGCAAGTTGCTAGGATTTCTAGTCAGCCCACAAAGGGATTGAGTGGATCTGCCAAAATCCAAGCCATCATCACGAAATGCCCATTCCTCGAAGAGAAAAAAAGGAAATCGAGGGATTTTTGGGAAGAATCAACTTCATTAGCGGGTTTATCTCTCAACTCACGACAACTTTGTGAGCTAATCTTCAAGCTATTAAGGAAGAACTCCTCCATGAAATGGAATGATGAGTGTCAAAATGCCTTCCTCACAATCAAGAAAAGCAGCTAGTCAAAGCTCCGTGTTGGTACCACCCGAGGATGATGTTCCCCTGTTCATGTACATCCATAAGTGACAATGCCATGAAATTTCATCTTTGGACAAAAAAAGATGATAGAGGCGAAGAACGAGCTATCTATTACCTCGGCAAAAGGTTCGTGACGGTGAACACAAGTACACTCTGATCGAAAAAGCGTGTTGTGCTTTAGCATGGGCTTCCATGAGGTTACAACATTACCTCCATGGTCACACAACCCATCTCATATCCGCGTGGATCCTCTCAAATCGTGTTCAATAAACCCATGTTAAATTGTCGGTTTTCCGGATGGCGGTTGATCCTACAACAATTTGACATCGTATATGTGACTCAAAAGTCCATCGAAAGTCGAGGAATCAGCGGATCAATTGGCGCCACACCTTGAGGGATTTCAAACCCTTGGAAACATATTTCCCGATGAAGGAGTAATGACGATTCAACAACACCATCGATGCGATCTGCGCCCGATCATGGAAGATGTATTTTGATGGAGTTGTTAATATGGAAGGTTACGGGCTGGAAGCGATTCTAGTATCGATGCGGGGAAGCGATATCCGTCGTAATCAAATTGCGGTTTATCGGCACCAACAACACAATTGAGTATGAAGGTTTTGTCTCATGGGGCTAAAACTTGCCCGTTCAATGGGCATCGGTGATTAAGCATCTTTGGAGATTCAGAGTTGGTAATCAGACAATCCACCGGAATCTATCAAACCAAGTAACTACATTTTTTGCCTTACCATCGGCAAGTTTTATAGATAGTTTTGGAGTTCGAAGAAATCTCCTTTTTACACATTCCTCGTAATAGGAATGACTTTGCAGACGCGTTAGCAACTTTGGCCTCCTTGATTCGCATATCAGACAAGGAACACTTGCCAAGCGTCACAATTTCCCTGCACAAGGCCCCAGCCTATGGGAATTACGTTGGAGAAGTATCGGATGAGCTACCTCCCATCCAACATCCTTGGTATCAACATATCAAGGAATATCTATGAGATGGATCTACACCCATGAAGCGAGCTTGGCGAGAAAAGGCGGATCCATCGACTTGCTATGAAATTCTACCTGAGTGGAGATGCGCTCTACAAAAGAGATGCAGGACTAGGTCTCCTCAGATGTTTAGACAAAGATCAAGCCCAAAGGCTTATGGATGAAATCCATGGTGGAGTCTGTGGCCCCCACATGAGTGGCCCCCTCCTTGTCAAGAAAGTCCTCAGGACGGGACATTATTGGCTATCTCTCAAAGCTGATTGCAATGACCACGTCAAGAGATGCTATCAATGCCAGATTCATGGGAATGCTATACACGCCCCTCCACGGGAACTCCACAATATGAGTTCACCTTGGCCCTTCTCAATGTGGGGAATGGACGTTATCGGGCCCATTGAGCCTAAAGCCAGTAATGGTCATCGATTTATCTTCACCATGATCGACTACTTCACCAAGTGGGTAGAAGCAGCCTCCTTCCCCAGGGTTACTAAAGAAGTCATCATTGCTTTCATCAGAAACAATGTCGTTTGTCGATATGGACAACTGAGGTGATTGTGTCCAGACAATGCTAAGAACCTCAACAACAAAATGATGGAGGAATTATGCAGTAAATTCCACATCAAACATCTTAACTCTGTCATCTATCGTCCAGAAGATGAATGGTGTTGTTGAAGCGGTAACAAAAACATCGAAGAAGATTATGCAAAAGATGTCCGCTGACCACAAAGATTGGCACGACCTGTTGCCTCTTACTCTGTTAGCCTCTGAACCTCAATGCGCACTTCCTTTGGGGCAACCCCTACGCATTAACCTATGGGATGGAAGCGGTGCTCCCCGTAGAAGTTGAAATGGAATCCCTCGAGTGTTGATAGATGCTCGGTTTGGATGAAGACCAATGGGTACAAGACAAGTATCACCAATTGTCTCTAATAGGCGAAAAGGTGAACCGCGACTATCTTCCGTGGTCGATTATATCAACAAAGGATCGCCGGATCCTACAACAAAAAAAGTCCATTTGGCGGTTTAAACAACATGACTTGGTTTTGAAGAAGATCCTTGACAACGAAGATCGATCTAAGGAAAATTCGCTCCCTAAGCGGGAAGGCCCGTTTATTGTCGAGGAAGTATTGACGAGGGCGCTCTCGGTTACAAGAAATGGATGGCGATGAATTTCCACAACTCATCAATTTCGGACACCGTGAAAGCGGTACTATATCTGAAGTTGCCATCAAGCAAACATCCACAGTGTTGGACCATCGGATCACCGATCATTCGGTTCTTTAACCCTTTACCACATACTGACTTTCTCTACACTTTGCCCCTCGAGGAACATACTTTTCAAGCCGGCGACTGGCTCTCCTTTGCGTTCCTACGACTTAGGTCATCCCACCACGGATTGAACCTCTCGCGTTTGCGGTTTGGCTACCCATACATACACGGGATCAAACTTCTCCTACCTGCTGAGTTTATCCTCGACTAGATTAAACTTTCTCTCCTCCCCACTTTCTCTGCATGGGATTCGCGCTTTCTCTTCATACGAGGCGAGAACTACGTCGACGATCTCCTCTTCAATAGGAGTATGTGGCAACCATTTCATATGGCGATGCATGATAAACAAAAACAACAAAACATTTCTACCCTTACTCCTTAAAAAAAAAAAAACTAAAAAAACATTCCTACACCATTTACGCCATATACATGACGTTGAACCTCTTACACCAGGTTCGAACTCATGAGACTGATCTCCTCTTCAATAGATGCGTGGCGACCATTCATTCATGGTTCGGTCTCACCCCTACCAAAACACAAACCATTGTCGGTTTAGATGCTGGGATCATCCTTGAATCCACTACATTTCATTGGCTTGGACGAAGGGATGGAATTACTGAACTCCTCCCAAATAGGAGATTCGGCGACCATCTAAGCTGCGGTCATACCTTGAAGAGCAACACCAATCCATAAGAGATGGAATTAACTAGGCTTCTCTAAATAGAAATCTTGGCGACCATCGTGGTGCGGTCGATCTCGAGAGAGGAAAGCCACACTCCTCTCCACATTTTCATTCGAAACCAGTCCCAGACACCAAGATGGTAGGGATACATACGATCGATGATCCATTACGAACTATCCGAGAGACAACTCAATGTCCATCCACCGGGAGAGAATTGAGAATACATCAAGATCACAAGCCTGACAAGCGGCGGGCAAAAAATATCAAGCAAATAGCAAAATATATCTAAAGGGAAGTGATCAAAAATATATTTTCCTGTCATATATATAATGTTGTTTGATATATATACAATGTAAAGCTATACATGACAAAATGGCTAAGCTAGTCATGCGAGGAAAATAAATCTGAAGCTCATCTACAAGTCGGGGTATATCTTGAGCTAACAAGCCCAACATGGCGTCCCTCTCGGAAGAAGGGAGGTGAAGTTGTGGTCTCTGTGCGAGAATATCCACACGACCCAATAGATCTGCGACCATCTGCATGGTGACCATATGATCATCAATATATGCGCTCATCTCTGCGATCATGCCCGGTGGTAAGGGACCTCACTTTGCGATACTATCTGTGATGGCTACATCCGGGCGATATAGCACTATCCCGCTCAACTATCAACTGCGCATCTCTGGTGATCTAGCCTCATCCCGCTCTCAACAATGGCGATATCTCTGCGAGCTAATGCCTCGTCTCTCTCTAATAGAGTTGTGTCTCTCCCATCAGGCGATCGACATCATAGATCGAGCTGATCTCTCTCAAGGTCATCGGATGAAGACTACTGCTCAAAGTCTTTGTCTTGAGTCTTTGAATCCAACAATCTTAGTCTTTGGGAGAATCTAGAGGAAATCTTGGCAACCCAATGACGGGCTCCTCCTCGATGTAGGAATCGATGTCCTCCATGGGCTCTACATCATCGACTCATTATCCGATCTTTGTGAATCTTTCTTTGCGGTAGATAAAATCTCTGTCTCCATCCATGCGGAATACTCTGCGAAACAACCCGGATGGCTCATGAAAAGCTATCTCTCACGTTGATCCCAACAAGCGTACACACAGGATCGGTCCTCTGTTGAGAGATATCGAGAAGGCGAACAACGACTATCGCCCCCTCGAAAGGATGAAAATCACAGGCCCGGGTCAAGCTGCGACATCACGGCCGATGGGTGATAAGTAGTCACGCCCCTCAAACCATCCAAAGGAGGAGATAGTCCATGCCCGAGCATGAGTAATGAAGTTGTATGGTGAGCTAAGCCCCGAACACGCGACAATATGCTTGAATGGATCTCGATATCTGCCAAAAATGTGGACCAGACATAGCATCTATACACTCAGATGGTTAAAAGGAGTATGCGTAGCTATATCATGGGTGAAAACAATATCCATGCCTCTAAAGTGCCAATCGGTCTCAAGTGTGACATAAACCACACATATGACATGGCCAGAACTACATGCAAACACTCACGTCGGATAAGTACAACATAGGATGGATCGACCATGCGGTCTCTCTACTAATCATAGGTATAATATGATACGACCCTCCACGAGAGCTCTCACCCGATGACACAATGTCTACATCTCATCCATATATCATGGCATATAGACATATATATGACGGCATACGCATATCGCGATTACATCAACCACAGCTGAATGCCAATGATCCTCCGGTGCGGTGAAAATCCCCGGGAATGTCGTGAATAGCTATCCTCAAGGCCAAATCATCATCAAAAATCTTTGGGATATCACATGGCTAGATGTCGACTCATCTCGCACCACTACTGCGCTGTAATCCGTGAGAGTCATGAACCGTCTACTCATGTCTCCCAAAGCCGTATACGCGTAAGGTGCATCTAAAAAGGCGACATCGTCGATCGTGCATACTCCTCGAGTAGGAGTCAACTCATGGGTCCCGAATCGGAAACACCGCCTATCAGGTACCCAATGCTCTAGCATCCCATCCACAAACCTGCGGGAACACGAAACATCAATAAAGTCATGGTATCTTTGCGACAAATGATCTCTGATCACCACATCGGGTGGTGACATGCTATCGTACCACGATCGCGTACCCAATGCCACCAATGATGGTGGGGTATGATCTATCTGACTAAGCTGTCGAAGAAGACATCTGCGGGGCGTGTCGTAAGACCATCCGGTCGATCTTGAATATCTCTGGACATACATACATATGCATAACATGATACATGCATAGCAGATAATAGATGGCAATATGATATAGGGAATGGAAAAAAGCGTGCATATATTCCTAAGTATATCATCATCTAATACATCATCTCTGTCTGACTACAAATATAGGAAATGGGGCACAGATACCCCTACTACTAATGAGAGCCTATCAAAAGATATAGCGAGAATGGGGCACACCCACCCAATATCTAACGAGAGGCTTATCAAAAGATATAACGAGAATACACATCGAAAGAAGACCAATGGTGTCGATGTCCACATCATCAATCTGTCCACGATGTAACTCCTCCTCGAGTCACTGGATCTCTATCAGCGGGGATGTCGGGGCTATATAAAGGAGGATCTGCTTGGCAAAAAAAACCAAATGGGTCATCGAGGGGCGGCGCTGAAATGGAAGGATCAAATGAAGCGCCTCTGCTTGGGATCTCTACCCCAATCTTGGGATAAATATATGTGCTGGTCCAACTGCCGGGTCAAACTATCAATCTGTGTGTCATATGAGTCGGATCTCGGACACAAGCTATCAATCCATCATCATCACGGATCACGGAACCATATCCCCCATAAAGCGTGTGGCGGCGGGGCCGGGCTCCAATAGTGCGAGGGAACCACCAACGCTGGAATGTCTCACGAGTGCAAGGACCCTCGATAATGCAAAACCATTAACCCCCAACAATGGGATATCGGTGATGGGGTGATTGCGATCTGAGGCCAATGACGCTGGCGGGAGGAGGCAAGATCGGCATATGAATCTCCCCCAGTGGTGCTCCTAATAGCACGCTCTCCTAAATAGAGCTCCGGCCTCCATCGTGAAGAGAGAACTCTCTGGTGGAAATCACGTACTCGACTCGATCGGTATCCATCCTCAAAGCCGATGGTCAAGTGTTCCCTGAATAGGGAATCCATGTGATGGTGTCGGTTTGTCGACAACTCCATTTGCATCTGGCGGTGAGTGAAACCCTCATTCTGAGGGACCTCCGGCAAAATGGAATGATGCCATCGTCGTCCCTCGTGGATGGGTATCTAAACCTAACACACTCACAGACCTTGAAGCATAGGAGCCTCTCATAGGCCCCAAAGCGCGACAACACAATGGCAAAACATCTGCTGTCGATAAACACTCTTAACTATAAATGGGAAATGACAAAGAGAAATACTCACCAAAAAAATGGGTAAAATCTAGCCAAGCCTCGGTCGAACCACAGCGAGCGCATCGCATGCCCCGGAGGAAATAGGCAAAGGTGTAGGAGCCCCAATCATACTCTCCAATACGGTCCACATCACGTGTGGCGCTGATCAAAGCGAAAGACACCGTAGAAGAGTTATCTGCTATGAAGCAGCCTCTAATGATCATCGAGAACAATCACCAAGAATGCGATCCCCGATTACGACATCATCGAGCATGGGCTCACTCAAAAGCCCTCTCATAGCATCTACGCTCAAAGGACTGAGAGCAGACGATCCACCGCCTTTGGCGCCTCCGCGAAACTCCCTAACAAGGATCGGATGGGCGGTAGGGGTAATATTCGCCATGCGAGCGCTTTGGCTCCCCTCAAACTCCATACATGATAAATCGCCAATCCATCGCGTCATCATCACCTCACAATCCGGCAAATGGAGTGGTTGAGTGCGATGAAACCATCGCTTTCGAACAATGCCACGAGGTAACCCGAGGGACAACGACGGGGAAGGATGGAGAAAATGCCCCAAATCCCCACTCATGCACTACCTGGCTCTATAGTCGGGATGAAGCTCTGATACATGGAGTGAATCTTGAACCAATTCCCTCGAGGTACATGTGTAAAGCCGGGAACCTGCATGAAATCGAGATCAACATCAAAACCCTTTATCCTCATCAATAGGAAAGAAGGAAGATCAAAGTCTAACGCCATACCTCGTTAGCATGCAAATACATCGATGGATGTGCGCTCAAATCACCCAATGCTTCTGGGTTTGCCACACAATACTGGTAGCTCCCTCACGAGGGACATGTGCGGCGGGAGCGGGATCCTCAATCGAAATATCCGCCTCCTCGTCCTCAACGTCGCACACGTCATCTGCCGGGACCGGATGAATCACGGCCTCCACCAATCCCGATGAGGTTGTCATCTCGATGAGAGACGGTCGAGGCACTTCAGAAGCCCTCCTCCGTATACCAGAAGTGGTCCTATGGGAACTACTCGGCTGATCCGGATCCATGATATCTGGACAACAAGTCTCCAAATCACCTCAGAAAGGGTGTGGTATTTCCTTACCTGGAGCTTTCTAGAATGCATTTTATGACTATATGCATGCATGCATTTACTTTAACATACAATAGAGTTAAAATGCATGACTACCCAATGCCTACATTTTGAAAAAATTTTGCCATAGTCCCCTTTGAAAATAGGACTATCCACATGCACATAGGCATGTCTAGGTGGCCATTCAGTAGCACACCTTTTTCCAAAAGTCATATACATAATATATGCATTAAAAATCAAAATCATCCATGCATAAGGTAAACCTCAATATCAGGAGTACTTTTCCTTTCTACCTTTTGCTCATTGGACCTAAAATAGGACAAAAAATAGCAAAAAAAGGTGCTAATTTGACTGTCTCAAAAGTCAAATTTTTTCACATCATTATGTTCAGCATGGTTTAATACTAACATTTACTATGTTGAATATTTTTTATCAAGTCATTTGTGCATACATAATCACTACTATGTGTTTAGATGCATTTAAATGCTATAACTCAAAATCAACGGATAAAAAGCTGGAAAAAATACATGCATACGTTACCGGGATAGTGTAGAACACTTGTGCGGTGATGAAATTTGCGAAAATAGCCGAACTTCAATGGATCTGAAGGAGGCTCACGGGATTTTCTCTTAGCGAAACAAGTTGAAAATGACTTGTGTGACCCAACTGCTTGGATTTTATCATCCACGATTGGCGCGCGAGCTCATCTGCGGCTGACTAACAAGTGCACTGCTGACACCCCTATGTGGGCCCCACCCTCTAGCTTCGGTCCGATTCGAGTTGTAAAGGAGTTCTTGCGGACTAGAAAGGTCAAATCGAGAATAAAAATGCCACGCGATTGAAGCAAAACAACATCTGATCTGGTCTTCTCGGATGAAACTTTGAGTCACATACATCGCTCATTGGTAGTCACCCACGAACACGAGGTATACCACCGCCAATGATCTCATTTGTCACAAATCACATCCGGCAATACCTTATACAGTCCGATCGCCGCTCAACAGTCGTTACCTCGTTACCTTAAATAGATCCTGATGTCCCCGGCGGAAGGTTACAACGTAAATCCCGATGGGGGGATTCTGATTGATCCGTGACAATCGGCGAAGGTCAAGACCTTGACATCATGATAACCGAAGTCCCAACAGCATCGAAACCATCCGATGACCAGCGATGGCTACACACGTCGACTGATGGTTACAACGTAGATCCCGGTGAAGATTTCTGCAATATATCCTCGGGAGTTGACACACATATCAAAGGTTGACGAAGGTCAAAAAGGTCAACCTTTGGCGTTATCTCGGTAGATGGCGATTAAACCTATCGAGCTCTAGAGCTATTCGAGGATTTCATGCTCAATTACTCATATTCCCCGGCGGATCCCGGCGAAGTCACAACGCATGTGTCCGTTGATTCACATATCGGTGGAGGTCAAGCAGCCTTGACAATCTACCCACAGAGTATCAGCCATTGATTCACACGTCAGCGAAGGTCAAGCAAACTTAACAGTATATCCCATAGGATTTTTCAGCCGTTGATTCACATGTCGGTGAAGTACACGTCAACAAAGGTCAGGCATCCCTGACAGCTTTTGTTGTTGGCAATAAATCTAACAGTATCTTGACATATTCTGGCGATACCAACCAGAAGAGGTTAACGTTATCAAAGAGGATAGATGATGGAATATGCTATACACATCCTCAAACAGACCAAGCTTTATCCCCACAGATCTCTTACACATAAGAGGTACATCTTCAGGATCAAGTCATTATCAAAGACACAGGAATTTGGTGATAACTCCAACATCAACATCCTAACAGATTCGGATTACACATCAAATTTGGTCAGCATTGCCAATCCCCAGTTGAAGTAACAGGGATCCAGCAATCATCCCCAGCATGTTGGGCTATAACCCCGTACACATGCATCATACATTTGCCTCATATTACTACATATAGCACCATGTTTGTCTTGTTGCGTTTCAAGTGTCTAGGATTCTTTATCCTACCCGTGCATCGACTTGCATGAGTATGATAAAGAGGGGCATCTGTGAACACTCAAAATTTTCTGTACTCATGTCACTAACATTGCGGGGAGGATGATTAAGTCTTTTAAGAGGAACCACGAAAGACAATCCATATCCATCTGGGATACTACCGAAGTTCAACATCAACCCCAAAGCACACATTGGGAGTAACAATTCTAACCTCGGAGATAACCCCAAGGCGTGCGAGATCAATACCGAACACACACCGGAGAAGACCGATTAATCTCGGAGATAACCCCGAGGTATCGGTCTCGGTCCCAATCATAGGAATAACCACCAACCTTGGTGATAACCCCGAGGAATGCGATTTCAACGATAACCCCAAAATGCTTGTTTCAAATCGACCGACTTCAATCTCGGCGCTCATAGAGAGATACATTGTACCAACCGGACGATAACATCGGAAGACAAGCACACCTCAAAGATGACAATGAGGACCTTCAATAAATTCGGCGATCCAATCTCAACGAAGCTCGAGCAACGTCTGCTTTATCATTGAATCCGGCGATAACAATTGGTGAGGCAACAACATCGTCATCTCGCCAACGCGATGCCACGCCACGTCGTCTCAACATCTCTACACACACGATGTCCCCACAAGAATCTAACCAATCCGAGTGACTATTATGCGGGGGTAATGGATGGAAGTTGAAGCTTGAAGACCGGAGGGCATCGTCCCATCTTCAATGACTTCGTACAAACTCTAATCCCATGCCATCGTACAACTCTCGACAACGGCGGTCCAAAATAGGTCATGTATACCTCAAACGGATGCCCGGATTGCACTTCTGAAAGTTCGAGTGGACATTACAGTGCCAGAGTGCACGTACTTCGAGACGACCCGACCCGAAAACCTAGGCCCACCCGGTTGCCTCCTCTGGTACACTGCTGGCTCGGTGGCGAGGTACACTCTGACTAAATCCCTCTATATAAATAGAGGGCTTGGGGTGCCCATTTTGCAAGAGAAAAGCGCGAGGAAGCCACCTTGATTTGCTCTGCACTCACCCCATGCAGATGTACTTTCTCATTTTAAACACACATGAGCTCATATATAGCCTCTTTTGTACCTACAAAAGCCGGTGTTTACCCACTTTAAAGATATAGAAGTCTTCTTTGGCGATCAACCTAAGCCTTCTCACACACTTTAGAGTCTTTCTCTTCATCTCTGCACACACCCTTCTTCACGTTGAGAGTCGTGTTGCTTTGCTTTTACCCCACTTGATTCATGGTTTCATTTCAATATATATATATATATATATATATATATATATATATATATATTGACTAACATTATCGAGTTATGCCTCGATTGAGCCTAAACTTGATGCAGGCGTTTATTTGCTTATATATATATATATATATATATATATATATATATATATATATATATATATATATATAAGTGTGTCGAACTTTGTTCGATGAGCCTGAACTTGATGCAGAGCGTTTATTTGCTTTAATATATATATATATATATATATATATATATATATATATATATATACTTTATTCGATGATCTATGTGTGAACTTTTGATGCAGTGAATTTACTATATATTTATATATATATATATATATATATATATATATATATATATATATATATATATATATATATATATATATATGTTCGATGAGCCTAGATTTTACATTCTAGATGCGTTTATTAAACTTTTATATATATATATATATATATATATGGTATACTATGTTATATGAGCTTATTTTATATCCGATGCGTTTATTCGCTTTTATATATATATATATATATATATATATTGTCAACTCGCTTTATTGAGCCCTAATTTTATATATATATATATTGCTTATATATATTTTTGTCCCACACAGGAGTTCACTTAAGTGGTGGTTGATCGCTTTTACACTTTCTTTATGTTTAAATCTGCACTTGAGTTTACTTAAGTAGTAGTTGATCGCTTTATACTGACTTTCTTTACATTTTGTCCCACTTTGGACTTCCCTCCGTGGCGGTTGATAGCTTTGACTTTATTTACGTTTTGTCCCACTTTGGAGTTTCCTCGTGGCGGTTGATAGCTTTTTTGACTTTATTTACATTTTGATCCCCCATGGAGGTGCTTCGTGGTTGGTGATCATATGCAGATATATATATATTACAACTTTTATATATATATACCTTCTTCGCTTTCATACAAATTGCCGTATCTTGTGCGCCTAGGAATTATGTGATCACAGATTCAGCCCATTGGATCTAGATTCGGTTCCTGTGATGGATATTTTCAGTTGTAAGCAGCTTGTAAATTATTATGCGGTGTCTGAATTTCCTCAGATGGTTTCCATACCCACGAGGAAGTCGGCATTATTTTGTACATTATTTTCGTACGGATGCCTCGCATCTGTAAAATAAAATCAACCTAGCCGAACACTTAATAAAATGGGAGTGTAAAAGGTCTCAATTACTATCGAGCATCAGGGTTTGAAAAACCTTTTTTATAAAACCTTATTGCTATATCTGGTTAAAACTAAATTTTTACATAAATTCAAACCTTGTGTATATAGGTGCGAACGAGGCCTCCCACTACTTCCAAATAACAGTACATTGACACACACACACACACACACACACACATTCAGATAATAGTTTCTTGAAAAGAGGTGGTCACCGTCGTAGCATGGATGTTGGGGGGTGCCTAACACCTTCCCTCCGCATAACCAAGTCCCCGGACCTTAATGAATCTCGGTTTCACCGACTCTTTTAGCAGTGTCACATCACTGGGTCAATGTGCAAACCTTTTCTCGGTTGTGTTGGTACAACTATTTAAAAAACCAACTGGCGACTCTTAACAGTCCATCGTCGACATTATACATGTCAGACCTTTTTCACTTATTTTTTCAAACAAATCTCACCTAAAATGAGAACACCAAAGAACAAGTAACGGAAAGGGACATTTAAAAATCCCGACGTCGACACCAATGAGTGATGTGCAGACCCAAGGTTCACTCTGAGAAGACCAGGATTTGTATGCTATTCTGCTCAATCGCGTAGCGTTTTTATTCCTGATTTGATCTTTTCAGTATGTAAGTACTCCTTTACAACTCAAACTGGACTGAGCCGGAGGGATGGGACCCATATAGGGGTGCCGCAAGTGCACCTGCTTCAGCCGCAGATGAGCCTGTGGCCAATTGTGGATGAAATAATCCTGCAGATTGCTTTCATAAGTCACTTTCAACTTGCGCCGCGAAGGAAATCTGAGAGCTCTTCTTCAGATCTGCTGAGTTCGGGCAACTTTCTGCAAATTCTGTCACCATACAAGTGTTCTACACTATCCTGGTATGTGTGCATGTATTTTTTCTAGTTTTTATCCGTCAGAAAATGACTTATCACATGAAATGCATCTAAACACATAGTAGTGATTATGTATGCTCAAATGACTTGATAAAAAATATGCAACATAGTAAATGTTAGTATTAAACCATGTTGAACATAATGATGTAAAAAAATTTGACTTTTGAGATAGTCAAATTGGCACCTTTTTCTGCTATTTTTTATCCTATTTGAGGACAAATGAGCAAAAGGTAAAAAGGCAAAGTACTCCTGGTATTGAGGCTAACCTTATGGATTGATGACTTTGATTTTTAATGAATATATTATGTATATGACTTTGGGTAGGTGTGCTACTGAATGGCCACCTAGTCATGCCTATGTGCATGTGGATAGTCCTATTTACAAAGGGGACTATGGAAAAAAAATTCAAAATGTAGGCATTTAATTAGTCATGCATTTCTAACTTTGTATGTTAAGGTAATGCATGCATGCATGTAGTCATAAAATGCATTTTAAAAAGCTCCAAGTTAGAAAATACCACACCCTTTCTGAGGTGATTTGGAGACTTGTTGTCCAGATATTATGGATCCGGATCAGCCGAGTAGTTCCTGTAGAACCACTTCTGGTGTACGGAGGAGGACTTCTGAAGTGCCTCGACCCCGTTCTGTTAGACAGCCTTGTCGGTTGGTGGAGGAGGTGATACGTCCAGTCCGGGCTGATGTGTCGGACGTTGAGGACGAGGAGGAGGAGGATCCGGTTGCGGACCCCATTCCTGCTGCACATGTTCCCCGTAGATAGCTCCTTTGTATTCAAGTGGCAAACCCAGAGCTTCTAGGTGATTTGAGTCGACAACCCTCGATGTATTTGCATGCTAACAAGGTAGGACGTTTGATCTTGATCTTCCTTCTTTCCTATTGATGAGGAGTAAATGGTTTTTTTTGTTGAACATCATTTCATGCAGGTTCCTAGCTTTACACAGCCTCGAGGGAACTGGGTCAACATGCACTCCATGTACCAGGCTCTTCATCCTGACTATAGATCGATTGTGCATGACTGGGGTTTTGGAGCATTCTTTTCCATCCTTCCCCGTCGTTGTCCTGAGGGTTATCTCGTGGCTTTATTCGGCGATGGTTTCATCGGACTCGGTCCACCCATTTGTTGGACCGTGAGGTGACGATGACGCCGATGGATTGGCGCTTTATCACAAGTATAGAGTTTGAGGGCACCAATTGCCTTGCATGGCGGATATTACCCCTATCACCGCCGATCCTTGCTAGGAGTTACGGCGAGGCGCCAAAGCGGGACTATCCGTCTGGGGTCCTTTGGCGTGGATGCTATGAGTGGACTTTTGAGTGAGCCCATGCCCGATCTTTGTCGAGTCGTGGATCGTATTCTTCTTGATTGTTCCTGATGATCATTAGAGGTTGCTTCATAGCAGATAACTCTTCTACGGTGTCGTTCGCTTTGGTCAGCGCCACACATCATATGGACCGTATTGGAGAGTATTATTGGGGTTCCTATACCTTTTCCTATTTCCTCAGAGGCATGCATATGCGCTCGCAGGGTTTAACTGAGGCGTGGTTAGGATTCTACCCATTTTTGCTGGTGAGTATTTCTCTTGTAGTTTCCCATGTATAGGTTAAGAGTGTTTAGTGATCGCAGATGTTTGCCTTTGTGTTGGCAGTTTTGGGCCTATGAGAGGCTTCCATGTTTGTGTCTTGTGAGCGTGTTAGGTTTAGATACCTATCAACAAGGACGACGATGGCATCATTCCATACTAGCAAAGGTCCCTGTAGCTGAGGGTTTCACTCATTATCGCCTGCAACTGGAGTTGTTGACAGCTGATATTATCACATGGATTACCTATTCTGGGGAGCACTTGGACATCGGTTTTGAGGATGGGTACCTGACTGGCGTCGAGTATGTGATCTCCACCCGGAGAGTTCCTCTCTTTACAGATGGAGGATGGGAGCTCTATTTAGGAGAGCGTGCTATCAGGAGCACTACAGGGGAGATTTGTATGCCGATCTTGCCTCCTGTCAGGCGTCATTGGCCTGTATCATAGTCACCCGTCACTGATATCCCATTGTTGGGGGTTGACGGTTTTGCATTGTCAGAGGGTCCTTGCACTCAGGAGATATTCCAGCGTTGGTGGTTCCCTCGTACTATTGGAGCCTAGTCCCACGCCACTCAGTTCATGGGGGATATGGTTCCAGGATCCGTGATGATAACAAATTGGATAGCCTGCATCCGAGATCCGACTCATGTGACACAGATTGACAGTTTGACCTGGCGACTAGACCGGGCACATTTCTTTATCCGGCATTTGGGCAGAGATCCGGCAGAGGTAGATTCATTTGATCCTTCCAGCTCAGGTGATGGCCCCTCAGATGACCCATTTGGTTTTGCCGATGTAGATCCTCCTCTGTACAGGCTTGACATCCATGTTGATAGAGATCTAGTGACTCAGGAGGAGTTACATCAGGTGGACAGGACTGATGATGTAGATATTAACACCATTGTCTTCTTCTGATATGTATTCTCGTTATCTCTTTTGATAGGCCTCTATTAGCTATTGGGTGGCTAAGCCTCATTCTCGCTATATCTTTTGATAGGCCTCTGTTAGTAGTAGGGCGTCTGTGCCCCATTTTCCCTGTATTTTTAGTTGTACAGAAATGATGTATGTAGATGATGATATACTTAGGAATGTATGTATAGTTTTCCATTTCCTATATCATATTGCCATCTATTACCTGTAATACATGTATCTTGTTATGCATATGTATGTATTTCCACAGATATTCAACATTGACCCCTAGATGGTCTTATGACACGGCCTGTACAGATGTCTTCTTTGACAGTTAGCCATATTGATCATACCCCACCATTATTGGTGGCATTTGGTATGCGATCGTGGTATGATAGCATGTCACCATCAGACGGGGTGACCGTAGATCATTTGTTGTAGCATACTATGACCCTGTTAATGTTTCAGGTTCCCACAGGATTCGTGGATGGCATCTTTGGCGCCTTGGGTATCGGAGGCGTGTTTTTCGATTGAGACCCAAGAGTTGACTCCCACTCTGAGGAGTATGCACGGTTGTCGATCTTGCCTCTGCATGACCTTGCGTGCATATGGCTTTGGGGGGACATGAGTCGACGGTTCATGACCCTCACTGGATTGAGGCGTAGGGTGGTACAGGATGAGCTTACATCTGGCCACGTTATATCCCAGCATTTTTTGTTCGACAGATTTGGCTATGAGGATAGTTATACACGACATTCCAGGGATTTCACCACATCGGAGGATCATTGACGTCTAGCCAGGGTGGATGTACTGCTATTGTGCATACTGTCATATGTATATATGCCACGGTATATGGATGAGTTAGACATAGGAGTTATTATGGCAGTGAGAGCTCTCAGGGAAGGTCATACCATCGTACCGATGATTATAGCAGAGACCCTGAGGTCAGATACATACTGCTAAACTTATCTGACAGGAGTGTTTACGGGCAGCTTGGTCATGCTGTATGTATGGTTTATATCACACTTGAGACCGATCGGCACTCTTAGACGGCATGGGTATTGTTTCACCCGTGATTTAGTCATGTCATACTCCTTTCAGCCCTCGGATTGTACAGACGCCGTGTCTTGGTCGATGTTCTTAGTGGATATCAGAGATCTGTTTGGCATACTGCAGTGTTCGGGGCTTAGCTCACCCTACAGCTTCATTACTCATACTCCAGGCATGGACTACCTCCCTCTGGCTGGATTAAGGGGCATGACCACCTATCATCCGATGGTCGTTATGTCGCAGTTTGACCAGTTTCAGGATTTTCACCCTTTCGAAGGGGCGTTAGGTCAGTGTTTAGCTTCTCGCTATCTTTCAGCAGAGGATCAATCCCGTGTGTATACTTGTTGGGATCAGGGTGAGATAGCTGCTTTCTCTGTGAGCCATCCGGGTTGTTCGCCAGAGTATTCTGCGTGGATGGAGACATATATTTCATCTACCGCAGAAGAGTACCACAATCTTGGGATAGTGCTTCGGATGATGGAGAGCCCATGGAGAACATTGATTCCTACCTCGAGGAGGAGCTAGTTGCCGAGTTGACATCATCTCCTTTAGATTCTCCCAAAGACTAGTACTATTGTGATTCAAATTCAAGACAATGCTGAAGCGAGTCTCCATATGATGACCTTCGAGAGAGATCGAAAGGAGCATTAATGTTGATCGCGCCTTGATGGGAGAGACACAAAATCATTAGAGAGAGAGAATGCATTAGCTCGCAGAGATGTCGCTGTTGTTGAGCCGGATGAGGCTAGATCAGCCAGAGATGCAGTGATAGTTGAGCGGGATAGTGCCATATCTGCCCGGGATGTAGCTGTTACATATAGTATTGCAGTGAGGTCCCTTGCCACTGGCATGATTGCAGAGATGAGCACATACATTGATGAGCATACGGTCACCATGCAGATGGTTGCAGATCTGTTTGGTCGTGTGGATACCCTCGTACAGGAGACCATAGTTTCGCCTCCTTCTTCTGAGAGGGATGCCATGTTGGGCTTGTTAGCTCGCATATATCATGAGTTGTAGATGGGCTTGATATTTTCCTGCACAGACTAGCATAGCCATTTTGTCCTGTACAGTTTACATTATGTATATCAAACAACATTATATATAGCAGGGAAATATATTTTTGATCACTTCCCTTTTTGGATATGCTCTGATATCTGCTTGATATTTTGCATGCTTCTTCAGGACTTGTGATCTTGATGTATTCTGAATTTCTCCTTGATGGATGGACATTGAGTTGTCACTAGATAGTTTAGAATAGATCATTGATCTGTGTGTATCCCTACCATCTTTGGTGTCTTGGGATTGGTTTGTATATGGAAATGTGGAGAGGAGTGTGACTTTCCTCTCTGAGATTGATTGCACCACAGATGGTCGCACAGTACCCCTATTTAGGAGGACCCTAGTTAATTCCATCTCTTATGGATTGGTGTTGCTCTTTGAGGCACAACCGCAGCTTAGATGGTTATCGAATCTCCTATTTGGGAGGAGTTCAGGTAATTCCATCCCTTTGGTCTGAAGCCGAATGAAATGTGATGCATTGAAGGATGATCCCAGTACCAGTTGACAAGTGTTTGTGTTTTAATAGAGGGTGAGACCGAACCATGAATGGCTGCCTATGTACTCCTATTGAAGAGGAGATCGGGTCTGCGTAGTTCGAACCTAGTGTAAGAGGCTCAACACGGTATGATGGCAGGAATGGTGTAGGAATGTTTTTGTTGTTGTTTTTGTAAGGAAAAAGGGATAGAAATGTTTTTGTTGTTTTTTGTTTTATTATAAGGAGAAAGGGATAAAAATGTTTTTGTTTTTTTTGTTTTATTGCGACCGGGCCATATAAAATGGTTGCCTATGTACTCATATTGAAGAGGAGATCAGGTCGACATAGTTCGCCCCTCAAGGCGAGTTGAAAAGCGTGATCCCATGTGCAGGTCAGATTGCGGGGAAGAGATATTTTGATCCTAGGTTGAGGATAAACTGCAGGCGTGAAAAGTTTGATCCCAAGTTTGGGGTAACAAACTGTAAGCGCGAAAAGGTTCAATCCCTGGTAGGATGACCGAAGTCGTAAGAACGCAGTGAAGCCAGGCTGCTGGCTTGAAAAGTATGTTTCCCTGAGGGGCAAAGTGTGGAATAGAGTTGTATGTGATAAAGGGTTAAAGAACCATAATGACTGTTGATCTGTTGATCCAACACCAGGATGTTTGCTTGATGGTTACTTCAGATATAGTACCATTTCACTGTGTCTAAGTTGATGAGTTGTGGAAATTCATCGCCGACCATTTCTTGCAATCTGAGAGCGCCTCCTGTCAAAACTTCCTTGACAATAAATGGGCCTTCCCAGTTAGGAGCGAATTTTTCCTTAGATCGATCTTGGTTGTCAATGATCTTTCTTCAAAACCAAGTCATGTCATTTAAACTGCCGTAGCCAAACTTTTCTGTTGTAGGATCTGGCAATCCTCTGTTGGTATAACTGACCATGGAAGATAGTCGCGGTTCGCCTTTCGTCTATTAGAGATAATTGGTGAAACCTGCCTTGTACCCATTGGTCTTCATCTAGCTGAACGTCTATCAACACTCTGAGGGATTCCATTTCAATTTCTATGGGGAGCACTGCTTCCATCCCATAGGTTAATGCGTAGGGGGTTGCCCCAGTGGAAGTGCGCATTGAGGTTCTGTAGGCTACCAGAGTAAGAAGCAATATGTCAGGCCATTCTTTATGATTGGCGAACATCTTTTGCATGATCTTCTTGATATTTTTGTTAGCCGCTTCAATAGCACCATTCATCTTTGGACGGTAGATGACAAAATTAAGGTGTTTGATGTGGAATTTACTGCATAGTTCCTCCATCATCTTGTTATTGAGGTTCTTAGCATTGTTTGATACAATCACCTCTGGTTGTCCATATCGACAAATGACTTTGTTTCTGATGAAAGAAATGATGACTTCTTTGGTAACCTTGGGGAAGGAAGCTGCTTCTACCCACTTGGTGAAGTAGTCGATCATGGTGAAGATAAATTGATGTTCATTATTGGTTGTAGGCTCAATGGACCCGATAACGTCCATTCCCCACATTGAGAAGGGCCAAGGCGAACTCATATTGTGGAGCTCCCGTGGAGGGGCGTGGATAGCATTCCCATGAATTTGGCACTGATAACATCTCCTGACGTGGTCATTGCAGTCAGCTTTGAGAGAGAGCCAATAATGTCATGTCCTGAGGATCTTCTTAACAAGGAGGGGGCCACTCATGTGTGGGCCACAAACTCCACCATGGATCTCATCCATGAGCCTTTAAGCTTGGTCCTTGTCTAAATATCTGAGGAGACCTTGTCATGCATCTCTCTTATAGAGGGCATCTCCGCTCAGGTAGAATTTCATAGCAAGTCGATGGATCTGCCTTTTATCAGTCGGGCTCACCTCAGCAGGTGTTGATCCATCTCGTAGGTACTCCTTGATATGTTGATACTAAGGATGTTGGATGGGAGGTAGCTCATCCGATACTTCTCCAACATAGTTCCCATAAGCTGGGGCCTTGTGCAGGGAAATTGTGACGCTTGGCAAGTGTTCCTTGGCAGATATGTGAATCAAGGAGGCCAAAGTTGCTAACGCGTCCGCAAAGTCATTCCTATTACGAGGAATGTGTAGAAAGGAGATTTCATCGAATTCTAAAACCATATGTAAAACTTGCCGATGGTAAGGTAGCAAATGTAGCTCTTTGGTTCGATAGATTCTGGTGGATTGTCTGATTACCAACTCTGAATCCCCAAAGACAGTTATCCGCCTGATGCCCATTGAACGGGCAAGTTTTAGCCCCATGAGACAGCCTTCATACTCAGCTGTGTTGTTGGTGCTGACAAACTACAATTTGACGGCGACAGGATATTTCTCTCTCGTACCGGATACTAGAAATGCTCCAGAACCTTCCATATTAACAGCTCCATCAAAATACATTTTCCATATTTGGCGTGTATCGTACTGATGGTGTGGCTGAACTGTCATTACTCCTTCATCGGGGAAGTATGTTTCCAAGGGTTTGAAGTCCCCTAAAGGTGCGGCGGCCAGTTGATCCACAATTCCTTGACCTTTGATGGACTTTTGAGTCACGTAGACAATGTCAAATTGTTGTAGGATCAACTGCCATCTGGACAGCCGTTAATTTAATATGGGTTTGTTGAACACGTACTTGAGAGGATCCACGTGGGATATGAGATGGGTTGTGGGACCATGGAGGTAATGTTGTAACCTCATGGACGCCCATGCTAAAGCGCAACAAGTCTTCTCAATTAGAGTGTACTTGTGTTCACTGCTGCTGAATCTTTTGCTGAGGTAATAGATAGCTCGTTCTTGGCCACTATCGTCTTTCTGTCCCAGCATGCAACCCATGGAGTTGTCACATACGGATAGGCACATGAATAGGGGAACATCATCCCTGGGTGGCACTGTTGATCGATTTCACAATCAAAATATACGTGCAAGTATACACGGTCAACAAGTAATAAAGTGATAAGAAAAGTATCGTTCCCATGAGGAATTATTTAATAAAAATTACCAAATACTAACTCTTAACCAAATCAATTTTATTTAAACAACTATAAATTGTGATTTTTCTAATTAAGAAAACTAAATTAATCAATTAAAACTAGATTACTCTAAAATTAATTCAAATAAATAAAGGTTAAGACTACAATATCCCCAATTATGAACTATAAATCAATTATCTAATTATCCCAATTATTATGCCTCTTGAATTGTTAATGAGAAATTCTCAAATGCCAAAAGTCCTTTTCCAAGTGATCAATTGCCTTCTATTTAACCCAGATTAATCTTGCTATATTCCTATGCAAAAAATTGAATTAAACTCCTTTCAATCCCAATTCCTTATGTATTTACATGCGGTGAATGAGATATTTCCATTCAATTAACAAACCTAATTATTCAACATGCAAATAACTAAAGTCACATGATATCATGCCCAGTTCTAACCCTAGAATTCCTCTTTCAATTCCTTCTAGAGTAACAAGGTAATTACTGATCAGATAATTAATCAATAAGCATAAGGCAAGATAAACAACTCAATTTAACATAAATAATTGGAATAAATCAAATTATTAATTCATAAACATAAAAGGTTCAATTCAAATCTTAATAAAAGAGTTAGTTCATAATTAATGAATGGAAACCAAGAATCCACAGCTGAATAGACATTAAAAGATAAAAGTATGATAAGAGAAAAGAATAGAATCTGTTGTCAGCAAATCTGATGCGCCCCTCTTACTCTTGCTCTTGATCTTCAGTGTTCTTCAATTTGCTTCAATCTCCAATGGCTAATTAAGAATTAGGGTTTATATTCTAATCTAATGGAGTGTTATATCTTGTCTAACCTATGTAATCTCCCTTTATTATATGCCCTACATCATGTATTTATAGGTTACAAGTCCAATTTTTAGCTTAGGAACAAACCCAATCCAATTTGGAGTCAAAAAGGTGTCAAAATTAGCCCCAAAACGCGTCCAGGCCGCACCAACCTCTTCCCCCAGTGCCCCAGCGCTGGGAATGATGCTCAAACACTTCTCCCCAGTGCCCCGATGCTGGGCATAGGCCTATTTTGGACGCCCCGGCGCCGGCCCCAAGTTCTGACATTTTCTGCTCCGACGTCCTTTGGAAAAACGACAATAACCTTTGATTCGGGAGGAGTTACGGGGCCTACTACCTATCAAATCGAAGATATCAACGAGCTCTACAACTTTTATTCTTTGAGGATTGAGAAATTCTGGGCGAATGAAGGCTGAAATTGAGCTGGAAGTAACTGCTATGCAAATGACCTCCCAAAACCATGACGTTCGACGTCCATTGGTACAACGATCATAATTCTTGCATCCGAACTCCGATTGGAGTGATTCAAAATGTTCCAGAAAGCTAAGATGATGCTCTTCAATGTAAGCTAAGGTCCAAGCCAAGAACATGAAGTAAACATGAAAGCCCAAATGATGTCCGGTTTGTTTTTCTTTGCGTTTTCTTTGCTTTTCCTTACGAATAATCCGCTCTGCAGCTCCCAAATGTATAACCTACAAAATGAACACAAAATGCATGAAAAGTAACTAAGACACATAAATATAAGCAACTAATTCAAGTAAAAGATACCGGATAAGTGTATATAAAATCCACTTATCAAATACCCCCAAACTTAAACTGTTGTTTGTCCCCAAGTAACACAACATAATGCAATGCAATGCAATGAAATGCAACTAATCTATATGCCTATGAATCCAGCAGTATTTGATAGAATCAAATCTATTCACTCGACCTTAGAGCAATCAAGCAAACACGACAATACTTCATATCAAAACCAATCAACAATTTCCTAGTCAATCATCAAGTCTTAAACTGTTATTACTGGTATAGTGTGTGTGTGTGTGCTCAACAACCATGCTAACTGATATAAAATCAAATTTAACACATAACAAGTCTCTTCGAAGGCATCATACAGTGTAAACTCATGAAATCTCAAAGATAGGCACGATTCAACTAAAATTAAACTCAACCAAATTCAAGGGTACATGCAGGATACTTATACTTTCTTTTCTACCTTCTCTTCTTTTTTTTTTACACCGGGGCTTTTTGCTCTTTTCCCGTGATTATTTCCCTTTTCTTTTTTCTTTTGATAGATGGTTGGTGAGTGCGTTTTACGCTCCATCTCACGCTTGTGTTTATGGGGAGTGTTTCTCCTCAACCCACCACAAGACTCAACATGTTTTTTTTTTTTTTTTTTTTAAAGCTTATATACCCCACATATATTCCCCAAACTTAGGTTCTTGTCTAACTTTAGTCATCACTACTTATTCTTGTCATTCTTTCATTCAAACTAGCATTATCCTTTAGAGTCCCATTATGTATCAATTTAAACTCAATCAATCAACAAGTTCTTTTTTCTTTGTCTTATCATTATTATACTAGTTTCAAATGTAAAAAGATTCAATTCATAACAAGACATCACATCAAAGCTCTAATAGTCAAGATTATACTTGTCTACCCAATTCCAATCTCATCATTGGCCAAAATAAACTTAACTATAACAAACCGCTGGACTTATGCAAAATGAACATACTAACTAACTATTATTTTTGAATTTTTTTTTTATAATGAACCTAAACTATATTAACAACATATGCAAAATAACATAACATAAACATGAAACTAAACAGGCAATACCGAACTAAACAAAACTCCCCAAACTTAGCAATTACAATGTCCTCATTATAAGAATATAGCGATAAGTAGAAGAGAACTTCCACAGAATCGCCTAAGCGTGAGGTCTGGTGGCGATGGTAGCGACGATCATTTTCCTATCAATTGAACCTCCAATACCTGCAATGAAGAGAGACAACATGTATTAGATTATAAGAGAACTTACTAAGCAAATTAATTCTTATCTACTAAATAAACTAGTAAAGCATATAAATATAAAATTCTGGGTTGCCTCCCGGTCGGTAGCTTGATTTATAGTCTTTCGACTTGACTTTATGCAGTCAATGCAATCCAATTCCTCTTGAAAAGTTGAGGAACCCTCCATCCATCGGAAATAATATAGCTTTTGGGAGTTTCCCATTTACGATAGCCATTGTATTAAAGTCACCTAGCATGCTTTGTTTAGATAAGATCACATTAAAGAACGTCCAACATCTAGGTGTTTTTCCATTGTGTCTGCGAATAGATTACGGCATTGAGGCTTGTCGGACACAACAATCTCTTCTTCTATCTTCTCCAACTCATTGAACCATGGCTTCAAGTTGTACTTTTTTTTACGTCACAAGGAGTATTGCCGAAGCGACATGACTACCTAGCGAACATGGTTTTGCAAATCTAACTTGGATTCTTGAACTTTGGCGGAGAAGGAACTTGGGGCACTAATAACATCGGCTCCTCCTCGTTGGTAATCATAGTTAGTTCTTCACCGACCTTATTTTCATTATCCTACTTGTCTCCTCTTTTCAACATCTCGTGTCTCATCTAGTTGTAGATTTGGCTCGGGCACTTCATCAATTTAAGTCATCCATGTCATAAAGCCAAGTGTTTAAAGGAAGGTTGTTTATGACTTTGGTCATTCTACTCTATCGATCCATAAGATTTAGAATTGACCCGTTTGATTAATCCCTCTCTCCTCGAACTTGGACCACAATTCCTCCAACCTTGAATTTTCTTCTTTTAATAGAGGTTGATATGAGAATTCCAGTGTATGTTGGATTTGGAGTAGAGTATTGGTCTTGATAGTTGTAGCTCCATGAAAAATCCGTGTGATACCCCAAACTTGTTCATAATTATCATATGCATACTGATTGAGGTAATTACCACCATCTTGTGTCATCGCCCAAGATTGATGGTGCATTGATTACTCGGGTGATTGCCAACCTGATAGTCACACATAACTTGCCATCCTTCGACTCTCATTTGGGATGCGATAACGTCCAAATTCCTCGAAAGTTCTTTAATTTGTCTTGACATTGCGGAAAGTGTCGCGAGTCCATCAATCTCCATCCCCTTGGTTGAAATAATCACGTTAGTGTATGGCCATTGATACTCAAAGTCATCCATGGTACCTAAAATGAGAGAAATATAAGAAGAGAATTAAAAATAAAAATAAAAATTTTTAAATTAAGACTAATTTGATTGAAATTAATATTGGTAAAAAAATATTAAACTAATTCCCGTGCGTGGCGCCTAAAAACTTGTTGATCGATTTCACTGATCAAAATATACGTTGCAAGTATACACGATCGACAAGTAATAAAGTGATAAGAAAAGTATCGTTCCCACGAGGAATTATTTAATAAAAATTATCAAATACTAACTCTTAACCAAATCAATTTTATTTAAACAACTATAAATTGTGATTTTTCTAATTAAGAAAACTAAATTAATCAATTAAAACTAGATTACTCTAAAATTAATTCAATTAAATAAAGGTTAAGACTACAATATCCCCAATTATGAACTATAAATTAATTATCTAATTATCCCAATTATTATGCCTACTGAATTGTTAACAGGAATTCTCAAATGCCAAAAGTCCTTTTCCAAGTGATCAATTGCCTTCTATTTAACCCAGATTAATCTTGCTATATTCTATCCAAAACAATTGAATTAAACTCCTTTCAATCCCATTCCTTATGTATTACATACGGTGAATAGATATTTCCATTCAATTCACAAACTTAATTATTCACTTTGCTCAAATAACTAAGTCACATGATATCATGCCCGATTCTAACCCTAGAATTCCTCTTTCAATTCCTTCTAGAGTAATAAGGTAATTACTGATCAGATAATTAATCAATAAGCATAAGGCAAGATAAACAACTCACTTTAACATGAATAATTGGAATAAATCAAATAATTAATTCATAAACATAAAAGGTTCAATTGAAATCTTAATAAAAGAGTTAGTTCATACTTAATGAATGGAAACCAAGAATCCACAACTGAATAGACATTAAAAGATAAAAGTATGATAAGAGAAAAGAATAGAATCTGTTGTCAGCAAATCTAATGCGCCCCTCTTGCTCTTGCTCTTGATCTTCAGTGTTCTTCAATTTGCTTCAATCTCCAATGGCTAATTAAAAATTAGGATTTATATTCTAATCTAATGGAGTGTTATATCTAGTCTAACCTATGTAATTTCCCATTATTATATGTCTTACATCACGTATTTATAGGTTACAAGTCCAATTTTTAGCTTAGGAACAAACTCAATCCAATTTGGAGTCAAAAAGGTGTCAAAATTCGCCCCAAAACGCGTCCAGGCCGCACCAAAATCTTCCCCCAGCACCCCAACGCTGGGAATGATGCTCAAACACTGCTCCCCAGCGCCCCGGCACTGGGCATAGGCCTATTTTGGGCGCCCCGGCGCTGGCCCCAAGTTCTGACATTTTCTGCTCCGACGTCATTTGGAAAAACAGCCATAGCGTTTGATTCGAGAATAGTTACAGGGCCTGCCACCTATCAAATCGAAGATATCGACGAGCTCTACAACTTTCATTCTTTGAGGATTGAGAAATTCGGGGCGGATGAAGGCTGAAATTGAGCTGGAAGTAACTGCTATGCAAATGACCACCCAAAACCATGACGTTCGACGTCTGTTGGTACAACGATCATAACTCTTGCATCCGAACTCCAATTGGAATGATTCAAAATGTTACGAAAAGCTAAGACGATGCTCTTCAATGTAAGCTAAGTTCCAAACTAAGAACATGAAGTAAACATGAAAGCCCAAATGATGTCCGGTTTCCTTTTCTTTGCGTTTTCTTTGTTTTTCCTTACCAATAGTCGCTCACACCGCTCCCAAACATATAACCTACAAAATGAACACAAAATGCATGAAAAGTAACTAAGACACATAAATATAAGCAACTAATTCAAGTAAAAGATACTTGATAAGTGTATATAATTATCAGGTACCAAAATGGGAGCTTTGACTAGTTGTTCTTTGATTGTGAGGAGTTCTTCCTTAATAACTTGAAGATCAGCTCACAGGTTGCGGTGAGTTGAGAAATGAACCTGCTAAATGAAGTTGATTCTTCCCAAAAATCCCCGTATTTTCTTCTTTATCTGAGGAATGGGCATTTTCGTAATAGCCTGGAATTTGGTAGGATCCAGCTCAATCCCTTTGTGGATGACTAGGAATCCTAGCAACTTGCCTGATTTAACGCCAAAGGCACACTTGGCTGGATTCAACTTCAAGTTGTACTTACGCAACCTGTTGAATAATTTTCTGAGATGGTCTAAGTGGTCCTCCTCCTTCCGGGATTTGACAATGATGTCATCCACGTAGATCTCGATATCTTTGTGCATTAAGTCATGAAAAAGAACCATCATAGCTCGCTGATAAGTTGCTCCGGCATTGATGAGGCCAAATTACAACTGTTTATAGCAAAAGGTTCCCCAAGGCGTGATGAAAGAAGTTTTCTCACGATCTTCCTCAGCAACCATGATTTGATGATGCCCTGCAAAGCAATCAGCAAAGGAGTACATGCGATTGAAAAGCGATATTATCAATGAGAATGTGGATAAATGGCACGGGAAAGCTGTCTTTAAGGCAAGCTTTGTTCAAGTCCTGATAATCCACGCAAACTCGCACCTTTCCTCCAGGTTTAGGCACGGGAACAATGTTGGATACCCACTCAGGATATGTGGACACCATGATGATGCCAGCTTGAAATTGTTTCACAATTTCTTCTTTCACCTTTAAACTCCACTCAGGTTTCAATCGCTTTGAACTTCGCTTGACCGCTTGAATCCCTCTTTAATGGGAAGGCGATGAAGTACAATGTCAGTGGACAAACCCACCATGTCTTCATGAGACCATGCAAACACATCCTGGAATTGGGTTAGTAGCGTAACCATGTCATTCCTTTGGTTTGGGGTAAGGTTTGAACCAATCTGGATTAACTTAGGGCTTTCTAAGGTTCCGAGATTGAAGGAAGTGGTTTGATCAAGGTTGGGTTTGGGTTTGTCTTTGACCCATTCTTGAATTTCTGGAGGCACCTCAATGTCCTCATGTATTTCCATCAAGGCTGAATTCATCTCTACATCAAAGTTACAGTCTTTGTGGAGAAGAGGCAACATATCAGCATGTCATGAGCACATCTAAATTCGTGGTCCTGAAACAAAATATGCTTTCACTTAGTATATATGAAAATGTTTGATCATACAAAGTGTTAGCATGTACTTTGGAAAAATAACTCGCTAATACCGCATGTAAAAAGTAAGCGATTATGATATCTACAGGCGTAAAGAGTTCTTGCCGTTTTACCCTTGTCGACCAATGCAAGGAGTGTTTCTCCAATTGGCAAGGGCAAAGTCCGAGTGGACTGCAGTGATGGAGGGGTTGTCATCATCCTCCTGATCCCGGATGATGGCCATTATGTTTGGACAATCATCGTGCAGGGTGTGTCTGTTTGTGTGTTAAATGGCGGACAATGATGTGTAGGCACCCAAAATAGGATGAAGATAATCGCATCACCTGATTATGCTTGAGTTTCCTATGACTCGATAGAATAGCCTTAGTGCGAAACAAAATAGGTATACTTTATTATTACATGACGTAAACAACTAAACTTTATTATTACAACAATAAAGCGTGAGTTTGAATACAAATATTATCTTCTAGACAATATCTATACTCAAATAAATCCTCATCACATTTATTGATACATTATTTTACAAAATGGTGAGGACTACTAAACAATCCTTTCTAAAACCTTCATTCCATACCCCAGGCTAAATACTCATTATATTCTAGCCTCCACGAGAAAAATGGAACAAAAAGGAAAAGGGTGAGCTCAACTAGCTCGATAAAGAATATTATGACTAAGATAATATCTGACAAATTATCGTTAGTCTTCAACGGAAAAAAAATATAATAGAATACTGATAGACAACAAATTTTAAATCAATATTACGCGATGAAATAATAATTCATTAGAAGAGTTAAGTAGAGAATGCAAACTACTATCTTCTATGTATGAATTTAAAAGTTCATCGTCTATCTTTTATCCTGTAACATCAATCAATATACATCACGGAATCAAATATTCATCTTTACTTCTGGGCCAAAGATATTCATCGATTAGTCATATTCATTTAAACACACATGTTCATCTTTGCACTACGGGCGAAGATATTCTTGAAAATCATTCATCTTTTTTACTCTCTGGGCCAAGATATTCTTAAGAAATCATTCATCTTTGCACTTTCTGGGCCAAAGATATTCCATAATATCATCATTTAAGGCGAGGATGATGAAAATATTTTTTTTAAAGCGAATCCAGGTGAAACAAAATGACAAGGATTAAGGATTAAGGATTAGTACTTGGTTTTATCCGTCCAAAAATACCTCAAAAATAATCATAGTGGTGTAAAATTCAAGAATGATCAAAACATGGATACAATCGAGTTAGTATCCGAATAGATATTTTGAACGAAAAGAAGAAATTTTATTTTTTAAATTGATAATGCAGTATCGTGAATAGTCTTGATATCGTGAATAGTCTTGAATATCGTGAATAGTAACTCAGACACCAAAAGATAGAAATTCCACAAAAAACATCTTCACGCTTAATGAATAGTACTTTCGTGAATAGTAACTTCGTGAATAGTAACTCATGAATAGTAACTCGTGAATAGTAACTCATGAATAGTAACCCATGAATAGTAACCCCGAGCATGAAAAAGTTCCAAATTTGATAAAACTTGGATCAACATTTCGATATAATGATATTGAAGAAATAATATCATTACTGAAAAAAATAATATCCACTTTACCTCGAAAGATCGATCTTACTAGTGAAACAGGATATAGGCTATGACTTGAACTTGCATTATAGCAATACTCAAAGTATACTCAAAATACTCACAAGAATAAACTCGATAATATAGAGAGAAAACTTGATTTACGGTGTGATTTTCAATTCTAACCTAAGCACCTATTTATAGGAAATTGCTTAGAACACCAAAGCGAAAAATTAATAAATTAATATTATAATTTTTCTACATCCTCCCTACGCATCAAACATCTGAATTCAGCAACATATCACATGTTAAAGATGCCCACCAAACAAAAAAAAACGTTTTTGTGAATATAAATAATTAAAACTTCCAAAAATCAATTATTTGAGACTTGAACTTCAATAATTCATAATAAATAGCCCTTTCATCAGAAAATTCGAATCTCATTGAGTTTTTATAGGAAATTCAATTCTCTACAACTTTGCAGAAGAAAATTTTTCCAAATTCCAAATAGAAATTGACCAAAAAATCCACAAGCGGGCGATTTTACAAAATTTATAATCAAATTTCGGTCGATAAATGGGGTCCTCAGACATGTTTAACATGTTTTAAACATTTATTGCAACAAAAATACTCTTCCTCCTCGTATACTCATATATCCCACATTCGTTGTAAAAATATCACCATTAATATATTATTAAAATAATATATTTAAATGAATTATTTTATCGGAAAAAGATAAAATATTAATTTTCAACAATTGTCATTTTAAAAATTTTCTCCATCTATATCCACATAAAATCAATATTTTCCTCATCATATAAATCAATAATTAATTATTCACAAATAATATTACGAAATCATAATATTGACAACGAGGCGGTTCAGGGAAGAGGGGCTTTCAATAAGAATTTCTTCTTCTTGGCGCTTGATTAGGTGACCAAACCTCTCCTTAGAGCAGAACTTTCTAGACATTGCCAATAATGTTATCTAATAATATTATTAGGATAATATGAATTATTGCCGATAATGAAAATATCTTGTGTAATGACAATTATTGAAACAACGACAATATAAAATATCAACACGACAATTATTAACTCGATAAATAAAATCTTTGAGCGATAATTCTGTAACCATTATTGAGTAGTGCCTTCTTACGTAAGAATCAATAATTGGTGCAATCTGGTATCTGTTTTTGTTCGACAACGCAGCGTATTAGTGTGTTTTTTAACCATAAGGTATTCAACGATATTAGCTTGGTAACAACTACGCTAGTTATTTAAAAACAACTTATATTTGTCGTTTTCTTCATCCAATCGCTTTCCGTTATGGGGCCCACACATGGTTCTTGTGCGTCGTGCGAATATTCCCAAACGATCGAATATTCCACGACCAAACGAATATTCCCAAGCGATAATGAATATTTTATAACCACTTGCTTATTTTGAAATATTTGCGTATTTAACCCTAACTATCCACATTAATCAAATCAACCCTTACTATTTCAAAATAATAAATAAAGGAAATTCCTTTTTATTTAAAAATTTGAGGTCTTACAACCTCCCTCCTTATGAAATTTAGTCCTCGAAATTGGCGTCACGATACTGGTGTTTGAAAAGGTGAGGATACCTCTTTTCATTTCGTTTCAATTCCCGGTCATTTCCTCTATAGCATGATTCCTCCACAAAACTTTAACTTGTGGTATGACCTTTCTTGGCGTAGGACATGCTCCTTCTATCCAAGATCTTGGCGAAGTACCTCCTCATCGTTAAGTCTTGGCTATCTCGTCCGGGTTCTAACTTCGATAACGTGGTTGGGTCTTTCACATATTCTGAAATGCGGATATGTGAAACACATTATGAACACGAGACATACTTTGAGGTAGCATGAGTCTATAGGCTACATTTCCTACTCGGTCAAGAATTTGAAATGGACCATAAATGCGTGGATTGAGCTTTCCTCTCTTCCCAAATCTTGTAACTCCCTTCCATGGAGCAACTTCATGACAATACATGATCCCTACATTAAATTCCACGTCCTTTCGATGAAGATCCGCATAACTCTTTTGTCGATCTTGTGCCGGTTTGTATCGTTGTCGAATCATTTGGATCTTTTCGGTGAGTCATACGTACTAACTTCGGGTCCCAACAATGTTGCTTCACCCACCTCATCCCAACATATTGAGAAGCGACATTTTCGTCCATATAATGCTTGAATGGAGCCACACCTATACTTGCACGATAAGCTGTTGTTGTAGGAGAATTCCACCAATGGTAAATACTTATCCCAACTACCCTTGAAGTCTAGGACACAGAGTCTTAATAGATCTTCAAGAGTTTGAATAGTCCTCTCGATTGTCCGTCCGTTTTGGGGATGGTATCTTAGAACTAAATCGCAAATCCGTGCCCATAGCTTTTTGCAAGCTAACCCAAAATCTTGAAGTGAATCTTGGGTCACGATCCGAAACTATGGATACAGGCATGCCATGCAACCTCACAATCTCATTCACGTCACATACTAGCAAGGCGTTCGAGGAATAAGTCTCCGTGTCGGCGAAAAATGAAGCGGAACTTGGTTAATCTATCAACAATAACCCAAATAGCATTGATGCCTTGAGAAGCCGTAGGAAGACCCGTAATGAAATCCATAGTAATGTGTTCCCACTTCCATTCCGGAATCTCAAGTGGTTGCAGCGGACCCTTAGGTACAAGATGCTCACCTTTACGTTGGCAAGTTAAACACATCGAGATAAACTTTGCAATCTCTCTCTTCATATTGTTCCACCAAAATGTATGTCGAAGATCACGATACATTTAGTACTTCGAGGATGGATTGCAAATGGCGTATTGTGTGCCTCCATCATAATCTTGTACTTCAAATCAGTCGTTAGGAACCTGAAAGTCTAGAGTGGACTCAAAGTATTCCTTCTTCATCAATTCTAAACTTAGGAATAGCTCCTTCTTGTACTTTCTTCTTCATACGCATCCATTTCAAGATTGGGTGGCTTGAAAGCGACCTTAACTTTTTCTATTAAAGTTGGCTCTGTCGTATACTTGACATCATCGCTTTTCGTTCCGCATATGATCTTCTACTCGATAAATTCGGCTACCACGTTAAACTTTACGGGATGGTATTGAATAGTGTGGTCGTAGTCTTTCAATAGCTCGAGCCAGCGTCATTGCCGCGTGTTGAGTTCTTTTTGAGTGAAGAAATATTTAAGGCTTTTATGGTGCGAATATATCTCCACTTTCTCCCCATATAGATAGTGCCTCCATATTTTTAGCGCAGCAAGCATTGCTTTGCCACTCTAGATCATGGTAGGATAATTCCTCTCATACTCTTTAAGTTGTCATGCGAGGCATAGGCTATGACTTTCCCACGTTGCATGAGAACACATCCTAACCCTTTGCACGAAGCATCGTTTGTAGATAACAAATCCATCCGAACGGATGGTATTGTTAGAGCAGTCTTAGAAATAAGTCTCCTCTTAAGCTCTTGGAAACTTTTCTCGCATTCTTCGCTCCAAAGCAATTTTGTATCCTTAGGGTTAAATTTGAGTTAATGGAGTAGCGATTAGAAAAAAACCTTCCACGAATCTCCGATAATAACCGGTAAAGCCCAAAAAACTCGTGCTTGATCCACAGACTTGGTTGCTCCCACTTTGTATTGCTTGATCTTGGCGGATCAGCGGATACTCCATGTTTTGACACCACGTGCCCAAGGAATGCTACTTCCTCGAGCGAACTTCGCATTTCTTCAATTTGGCATATAGTTGGTTTTCACGAAGCCTTTGGAGTACCGACTTCAAATGGTGCTCATGATCTTCCACGACTTTTGGAATATATGAGGATGTCATCAATAAAAACAACAACGAATTGATCCAAATATTCCTTGAATACTCGGTTCATCATATCCATGAAAGCGCGGGAGCATTAGTTAGTCAGAAAGACATGACTAAAATTCATAATGCCCATCTGGGGGTTAAGAAGGCGGTCTTTGGAATATCCTCGATTCTAATCTTGGTGATGATATCCGGAGCGAAGATCGATTTTGAAAAGAATTGTGCCCCTGCAATTGGGTCAAACAAGTCATCAATACGAGGTGAGGATACCTATTCTTGATGGTGACATGGTTCAATTCAGATAGTCAATACAAAAATCGCATACTCCGTCTTTCTTCTTTACAAATAAAGCAGGGCACCCCGAGGAGATGTCTTAGGGCCAATGAAACCGATGTCCAACAATTCTGTAGTTGGACCTTTAACTCTGAAGTTCAATAGGAGCCATTCGATATGGGGTTTTAGAAATGGGCTTTGTACGGGTTCAAGATCAATAAAGAATTTAACTTCACGTTACGGGGGTAGGCAGGAAGTTCTTGAAATCGTCGGAAAAGTCGATAACAGGGAATATTATTCAAATTTGGCGTGTCTTTATTCAAATCCATAACATGGGCTAAGAAAGCTTGACATCCGTTTTTTAATAAGCGAATAGCTTTATGATTAGATATGATGATGATTGATTTTAATGGTTTAGTTGCTTGAATTAAATACAACGGGTTGGTTAGGAATATGAAAACTAACAACCTTACGAAAACAATCAATTTTGGCATGATGAGTAGTTAACCAATCAATCCCTAAAATCACATCAAAAGCAAGTATCTTTAAAGAGATAAGGTCACGAGGTAAAGGTAATGGTGCCAACTTGAATCAAACAAGATTTATAAGCGATGGATGTGATGAAAGTTTCTCTAGCAACGGAGTTTCCACGAGATAGGTCAAAGTCTAATTTCTCGGTCAAGTTTAAGCGTTGAGCACATGCGGGAGAGATAAATGAATGGGTATACCGGTATCAAGTAAGGTATAAACTTAGCTTAAGAATTTATAAATAACTTACCCGTGATCACCTCGTTTGGGTTCCTCGCATTATGACCCGTCACAACAAACGCTCTTCCGGAATCGTTGACTTTGACTTTTACGGGACGATCTTTTGAGTCACCGTCCCCATGAACTAGGTTTATTCTGCTGTACAATCTCGGCGATATGTCCTTCCTTTTTCCACAATTATAGCATACCTTGAGCTGTTGTGGGCGGTTTGGTGATATGTCCCTCTTTTCGCATTTATAGCATATGATGGGTGGTCGTTCTCTCCTCCTTAGAACCGATTCTTTAATGCCTTTGTCGTCTTCACATAGTCGTTGTTAAATCTCCTCTTTTAAATCTCCTCTGACTCGCTTCTTCTATTTTCATGGCCATGATTACCACGGAGTGGTTACCATTTTGTCCGTCTGTTTCTTTCTCATGAGTTATCATTATTACATTGGCTGCTATCTACGTCTACGATCTGGTTGTGGTCCCTCGGTTGGCCGTACTCGTTATCTCGCTCTAATAATTGAGCCACATTTTAACAACATCTCGAATAAAGAAAATTTATGAGAAATGAGATCTTGGCGTATCTTGGGTTTCAAACCTCTAAGAAACATCCGCGTCATCGTTCCTCATTCTCCACCAAATGAGGTCTGCAAACACGGATAACTCTGCAAACTTTGCCTCGTCTTTGAGACAAAAGCGTATTGTTTTGTTCTCGATCGATGAACTCCACTTCCTTCGTATAGCCGAACACTTTCGGGAAAGTATTTGTCATTAAATAGCTTCTGAAAGCGTCTCCCAGACATCTTTGAGTCTTGTTTGGATGGAGTGCAGCTTCACAGAGACTCCCACCGATGATCGCCTTTCGCCACGGAACATAAAAGGTGGCGAATGGAACCTTCTGTTCTCCGTGCATCCCAGAGACATCGAATATCTTGGTAATTTGTTTGACCCATGTTTCCTTGGTGATCGGATCGGCTTTCCCTTAAATTACGGTGGTCCCAACTCTTTGAAGCGCTTGGTTTGTGACAACTTGTGAATTATTATCATTTCCTCCATATTTTGAACACGAGTTTCCCTCGTGCGATTTTGCATGAGCTGCAAAAACTTCTAAACATCCCTCGTTCATCATCTACGCTTTCGATGGTGTTGTTCACGGGAGGAACATTGCCCGACTGTTACCGTTCTCCTCGTTGGTGAGTCTGAGGCATCTCCACGGTCTCATTTCCATTGTTAATATTCTCGATCGACATTCTCAAATCTTGTCGTAAAACAAGGGTTAATTAAGGAAATCAATATATCACATAATATCCTATATCTTGACCAACTAACAAATAAGCTTAGGTAGGACACCTTTGCGAAGGATTTACTCGTCTCTCCCTCTAGTTCTATTCCCGATCTCATGAGAGATCGTATCCTAAGCTACGATACCAAGCTGTGGCGCCCCCAAAATAGGTATACATCACCCATTACGAGTTGTCGATACATGATGCGAAACAACTACAACTTTATTATTACAACGATAAAAGCGTGAGTTTGAATACAAATATTATCTTACAGACAATATCTATACTCAAATAAATCCTCATCACATTTATTGATACATTATTTTACAAAAATGGTGAGGACTACTAAACAATCCTTTCTAAAACCTTCATTCCATTACCCAGGCTAAATACTTTCATATATTCTAGCCTCCACGAGAAAAAATGGAACAAAAAGGAAAAGGGTGAGCTCAACTAGCTCGATAAAGAATATTATGACTAAGATAATATCTGACAAATTATCGTTAGTCTTGACGAGGAAAAATATAATAGAATCTGATAGACAACAAATTTTAAATCAATATTACGGTGAAATAATAATTCATTAGAAGAGTTAAGTAGAGAATGCAAACTACTATCTTCTATGTATGAATTTAAAAGTTCATCGTCTATCTTTTATCCACTGTAACATCAATCAATATACATCGGAATCAAATATTCATCTTTTTGCTCTCTGGCGAAAGATATTCATCGATTAGTCGTATTCATTTAAACACTGTTCATCTTTTTTTTCTGGGCCAAAGATATTCTTGAAAATCATTCATCTTTGCTTTTCGAGCCCAAAGATATTCTTAAGAAATCATTCATCTTTGCATTTATTCCATAATATCATCATTTAAGGCGAGGATGATGAAAATATTTTTTTTTAAAAAGCGAATCCGATGAAACAAAATGACAAGGATTAAGGATTAAGGATTAGTACTTGGTTTTATCCACGTCCAAAATACCTCAAAAATAATCATAGTGGTGTAAAATTCAAGAATGATCAAAACATGGATCTGATCGAGTTAGTATCCGAATAGATGTTTTAGACGAAAAGAAGAAATTTTATTTTTTGAATAGTCACCGTATCGTGAATAGTCTTGAGTATCGTGAATAGTCTTAAGTATCGTGAATAGTAACTCAGAGCACCAAAGATAGAAATTCCACAAAAACATCTTCACGCTTCGTGAATAGTACTAAATGAATAGTAACTTCGTGAATAGTAACTTTCGTGAATAGTAACTCGTGAATAGTAACTCATGAATAGTAACCCATGAATAAGTAACCCAGAACATGAAAAAGTTCCAAATTTGATAAAAACTTGGATCAACATTTCGATTATAATGATATTGAAGAAATAATATCATTACGAAAAAAATAATATCCACTTACCTCGAAAGATCGATCTTAAATTTGAAACAGGATATAGGCTATGACTTGAACTTGCAATATATAGCAATACTCAAAGTATACTCAAAATACTCACAAGAATACGCTCGATAATATAGAGAAAAACTTGATTTACGGTGTGATTTTCAATTCTAACCTAAGCACCTATTTATAGGAAATTGCTTAGAACACCAAAGCGAAAATTTAATAAATTAATATTATAATTTTTAAATTTCTCCTACGCATTAAACATCTGAATTCAGCAACATGACATGTGTTAAAGATGCCCACCAAACAAAAAAAGAAAAAAACGTTTTTCTGAATATAAATATTTAAAACTTCAAAAATCAATTATTTGAGACTTGAACTTCAATAATTCATAATAAATAGCCCTTTCATCAGAAAATTCGAATCTCGCGAGTTTTTATAGGAAATTCAATTCTCTACAACTTTGCAGAAGAAAGTTTTTCCAAATTCCAAATAGAAATTGACCGAAATCCAGACGGAGATTTTTGTTATAATCAAATTTGATCGATAAATGGGGTCCTCAGACATGTTTAACATGTTTTAAACATTTATTGCAACAAAAATACTCTTCCTCCTCGTATACTCATATATCCCACATTACGTTGTAAAAATATCACCAGTTAATATATTATTAAAATAATATATTTAAATAAATTATTTTATCGGAAAAAGATAAAATATTAATTTTCAACAATTGTCATTTTAAAATTTTCTCCATCTATATCCACATAAAATCAATATTTTCCTCATCATATAAATCAATAATTAATTATTCACAAATAATATTACGAGAATCACATATTGACAACCGAGGCGGTTCGAGAAAGAGGGGCTTTCGATAAAATTTCTTCTTCTTGGCAGCGATTAGGTGACCAAACCTCTCCTTAGACGAGAACTTTCTAGACATTGCCAATAATGTTATCTAATAATATTATTAGGATAATATGAATTATTGCTTAATAATGAAAAATATTGTGTAATGACAATTATTGAAACAATGATATAAAATATCAACATGACAATTATTAACTCGATAAAATCTTTGAGCGATAATTCATTGTAACCATTATTGAGTAGTGCCTTCTTACGTAAGAATCAATAATTGGTGCAATCTGGTGTCATCTTCTTGCTTCAACAACGCGTATTAGTGTGTTTTAAACCATAAGGGTATTCAACGATATTACTTGGTAACAACTACTGTAGTTATTTAAAAACAACTTATATTTGTCGTTTTTCTTCTTCATTATCCCAATCGCTTTCGTTATGGGGCCCACGACAACGAATATTCCCCAAGCGATAATGAATATTTTATAACCAATTGCGAATATTCCCAAGCGATCTGAATATTCCACGACCTTTTAAAAAATTTTGGGGTCTTACAGTTTATTAAAATATTCCCCTTATGATCTTTACCCACGATAATGAATATTTTATAACCACTTACTTATTTTGAAATATTTAGCGTATTTAACCTAAGCTATCCATTAATCAAATCAGGACCCTTACTATTTTTCAAAAAATAATAAATAAAGGGAATTCCTTTTCCATTTAAAAATTTATCTGAATCTTACATTAGAGATGAGCCTCCATCTATCAAGACTCCAAGCTAACATGTACGGGAGGATTAGGCCATGATGTGCTCCATCAACGACTTTGATAATAGCCGGTCCCTTGGTTGAGCGCGACATTCATGTCATCATCGATGAAGGATATCACATTGTTGTTGAAAATGTGATCAACCAAATGTTGAAATTTTTTTGCATCCAATGATTTTTTGGTAGATGAAGCTATTTCTAAAACCTTCAAAGAAGATAGTCTGGTGATCCTCGGAAGTCAAGACTAAATCCAGAATTGAAATTTGGTGTGGAGCTTCTTTTAATCTTAAAACCACCTTGGCTTCGTTATGACCCATAGTGCGGAGGAATTTTTCAATCTTCTCCATGGTTATTTTCCCCTTTGATTTGATGGTAGACTTCATCACCCGTTGGGGAAAATACAGTGGATTTTCCTTCGACACTGCAGCAGTTGTATGCGAGGTGGATCCTTCACCTTATCCATAATTCTATGGCACTTTGTGTAAGCTAACAATAGGATATTGTGCTCTTCATGGTAAATTGATTGGCTCTGGAGCGACCACTTTCAAGGGATTGTTGCTTCCTCTGAGTTGAATTGCTGATATTGCGAGTGGTTTGCTAGTCCCATCAGTTTCCGTGGATATGACTGCTACCAATCCCTTCCACTTAGTAGGACATGTATTCTCACTCTCACGTAGCACATTATCATCGTCTTCTAGTTACAGGACACCACTGTCAATTAGATTCTAGATAAGGTGGCGGAGTGCCCAACATTCTTCTGTGTTGTGACCGCGAAAATGGGAGTGATATTGACATACTCCATCAGAATTGTACCGTCTTGAACGGGGATTGATTGGAGGTAGAAGGGAAGTGATCCTTCCTTTATTGATGAAGGATTTCCTCCATGGGTTGGCCCAGGTATATAAATTCCCTTCTATTGGCAAAATCCCAACGGGCTTTGGCGTTCGCTCTCTTTGCCACTTTGTCCTCCAATGTTTCATTTTTTGAAGGTGACGAGGGAATATTCATGAAAAGAGGAAGGAGACTAGCATGCTCTGGTGACTAAGCGATGTGTAACTTGATGTTGATAAGTCACCATTCGCGATTAATTTCAATCTGTTTGCATAGAGCTTTCATCTTATGTTCCATTGCGAACTAGAACTTGGCATAATCCCACTTGTCAACACCGTCTTTGAGGGTCTGGTAGGACTCGCAGTTGAAATTGGAACTCTGTCCATTGCTCCAATTAATCATGTTGACCTCTTCTTCTTTGTGTTGAGGAAGAGGATTGTCTTGTACGTGAGGTTGATCTGGTTTTGTGACCACGATCTCACCATTGTCTATCAGGTCTTGGATCTTATGTTTCAAGGCCCAACAATCCTGAGTGTCATGTTCAGTTGCCCCGGTATGATAAGCACATTTCCGAGCAGCATTGAAACACCGTCCATTAGGGCTAGCTGGTGGAAAAAGATGCGTGATTTTCTTCTGCGTTATCAGAAGAGTGAGAATATTCTCGAGTGAATCCCCTAAGGGTGTGAACACTCGAGGGCTTTTGACTTCTCCACCTTTTGGGTTTGAAGACTGTGCTTGAAAGGGAGTGTAATTTCTCCTCTGGATAAGCATGTTCTGATTGCCCTTTTGACCCTGTAGTATCAGGGAAACATCTTCCTCTTTCTTTTTATGGACCCTCAGAAGTTGTTTCCATAATTTACATCCGAATTCTTTGTGAGAAGCTGGATTAAGGTCGATCAATTTGAGATAGCGACATAATTATTTGTAGAACTTACGGACCTTTTTGGATTTTAATGAGAGTAGTAGGTCCGATTGGTTCCCTATGAAAAGACTTGCATAGTTTAGTCTTTAGGGAATGTGTGTATAATAACATACTTTGTGATGTATGCATTTTAGGAATTTTATCCCGCAAAATGGATGTCACCGTTTGTAATATAGGATATCATGTTAAATATGTATTTGTGCGCATTTCTTCATATTTCTCATTACATGGAGATGAATATGGAATGAAATTACAAGTAATTGATTTTATAAGTAATTTAAAATGAGAAAGCATGAAGAGACTTTCCTCCGTATTGGGTTTATCAGAGGCTGACCTATCATAGGTTACTCTTGCGGCTTTTTGGCATGAAGGTTCCCAAATCATCACAATTTACTCAACGAGAAATTAATCCGGTCTTTCAATTGGAGCAAATTTGGGTGGTGCCTTTCCTGAGCCTCGCGGGAATTAGTCTTCCTACAAGTCCAGTAATCAAACACTGACAGGATAGCCTCCTGGTGGAGGGACCACACAACATACATTCACATACATCGTGTCTCACCGTATGAAAATGATGACATGTGCAAAGCACTAATATCATAAGCAGATATGGTGCGAAGCACTAAGTGCAATAAGTAAATGCATTCGTACACATTCATTATAAATGTAAATGCAACATCCACACAAAAAGCGGATAATAGTTTTGAAAAAAATGGAATAGCGACTTAATTAATCTTCTTTGGAGTCCCCAAAGCAGTAGTCGTCACCGTCGACGTCGGGATTTTTAGTTGTCCCTTTCCGTTACTTGTTCTTTGGTGTTCTCATGTTAAGTGAGATTTATTTGAAAAAAACAAGTGAAAAAGGGCCGACATGTATAATGTCGACGATGGACTGTTAAGAGTCGCCAGTTGGTTTTTTAAATAGTTGTACCAACACAACCGAGAAAAGGTTTGCACATTGACCCAGTGATGTGACACTGCCAAATGGGTCAGTGAAACAGAGGTTCATTAGGGTCCGGGGACTTGATTATGCGGACGAAAGGTGTTAGGCACCCCCCGACATTCGTGTTACCACGTTGACCGCCTCTTTTCAAGAAACTATTATCTGAATATGTGTGTGTGTGTGTGGGTCAATGTGCTATTTATTTGAAAGTGGTGTGAGAATTCGTTCGCACCTATATACACAGGGTTTGAATTTATGTACAAATTCAATTTTTAGCAAGATATAGCAGTGATGTTTTATAAAAGAGGTTTTTCAAACCCTTGTGCTCAATAGTAATTGAGACCTTTTACACTTCCATTTTATTAAGTGTTCTATTGATTGATTTTATTTTTTTCGAGATCTGAAGCATCTATAAGAAAATAATGTACAAAATAATCTGGATTTCCTCATGGGTATGAAAACCATCTAAGGAAATTCGAGATACCGAGATAAATTTATAAAACCGCTTACTACAATTTGAAAATGTCCATCACGAATCGAATCTAGATCCAATAGGTTGAATCATGTGATCACATGATTCTAGCGCACATAATCTGCCGATTTGTATGAAAGCGATGGCGAGATATATATATTTTAAAGTTGTAAATATATATCTGAGACATGATCAACCACCACGAAGCACCTCCATGGGGATTAAAAATGTAAATAAAGATGTAAAAGCCATCAATGACCACGGAGGAAACTCGGTAAGGGAATGAAACGTAAAGAAAGGCATAAGCGATCAACCACCACAGTAAACTCCGTGTGGGATGAAATATATATATATATATATATTTATAATATATAAGCGATAAACGCACCGGATGTAAAATCCAGGCTCATTGAACAGAGTTCGACAACAGTTCATATATATAAGTATATATATATATATAAAAGTGAGTAAACGCACCGGATGTAAAATCCGAGCTCATCGATCAAAGTCCGAAAACAGACGGTTATATATATATATATATATATATATATATTACAATATAAACGCTCGAATCAAAATCTAGGCTCATCGAACAAAGTCAACACCTACAGTTAATAAATATATAAGTATATATATATATATATATATATATATATAAAAATAAATAAATGCTCTGCATCAAGTTCATGCAAGCTCAATCGAGGCATAACTTCGATAATGTTAGTGCATAAATATAAATAAATATATATATATATATATATATATATATAATTGAAAATAAAACCACGCGAGATAGAAATCCGGGCAAACCTGTAACCACGACTCAGCGTGTAGAAGGGTGTGTGCAAAGATGAAGAGAAATACTTTAAAAGTGTGTGAGAAAGCTTACGATTGGATTGCCAAAGAAGACTTCTATATCTTTAAAGTGGATGAAACTTCGGCTCACTTGATCAAAAAAGTAGTTATATGTGAGCTCACCAGTGTTTAAAATGAGAAAGCACTCTATATAGAGAAATACAGACAAATGTGACAGGGCTTCCTCGCCTCTTTTTTCTTACAAATGGCCACCCCAAGCCCTCTATTTATAAAGGGGAGTCATTATATGTACCTCCTGGCCACCAAGTGTAGTGTACTGAGGCTGCCGGATTCTGCCCGTTTTAAATGGGTCATGTTGTCTCAAAAATACGTGCGTGAGCCTTGTAATGTCGCTCGAACTTTCGAATTGCAATCCGGGCATCCGACTGAGGTATGTAAGACCTATTTTAGACCGTCGTTTGTCGAGAGTTACACAACGGCATGGGATTAGAGGTTGTCTGAAGTCGGGAAGATGGGGCGGTGCCCTCGGTCTTCAAGCTCCAAATTCTATCCGATTACCTGCGTAATAGTCACTCGGGATTGGTTTTCCTTGATTCTTGTGGGACATTATTGTGTAGAAATGTATGTATAAAATGTTGAGACGACGTGATGTGGCGTCGAGGTGGTGAGATGATGACTTTGCCCCTCACCAGGGTTATCGCCGGTTTGGGCTGGTAAAGCAAACGTTACTCAGGGTTATCTCTGAGATTGGGCTGATGCAAGTGTTGAAGGTCCTTAGTGTCATCTCTGAGATATGCATATCTTCCCGGGGTTAGGTTCGAGTTTGGTATTGAGTGTCGAGGTTGAAGCTGATTGCATGTACTTGAAACAAGCATTTCTGGGGTCATCGTGAATCACATTCCTTAGGGTTATCACCAAGGTTGGTATTTTACTCTCGGTGTTGGGGCGAAGGCCGGATACCTCGGGGTTATCTCAAGAGATTAATCGGTCTTCTACGGTGGAATTTCCGGTATTGGGACTGCATGCCTCGGGGTTATCTCCGAGGTAGAAACTGTTACTCCTGGTGTGTGTTCCGGGGTTGAGACTGAACTGCCGATAGTATCCGGACTGGATGTGAGTTGTCTTCCAGGGTTATCTCTGAAAGACGAATCTGCCCTCCTGCAATGTTAGTGACAGGTATGTAAAAAATTTCGAGTGTCTACACTTGATATTAAATTCAAAGATTTTAACCTTAGCTTAGTGTTGTTCAAAGCAAGGTATGTGAATTATTCAACACTTATGCTATTAGATTATTCCTAAAGCATGAACTTAGAATGCAATGTGTATTCGATTATGATTATTCCATAACATAAGATTGTTGCCTTTTATTCAACTAATCCTTACGTTGATGTCCGCTGAATTCCAAATTACCTTGAAGTGTATCCAAACCAAACTTACTTTGGTGTGGACTTGTAATCTTAATCTTGAGATGAACAACCCTATTATTAGGGGTTTTACGCTTAGCATTGAAATAGTTGTGCACAATACATTATACGAAGGGCTGATCCCCCTAAGTACGTGGAGTCCTTATAGTCATATGACTATTAAAGTTAAAGTTGAAAGATTACTTATAACTGTGGACATGGTTCGTGGTCATTAGACCCTCAGTAGTATATTTTAAAATGTTAATAAAACATATCATTCAGTTCTATTGAGCCTATTATTTGGAAAATGTTGTAAAGTTTATCCATTCTTATTTCAAGTGAGCTTTGTTTGCTCACTCTTGCTTATATAACTATTATAGCTAAGGATGGGAAGGTAGATGTACCTAGCACCAGTAAGGGGAAGGGGAAGATGAACAAGTATTGAAGACTTGTAATATGTTGATGATTATTTATCGGACTTTAAATTTGATTAATGTAATGAAGTATTTATTTAATTTCGCATTTGAATGATTGTAATTAAAGGTTAGATAACCTTGGAGATATTTTTTATTAATGTAATCTCAGTATGGGCGGGTTTTTATTATTCAATTTTATTATGATTGGATAATTAGATATGAATGTTTTGATTAAGTGAACACCAAATCTTGAGGTAATGAAGTACCGGGATTTGGGGGTGTCACAAGTTGGTATCAAAGCTTTAGGTTATGAACCTTGGGTGGGGAAAAGCCTTAGGAAGTAACCTTTGAAAAGATAGTGGTGATTAACTCTTATCGAGTTTTAAAGAAGAAGTAATAAAACACTTATGTGCTTATGTGTTTATAACTTATGTGCTCGTGAGTGTCTAGTAGTAATGATTAATAATCAAAACTTAAAATTTTGTTGTCAGGATGACTAATGTCGGAGAATCCAGTCAAGCTATGGAGGAGGAACCTCAGATGCCTATAGAGGAGGAGCCTCGCGACATTCAGGTTGTTTGGGAACAACTACTGCCACAGGAGTCAACCCCATTGGTCATAGTGGTTGAAGAGGAGGACGATGATGTGGAGACGGATGAGGAGGATCCCGTTGAGTTGCCACAGGAGGATGAGGATGACGAGGACGAGGAGGAAGAGACTCCACTAACCTCGATAGTCGCTCGTATGTATGATAAAGTCTACGACCGTAACATAGAACTTCAGGATACAGTTGAGGAATTACAAGAGATAGTACACGAACAATGGTATCGCAATGACACGTAAAAAGACTTCAATGAGATCCAGGATCGTGAGGAACGATTGACTAATGTCGAGGAGAAGCTATAGTACACACAGAAGGAGAGAAAGAACAACTGATCGAGGTGATCGCTGAACTAAAGAACAAACTGAAGGAAGATGCTACTAAAAGAGCAAGAGCTGAAGACGCCTACGAGGAAGCTTTTTCAACGAGCCAAGATAATAGCAGCGAGAGACGCACAAGCAAAGAGGATGAAGATGGAGGAGATGGATAAAGTATTCAACACCATGATTAATCGAGCTCAAGATCGGGTCCGTAGGATATCCTATTCGATTCGAGATCTCATGCCATCATAATGTATTAGATCGCGAACAATGTTCCGATCATGGAGGAAGAACGTAATAAGGCTAAGCAAAGATCTTAGTAGATCATCGTAGTTGTTATGTGATTAATAAAATGTTAAATAAATTGTAAATCACAAGTGTTATGAAACCTATAGGATATGATGATGATGTTGTCCTGAAACTTTTGTAGTTTAGGAAAGTAATGTAAATAGCAGTGATGCTATTGTTTTTTATTTTCAAAGAGGTTATGAATAAATAAAAGTTGTTATTTTATTCAAAGTGTTACGTGATTATGTGGTTATTTCTTTGGTGGAGGCAAATTAAGTAGAAATTACTTAAAAGAGTTGAATAATAATCTAACGAGTGTATTTTTAACAGAAAATGCCTCCCAGACGTCAACCACCACGACAGAGAACCACTGAAGAAACCAATAACAATAATGTTGATGCTAACCTCGTTTAACAACTAGTGACGCTATTGATAGGAGCGTTGCAGAATCAGCCACAGAACCAAGGAATAACGTTTAAGGATTTCAAGGTGGTTGGACCACACAGATTCATGGGTCCATGAATCCAACAAGCACATATACTGGATTATGGAGATAGAAAAGGTGTTCGATGTCGTTAGGGTAGGGGATGATCAGAAGACTTCTTTCGCAATATTCATGTTGAAAGCAGAAGCTAGTTATTGGTGGAAGGCCAATAAAACTCGTGAAGGGCCAGAGGTGATGACCTGGGATAGGTTTAAGGAAATATTCTTCGAGACCTATTTCCTAGAGAGTTCAAAGAGTCAGCTAGAAGTGCAATTTCTGGAACTAAAATAGGGAACGATGACGGTATCTAAGTATGCCGCTAAATTTAACGAGTTGGCGAGGTTTACGCCTTATCAAGTCAGCACGGACAAACGCAAGGCGAAGAGGTTTGAACAGGGACTGAAGCATTGGTTATAAAGTAGGGTTTCCCTGTTCCAGTTGAAGACTTTCGCAGCAGTGATGGAGAAAGCAATACTCACTGAAGGTGGAGGCTAGGCAGTGACAAAGTTCAATCGAAAGTTCAATCGAAGAAGAAGAAGAAGAAGAAGAAGAAGAAGAAGAAGAAGAAGAAGAAGAAGAAGAAGAGAAAGAAGAATGAGGTGGAGATTAAGAATGGAGGTGGTAGTAGTGGAATCGACAACAACAACAACTTGAAGAGGAAGTGGAATGGAAACATGGGTACTGGAAACCAGCAGGGTAACCAGGAAAAAAAGAAGTTTGAAGCATGTGTTACATGCGGGAAGTTTCATAAGGGTGCGTGCTTGATGGGGAAACGAGTATGCTTCAATTATGGCCAGGAGGGTCACATCGCCCCAAATTGCACTCAACCTAAGAAGAACGTGTGCTTCACGTGCGGATCCAAGGATCACTTTGCTCGTGAATGCCCTAAGAAAAAGGCTGGAGAGACAACCAGAAGCAATGGAGGTAACAATGGAGGTCCATGGGCCATTATTGGACCTACATCATCAAACAAACCCACAGCTAGAACCTTCAACATGACTGTGCAAGATGATGTGCAATCAAAAGATATGGTGTCAGGTATTATCCCAATCAATGATATAAATGCTTATGTATTATTTGATTCGGGTGCTACTTACTCGTTTATATCTGATGAATTTGTTAAGAGGTTAGGATTGCCTAGTGAAGAACTGAATTTCCCTTTGAACATAGAAATTGCGAATAGGGAAGTAATCCCTGTTAGATTCATATACAAGAATTGTAGGGTGAACATTAAGGAGAATATCTTGATGGTAGATTTGATTCCGATTAGACTTGGAGAGTTTGATGTTATTTTGGGAATGGATTGGCTATTCAAATATGGAGCTGTAATCGATTGCCAAAAGAAGTGTGTAAACCTTATGACCCCGTCAAAGGTAGTATTCTATGGTAGCAAGTCACCTAGACAAATGAAATGTCTGACGATTATGCAGGACAAGAAATTGTTGAGTCAAGGCTGTGTGGGCTATTTAGCTTACATAGTCGATACTCAGAAGAAGAGTGTGAAACTGGAAGAGATACCAATGGTGAGGGAATTTGAGGATGTGTTTCCAGAGGATTTTCCAGGACTTCCGCCTGACAGAGAAATTGAGTTCGTGATCGACTTAGCGCCGGGAACAGCACCAATATCGAAGGCCCCGTATAGAATGGCTCCGGTAGAAATGAAGGAATTGATGGTACAATTGCAAGAACTGCTATATAAGAAGTATATTCAACCGAACGTATCACCGTGGGGAGTGCCAGTGTTATTCGTGAAGAAGAAGGATGGGTCAATGCGTCTTTGTATTGATTATAGAGAATTAAACAAAGTCACTATTAAAAACAAATACCCGTTGCCAAGAATAGGTGACTTGTTTGATTAGTTGAAGGGTGCTAAATACTTCTCGAAAATAGATTTGAGAAGTAGGTATCACCAATTGAAAGTGAGGAAGGAGGATATACCTCGAATCGGCATTCGAACTCCAGTATGGACATTACGAGTTTACGGTGATGTCTTTTGGTTTGACCAATGCCCTACGCATTCATGGATTTGATGAATGTGGTGTTTAAACCATTCTTAGACAAGTTTGTAGTGGTATTTCTCAACGACATTCTGGTGTATTCCAAAACTCAAGAAGAACACGTGGAACACTTACGTTTGTTGACATTGGAAAACACTAAGAAAGGAAAAGTTGTACGCGAAATTCTCTTAGTGCAAATTTTGGCTAGATTGTGTGCAATTTCTTGGGCACGTGATTGACAAAGATGGGATTTCAGTGGATCCATCAAAAGTGGAAGCTGTAATCAATTGGGAACAACCAAGAACACCGTTGGAAGTGAGGAGTTTCTAGGGACTGGCCAGCTATTATAGAAGATTTATTCAAGATTTCTCTAAGATAGCCACTCCGCTAACAAATTTGACAAGAAATACGGTAAAATTTATTTGGACGGAGAAATGTGAAAAGAGTTTTCAAGATTTAAAGAAGAAATTAAGTGTGGCACCTGTGTTGTCATTACCAGATAGTACAGGAAACTTTGTGGTGTTTAGTGATGCCTCACATAAAGGATTAGGTTGTGTTCTTATGCGAAATCGACAAAGTTATCGAGAGTATGCATCAAGACAACTGAAGGATTATGAGAAAGGTTATCGGACTCATGATTTGGAATTGGTTGCAGTAGTATTTGCTCTGAAGATATGGGGACACTATCTCTATGGAGAAAAATGTGAGATCTACACAGACCATATAAGTCTGAAGTATATTTTCACACAAAAGGACCTAAACATGCGTCGAAGAAGATGGATGGAATTGATAAAAGATTACGATTGTGAGATCTTTTATCATCCAGGCAAAACAAATGTGGTTGCAAATGCTTGAAGCGGGAAAGGTCAGGAAAAATTGATGCTGATAAACACTCAAGAGGAGCTTATATCAACAATGGCAAAGCTAGAGTTGGAAATAAAATTTCCAAAGGAATCCAACGAACGACTATTCCAAATAGAAGCTAGTCCAACTTTGGTGGACAAAGTGAAGAACGCTCAACTATAAGATAAAGAATGTGAAACGATCAAAGAGAAAATAGTTGAGGGTAGTGAAGTAAAATACAATATCGATACCGAAGGACTACTACAGTTCGAGGAAAGAATTTGGGTTCTAGCAGTACCAGAGCTTAAAGATAAAATCTTGACCGAAGCACACAACACAAGATATTCGATTCATCCAGGAAGTACGAAGATGCATCAAGATTTGCGACGCCATTTTTGGTGGCTAAACATGAAAAGAGACGTTATCGAATGCGTGGCGAAATGGTTGATATGTCAAAGAGTCAAGGCCGAGCATCAAAGACCAAGCAGATTACTTCAACCATTAGAAATACCATAATAGAAGTGGGAACACATCACAATGGATTTTGTGGTGGGTCTTCCAACTACTCATAGAGGATGCGATGCGATTTGGGTGATAGTGGACAAATTAACAAAATCAGCGCACTTTTTACCAATAAAGATTAGGTTTAATCTTGATCAGTTGTAAGGTTGTACATTAAAGAGATCGTTTCAAGGCATGGAGTGCCAGTTTAAAATAGAGATCCGCGATTTACGTCAAACTTCTGGAAGAGACTACAAGAATGTATGGGAACATAATTGCGAATGAGTACAACATATCACCCGCAAACCGACGGGCAAAGCGAACGAACAATCCAAACGTTGGAAGATATGCTGAGAGTATGCATCATGGATTTCAAAGAAAGCTGGGAAGAACATTTACCGTTGGTGGAATTTGCCTACAACAATAGTTACCACGCAAGCATCGGCATGCCGCCTTACGAGGCATTATACGGCAGAAAGTGTAGAACTCCACTGTGCTGGGATGAAGTTGGTGAACGCCAACTGTTAGGACCAGAACTGGTTCAATAAACTGATGAGGTTGTCAAACTCATCAGGATAAGATTGGTAGCAGTCCAAGACAGACAGAAAAAGTATGCCGATCAACACAGGCAGAATCGCGAATTTGAAGTAGGAACTTTCGTTTTTCTAAAAGTTTCTCCTTGGAAGGGGAAAATTCGTTTTGGCAAGAAAGGAAAGCTCAGCCCAAGATTTATTGGACCTTTTGAGATACTACAAAGAGTGGGGGAAATGGCTTATGAGGTAGCTCTACCTCCAGAGTTGGACAACATTCATAATGTTTTTCACGTTTCGGTGTTACAACCATATAAACCCGATTACAAGCACGTGATCGAGTACGAACCATTGCAATTTGATAAAGATTTGTCTTATGAAGAGATTCCTATCCAAATAGTAGATAGAAAAGAACAAGTGCTCAGAAATAAAGTGATACCTTCTGTGAAAGTGATATGGAGAAACCATAATATCGAAGAGGCAATGTGGGAACTCGAAGCTGAAATGATGAAAAATTACCCTGAGTTATTTGTTTAATCTATGTCTTCGATTCTGGGGACAGAATCTTTGTAAAAAGGAAGAATGTGACGATTTGATTGTTTGAATTGTGATTCTGAAGACATAATCCTTGTAAGGAGGGAATGATGTAACATTCCAGAATTTTATTGTAATATTAAATATTTATCAAATTATATAAATATTTAATGGATGTGTTTATTGTTGAATAAATATTTGTTTAATTGATTTGATTTTATTTGGTTATTTATTTGTTAAATAAATAATTAATGAGTTAAGAAAATTATTATTATATTGATATTTCAATTTGATGGTTAATTATTAGTGTTGAAGTTATGTGAATAAATGGTTTTATTTAATTAATTGTTATTTAAATTAATTAAATTAAGTATGAAAGCTTGATTAAATATAGTGTGACAAATAACTATATTATAAGGAGTATTAAAATAAATTAAAGTAGTTTAATTTAGTTTTACCCAAACAATGCTTAAGGATATAAACTCTTTAATTTTAAATGATTTTGCCAAACAAAGCCCTATGGCTTTTGGAATTCTTTTTTAATTTTAAATTATAATAAATAAAATAAATAAAATATAAATAATATATATTAATTTGGTAACTATATTTTTATAATTTATTAAGGTCATTAGTAGGCATATTATTATTTTTACGTTGGCTAGCTTTATCGCTTAGTTTACGCTTATCAGCTTAACTTTATACTAAGGAAAGAAAGAGAGAGAAAAAAGTTACGAGAGATTTTTAGAGAATTGCAAGAGAGTTTTGAGAGTGTGGATTCTAAATAGTTCTAGCAAGGAATGCAAACAAATTGAAGGTATTTTATCTAAACCTTAGTATTATATATATATATATATATATATATATATACATACACGTATACGTATATTTCTTGATGAACTGTATATTTTCTCTCGTGAATTGCAAATGTGTTGAATTGTTGTAGAAAACTGAATTATGGTGAGTATATGTGTTTATGATGCTAGAGTTTATGCTTAAACAAGAAATTGCATGCTAATTCGGTTAATAGTAGAAGAAAAATTAACGATAGTGTATGTTTGTATGTATTTTTCATACGGCTCATGTAAAGTACCAATTTTGATAGTCAATTAATATGTTAAATTGTAAATTGAGTCTTCTATATATTAGTTCATTAAGAAATGAGCATAACGTAATTTGAACGAAGCAATTTGGCCAAGTATAGAGATTACAGTGATGATTTTTGCAAGAGATGTCAAAAATGGAGTTTTAGTATGAAAATATGAATTTTGAGAAATTAAACTTGTTTTAGTTGATGTTAAATTATTCTAATTGGTTGTAAATGTTAGCAAACATGTTTATAATTAGTTTATATCAATTATTTGTGTTAATTTCACTGTTTGGTGGGTGAAATTCGTGTTAGTTGGGCTAAAAACGGCTATTGTTCATGCCGTGTCTGCCTCTGTCTGTGCACCAGCGTAGCTGCGTTGGTGCCAAGGCTAAAATCACAAGAATGCTGTTGCAGGTGTGAATTGCGCACGCCATACAATCGATATGAGACAGAGCGATCACTGTCATTGCATTCTTCGGGATAGCGACATACATTGGTCTAATGATGTGTTAGTATAATAAACATGTAATAATATAGCTAAAACAGAATCGTGCTATGTGGTTAGTAGATTCAAAGTTTGAATGATTAGTAATTGATGAACGTGGTATATTAGAACTTAGTGAACATGATGATTAGTAAACAAGTGTTGTGAAGGTTAACACTTGTAGTTTCTGATATGTGCATGGTATCTTAAGACTTGTGCTAAAATAATAAGTCTAACTTGAAATATATGTTATGTTAGAACGTGAATGTTAGTATATCTAATAGATGATGGTTCTAAACCTATATGTAGGTGAACGTGAGTTAATATTATAGCTTACGCTCGAGGCAAGTTTCTAAACCTATCTTTTTACAAGTTTCTTCTAAACCTATCTTTTAAATTGAGCAAGTTCTTTAACTCTACTCTTATAATAATTATGCAAGTTTCCTAACTCTATACCTTATTGAGCAAGATTACTTTCGTTGAACAAGTCTTTGTATCTAGATTGTTTATAATGATGCAAGTTTTTCTAAATCTTGTCTCTTAACATTGAGCAATGTTATTGTTTCTAATTCAATTACAATTACGCAATTTCCTCTAACTCTACATTTTTATTGAGTTAGTTCTATTATTAAATTGGGCAAGTTTTTCCTAAACCTAAACTTGTTATTTTAGCATGCAAATACCTTTATTCTGATGAACAAGTTTATCGTTCAAGTTATTACTTATTATGCATGCTTGATATTAAATTCTAAGATTTTAACCTTAGCTTAGTGTTGTTCAAAGCAAGGTATGTGAATTATTCAACACTTATGCTATTAGATTATTCTTGAAGCATGAACTTAGAATGCAATGTTTATTCAGTTATGATTATTCCATAACATAGTATTGTTACCTTTTATTCAACTAATCCTTAGTTGATGTCCGTTGAATTCCAAATTACCTTGAAGTGTATCTAAACCAAACTTACTTTGGTGCGGACTTGTAATCTTAATACTGAGATGAACAACCCTATTATTAGGGGTTTACGCTTAGCGTTGAAATGGTTGTGCACAATACATTGTACTTAAGGGTTTATCCCCTAAGCACGTGGAGTCCTTATAGTCATATACGACTCATTAAAGTTTAAGTTGAAAGATTACTTATAACTGTGGACATGGTTCATGGTCATTAGACCCTCAGTAGTATATTTCAGAATGTTAATAGAACATATCATTCAGTTCTATTGAGCCTATTATTTGGCAAATGTTGTAAAGTTTAACCATTCTTATTTCAAGTGAGCTTTGTTTGCTCACTCTTGCTTATATAACTATTACAGCTAAGGATGAGAAGGTAGATGTACCTAGCACCAGTAAGGGAAAGGGGAAGATGAACAAGTATTGAAGACTTATAATATTTTGACAGTTATTTATCAGACTTTAAATTTGATTGATGTAATAAAGTGTTAGTTCCCAGAGGGCACAATAGATCTAGAAGGGGGGGTTGAATAGATCCTTTTTATTTTAAATACTTTTCTGGTTAATGTTATATTGTTCATATTTAAGTATATGACAAACATAAGAATCTTTTCAAGTACAGCGGAATAAGTTAAAGATTCCCCTTCATTAATATATTCATAATCATACATACATTGTTCGTTGGGTTAGTTTAGTTGTAAGTAGTTAGAACATACATTGCAGTTATAGCAGTTATAGACATAATATAAATGACATAATGTAAAAGACACAAGAGATTTTAAGTGGTTCAGAGACTCAAGCTCCTAATCCACTCTTCTGCTTTCAACTAGCAGGATTTCCACTAAGGAAGGGCAGCACCCTGAATCTCTACAAGGCCAGCAGCCTTGGGACTTCAGTTCACTAAGAACTCTTCAAGGCCAGTAGCCTTAAGACTCCTCTAGTTCCCTAGGAACTCTTCAAGCCCAGCATGCTTGGAACTTCATTGAGTCCCTCTGGACAAAGACCCTTTGGCCCTGCTTTTTTTAGTCCCTCCAGACAAGGACCCTCTTGGCCCTGCTTCATTTAGTCCCTCTAGACAAGGACCCCTCAGGCCCTGGCTTCGTTGAGTTGTTTGTTTATTGTTGTTGGAGTTGGTGCTGAGCTGCTAAGATGTCTTCATGCTCTGAATATCTTCTATCCTTAGCAGCTTGGCTTGATCATCCTTGAAGAACAGTTGAGTGTTGCATGATGATTAGCTTCTTAGGGTGTTCAACTACCCAGGATGACCCCTTGATGAACCGCCTTGAAGATCATTCTTCTTGGTACTTGATGACTGCACATGAGAGGCTTCTAAGATGACTGTTAGCTCTTCTGTAAAGTACTTAGAAGCTTTCTCATGCTTGACACCAAGATGGCTTTTGTGATCTCCCTTCTTGTTACTCGATACCTTCTCATGATGGACTTGCTAAGATGACCTTAAGCTCTTCTCTATTGTACTTAGAGTCTTCCCATGATGGACATCCAGATGGCATGATGCTCTCATTTCTCTCGACAGTTTAGAACACTCTTCATGAAGTAGAACTCTCACTTCTACATAGTAGAACACACACTTCTACTTCTTTCTTGATCTGACTTCTGAGTGTTCTTGGTGGATCGTAGAGTGAGCCTTCGGACTCACTATCTCACATGATTTATATCAGTCCACCTTCTCTCCAAACTCGACAACTCCAGCAACCTTGGATCTTTGAAGCTCTTTCTCATTTATATTTCTTCCCAATCCTTCCGTTGGAAAGTAACCGTTGAAGGCTATTCAAATATCTTCACAGATCTCAAGTTGCTTGATGTAGATTGCTTGATGTGACTTGTCATACTTTTTTTGATGCTGCAGTTTACTGTTTCACCTACCCTATCAGATGTATCACTTTACTGTCTTGGGCAGGTTGAAGACTTTATCTCTCATGATTTCTAGATCAGAGATTGTCCTTTTGCATCGATGCTCTCAATAAGTACTTTTCCGAATATTACCCTTCAGATTGAACCATTGCCAATGCTTCAGTCTTCAGGTATTCGAACTCTACGATTCTGATGCATGTCTTTAAGGACCTGATCGTAGTGTCTTGTTGATTGTTGCTCGTTGACTAGTAGAGTTAACACTACGATCTTGAAGAGTGTTGATTGGATCTTCAATGTAGAACACCTATTCCTGGTATTGTGCAGTGCTTCAATGCTTCTATTTGCTTCGACTATTTTCAGATACTGATGGCCTAATTCCTTGCTCTGGACCTCTTCTGAACATTAAGACACTTCAGATTTGTGGCGCATCCAGCTTGTTTTCTCCTTGTGATCTCCCATTCACTTATCATCAATGAACTGACCCTACACTTAATCACTTTAGCCTTGCTCTTCAGAGGCTGACCAGTATCTTGGTTCACCTTCCATCAGTTCCTTCTTTGTTGGCAAACACTACGATCTTGGTTGCTTCCAAGATCGTTGTCTTCTGTACACTTGATAGCTACTGCATAAGCTGACTTTCCTTAGTAAGCTTCTAAAGTCTTTTTCGGATCTCCTTGTGGAAGACTTCATCACGAATGGCCTTACACCTTAATCTTATTGCTGATTGGGTTTGTGCTGAGATCTTCTGTTAGCCTGTATGTCATTCGTTAAGTGCTCTCTGGTTCCCTTACTGTGGAATGCATCTTTGCAGTGCCAACTAGAGGCTTCGTATCTTTAGATATTCTGGGAGTGCTCATTCGTTGAGAACCGTATCTGTTCTACGATTCTGACTTAGCATTGAGAGCACTTCTGTTGGAGTCATAGTTCTGCACACTATGATTCAGCTTCGGCTGTGCAGACACTACGATCCCGAGATCAGATATTGACACTCTACGATTTCTGCCTTGTGCTTGTTGTCTTCATCTGATCTTTCTCAACTACGATCTCTGCATATAATCAATAGACTCTATGAACTTAGAGTGTGATCTATGATCCTTAACTTGGCTTTGGCATCAGTAGACTCTATGACTCTGAGTGTAGTTTACGTTTTTATTTTTGGCTTGGCGGATGGCCAGAATTCCAGCTCGTGGCGGTATCTCTAAGATTCTCGAACATGACTTCCTCAAAGACACTACGATCCCGAGGAAGCTCTTCTCGATACACTACAATCCTTCTTCGTTTCCCACAGCGTCTCTATTTAACTCGAGATCTACTATATTGCATACATCTATTCTCGCCTTGATAGCTTAGAGTTAACCTTGACTCACCGGCGGACTACGACTTACAGTGCGGTTAACTCGACGATCGGACTAGCCTTATCTATTACATCATAAGATCAACCTAACAAGCTTGATTTTCTATATTTATAGTCCTTGTACATCATTTCTTTTTAAGGACTTTACAAAAAGCTATTTTGCTCATGTAGGATCAACCTAACATATTTGATCAATTCATTCTAAGTCCTTGTACATATATTTCTATTATCTATCAAAGGACTTTACAGTTTTTCTTAATGCAAGCATACTTGCATATTATTCACTCATATACATATATATCATAATCAAATCATATATAAATAGGAATATCATTCACATGTTTATTCCTGACAATCTCCCCCTATTTGATTATGACAAAAACAATAAGTGCATATGAATGTTATGAATGAATCTTATGTATAGTTAGCAGCTGTATTTCTAAGACAGTTAATCATGAATGTCATTTATATTAATATGGCAATTTATACATTAAGACATTCTACATCCTGGATCCATAACATTCCTAACAGGTTAGAGATGTACCTCCTTGGCTCCATGTGTGTTTCCAGGATGCTTGTTGATCAGCTACTCATCTGTTTCAGCTTCTTGCTCTTGCTCCCCCTCAGATGATGACCTTCTATCTTTGCTTGGCTCCCCTTCAGCTTCTGCAATTTTGGTATCATCATCTTCAGGGTCCCCCTCAGATGATGATTCTTTATCTGCAGCTACTTTCTTCTTCTTTGACTTATTCTCCCTTAACCCTCCGTTCTTCTTTTGGTGCCTCTTGCTCCTCTTCTTTCTATGCCTCTTTTTCTCCCCCTTTTTGTCATCAATCATTTGAGAGAGCTACTCCATGTTGGACATAACCTACTCCATTAGGTAGGAGGAGTTGGCAACTTCAAACTTGAGTTCCTGGCGGCCCAAATTCAAGTTGACTGTGTGAAAGTCTACTTTAGGTCGTCAATCTTGTCGAGATAGGGGCTTGAATCTACGCTTCTTCGTTGGTCTTCAATTAAGTAGAGCATCCGCCTTCCGATCTTGTGGGCCTTCGATAGATGTTATCTCTCTCTGAGTTTGAGAGATACATCACCATGATAGTTGAAGCTTGTCTTTGGAAAGAATCATCTCCTCTTCGTTATGCATTCGTGATTCTTGATGGCATAAATATCTTCTTGCTTAGATCATCGAGCTCTTCAGAAGTTCCTGCTCCAAAGCAGTTTGATCCTCTTGATTGGTAGCTTCAGGTTGAGCAATGGATTGGATTCTACGATCATCATCTTTGGACAGATTTTCAAAGGTTTAGATAATCTGAACAACCGTGGAGTACCAATTACTTGTGGAGGATGATGGAGTGTCTGATAGCAGTGCTTGATCATAAGAAGAATTCTGAGATTGGGCTTGAACACCATCAGCCATAGAGTGAACAGACTCTACGATCAGCTCCTTGGTCATGACCCTTCTTCCTTCAGAATCTACTCTACGATCGTAGGGGATGTAGAGATTTTCAGCTTGTCGATAGACCTTGAAGTGAGGCTGATTGGTTATCATCTTGGTAGCATAGGTTTTCACCCTTGGGAAGTTTTGGGCTACCAGTTCCATGCTTGGAAAAGTCTTATAACACCAGCTGAAGTAGCTTCCATCTCCTTCATTAAAGGCCTTTAGCCAAGGCATCCACTGGAAGAACCATCTCATCTGCATATCATCAGGATTGTAGAGAATGGTTGAGCAGTCTAGCTCCATGTTGTTCCAGTTCCTGACTAAGTCAAAGGAAGTCATTCTTGTTACTCTGAGCTGCTCGCCTCCATAGCTTACCCATCTGTATGGAGAAGTCTCTGATGGTTCATTTGGGACTTCTACCACAGTTCTCTTGGTAGATTTTGCAGGTGAGAGAACTGGGTGAGGTTCTGATTCCTGATTTTTAGAGTTTGAATCATTTTCTGCTTCTTCCTTCTCAGAACTAGAACCACTTAGATCAGCTTTAGTAGATAGTCTTTCTTGCTGCAACATTTCATTATCAGATCCTTCTTGCTCATCTTCAACAGAGAAACCTTCATGCTGAATTTCATTATCAGAACTTTCTTCAGCAAGTCTTTTCTTAGATTCTTCTTCTTCACTGTTGGCTTCTTCTTCAGGATCTTCTCCTTGGGATACAGATTCATCATCACTTAATTCAATGATGGCATTTGATTGGCCATTTGTTTTTTTAGAGGCAAACTGGGTTTGCAGCCTGTAGCTCTTCCTTCTTTGTGGAGGTTCAACTATTGAAGAGATGAGACTCTTCTTCTTCTTCTTCTTCTTCGCCTCTCGACTCCTCTTGTTCATCGATACACTTCTTTTGGAGATCAAGATTTGGCGAGGAAGCAGACTCTTCTTTCTTCGGCCTCATCACTTTCTCGAGCCATCATGAGAGCTTTCTTGGTTTGAGGGATATGTTCTTTTCTTCTTCTTGAATAGCATTTTCTCGACCCATTCTTCGGGGTGGTTAGGGCGATTGCATTTGGGGATGCACTTTGATCATCATGAATTTCTTTTTCTTCATCAGAGTATTGACTGCTTTCGAGGATTGGTCGTGGGGCTTGAGCACTTTTCTTCTTGGCAGTCAGACTTTCCTTCATCACATCCACTTCATTTTTATTGCTGGATGCTGTCTGTGGGGACTGGACTACATCTTCTATTTCTTCCTCTTCTGCTGACTCCACGCTCCTTTCTTCAGTAGATATATTGATTTGAGAAGCTAAAATGGGTTTGTCTTCCACTTAGCTTTCTTGTCGACAGCCCTTGAAGCAACCTGTTGCTTCTTCTCTTTATGGTTTCAGCAGTTTGGTCCTTTTCTTCCTTATCCTTGTTCATGAAGGAGACTCTCCTTGGTGGGGCTGGGCTTTCTTCACATCACTCTTTTTTCACCACTTTTGATTTCTTCACTGGTGGTGTGATTTCAATTTCTTCAGAAGTCATGAGACTCAGAGCTCTCTGTCTCTACTATCTTCCTTTTCTTAGCAGAGGCTCTACTGCTGCTCCCAGCTGTCAACCTCTTGTTCTCCTTGGGGTTCTTCTTCCAGTTTTCAAATAACTATGGAGACATTACTTTGTGCACATTCGTGGCTTCTCCTCATCATCCTTGATCTTTCCCCAAGCTTTTTCTTCAAGATGATACTCAAGAACCTCCCATGAAATACCTTGGTCAGGGGCTTCTTCTCAGCCTTCTCTACCCACTTGGAGATCTGATCAAACAAGATAGCTCCAAAGTCATTTTGTTTCTTCAGAACTATTGATGACATGATTTTCAACTGTTGGTCGATCAACTCGTGTCATGTGCGTGTTCTTACACGATGTACTTTTCAACTATTTCACCAGAAGGAACTCATATTGCTCGTCAGAAACTCCTTCTTCTTCATGTCCTTGAAACTAGGATTTCTTTGATACCCCATAACTTCCTTTGCTAGTTTAGTGTTGACATTATCAAGGTTCTTAAGCCCTTGGTTAGGAAAACCTAGGCATTGATTGAGGTCAGAAGATTTTAACTTGAGAGACTGACCTTTAACCTTGGTAGTAAGGGTTTTCGAATTTATAGAGACGTTTGAGTAGAATTCTTTAACCAGGTTATAGTAGACTCGAGTATTTGCCTCAAGGCATTCTGAAAATCCAGCCTTCTTTACGTGCTCGAGAATATCCCCGAACTTTTTTAGATTTCTCAAACGATTTGGTTCCAAGTCAATACCGTGATTACTTGCGGTTTTTCCATTTTGAGTAGTTTGAAGAATGTGGGTGTTAGATATAGAGAGTTTATCTTGAGATGGTTGCCTAGTTGGTAAGGCTCGGGGTTAATCGATTTTGCTCTTGAAAAGCTTTCTGAGGTTTTGAAAATGGGAGGGAGAA